>CM060397.1:177460503-177927199 GCA_030545235.1 Helianthus tuberosus
GGTCATCATACTAATCACGATAATGATCCACGGCAGTTTCCGCTCCCTAAGAAAATGAAAGCTGCAACACCTGGTTGCACTTACAAAGAATTTCTTGCTTGTAAACCCAATGAATTTGCAGGCAATGAAGGAGCGACTGCGGCATTGCGCTGGTAAGAGAAAACCGAGGCAGTGATTATAATAAGTAAATGTGCCAAAGATGATCAGGTCATGTACGCGTCAAATCTTTTCAAAGAAGGGGCGCTAGAATGGTGGAATATAGTACTTCAAGCTAAAGGAAGAAATATGGCTTATGCCATGAACTGGGAAGAATTTAAGAGTCTTGTAAGAAGAAAATTCTGTCCCGAATATGAAAAAGATCAAATGGCGAATAAATTCCTAAATCATCGAATGATGGGTGTAGACTGTCGAGGGTATACTTCGACATTCTTCGAATATGCGAGAGTAGTACCAACCCTGACTTCGCCAGAACCAGTGCTCATATCTCGTTATATTTGGGGATTAATTAGTGAAATCCGTAATATCATTAAAGCTGCGAGACCTCGCACTATTGACGATGCGGTAGAATTAGCTAACACCCTAACTGACGAACTGGTACGCACAAGAGATGAAAACAGGAAAAAGGAACTGGCTCAGAAAATTACCCAAGGATTTCGTACGGGTAATAATAGCAGCTTCAAGAGAAGAGGAACAGGGCAATCTTCAACTCCGCCATTCTGCAGGAATTGCAAAAAGAAACATTATGGAAGATGCAATGTAACCTGCAACTTTTGCAAAGCTGTAGGATATCGTGAAGAAGACTGCAGAAAGAAAACAAGAATCTGCTTTAACTGTGGAGAAACTGGGCATTTCAAAACAGAATGTCCTAAATTGGTCAAACCAGCAGACAATAAAGCTAAGACAACTGACGGAGCTACCAAGAAGAATGTTAGAGCCTTTCAGTTGACTACTCAGGAAGCCGAGCTAATCCCTGATGTGATAGCTGGTACGTTCCTAGTTCACAACGTGTATGTAAAAGTATTATTTGACTCTGGTGCAAACCAAAGTTTTATCAATACTTCATTCTGCCAAGCTCTTAATTTACCTTTGACCAACCTTAGGCAAATTTTTACAGTCGAAACGGCAGATGGAAATTCAGTTAGCATAAATAAGGTTTTGCAAAAAGAAAATATAGAACTTTCAGGTCATAAATTTTCTGTAAACCTATTACCTATGAAATTAGCCGAATTCGATGTTGTGTTAGGAATGGATTGGTTAGTAGCCAACCATGCTAGAATCCTTTGTGATAAGAATTCCATAGAAATTCGGGCACCCACCGGAGAAGTACTTATGATTATAGGAGATAAATCACGAAAACCCATGAAGTTCATTTCAGTAATGAAAGTTGCTAGTTATGAACGAAAGCAAGGAATAGTATATATGATTTCAGTAATCATTAGTACTAAGGATAAAGAACTTAAGGAAATTCCTGTAGTCTCAGAATACCCAGATGTATTTCCGGAAGAACTCCCGGGATTGCCACCTGACAGGGAAGTAGAATTTAGGATTCATCTAATTCCTGGAATTACACCGATAGCCAAGGCACCTTATCGGTTAGCACCCACCGAAATGTTAGAATTGAAAAAGCAATTAGATGAATTACTAAGTAAAGGATTTATACAACCTAGTTCATCCCCTTGGGGAGCACCAGTGTTGTTTGTAAAGAAAAAGGACGGTTCCATGAGAATGTGTATTGATTATAGAGAACTGAACAAGGTTACAATTAAGAATCGATACCCATTACCTAGGATTGATGATCTATTCGATCAACTTCAAGGAGCTAGATATTTTTCTAAGATAGATTTACGATCCGGATATCATCAATTAAAGGTACAAGAAGAAGACATACCTAAAACTGCTTTCAGAACTAGGTATGGTCATTACGAGTTTACAGTCATGCCCTTTGGGTTAACAAATGCACCTGTAGCATTTATGGACATGATGAATAGAATTTGTAAACCGTACTTGGATAAATTTGTAATTGTCTTCATCGCCGATATACTTATTTATTCCAAAAGTCAGGAAGAACATTGTCAGCACTTGCATGCACTCTTAACTTTGTTAAGAAAAGAAAAGCTTTACGCCAAATTCTCAAAGTGTGAATTTTGGCTGCAAGAAGTGCAATTCTTAGGACATATGGTAAATCACGAGGGTATTCACGTAGATCCTGCTAAGATAGAAGCAATTGTCAAATGGAAGGTCCCATAATCAGCTATGGAAATTAGAAGTTTTCAAGGGTTAGCCGGATGTTATAGACGATTTATTAAGGATTTTTCCAAGATAGCTGTACCCTTAACTAAACTAACCTGTAAAGCGGTTAAGTTTGAATGAGGACCTAGGCAAGAAGAGGCGTTTAGAATTTTAAAACAAAAGTTAACCAATGCTCCAATTCTAGCTTTACCAGAAGGAACCGAAGATTTTGAAGTATATTGTGATGCTTCTAAACTAGGATTAGGATGTGTGCTAATGCAACGCAAGAAGGTAATTGCGTATGCTTCAAGGCAATTGAAAAAGCACGAGGAAAATTACACGACTCATGACTTAGAGTTAGGAGCCATAATTTTTGCCCTTAAGATATGGAGACATTATCTGTATGGAAGTAAGTTTACTGTCTATACGTATCATAAGAGTTTAAGGTATATATTTGGGCAAAAAGAGTTAAACATGAGACAAAGGAGATGGATGGAAATTCTAAGCGATTACGACTGTGATATCCAGTATCACGAAGGAAAGGCAAATGTAGTTGCAGATGCCTTAAGTCGTAAGTATCATGAGAAACAACGACGGGTTCGTGCTCTTAGATTAAATCTACAATTAGATTTAATGGAACAACTAAAGAATATTCAAGAAACACCAATCAAGGATGATGCTGAAGGAATGAAAGGAAGAATAAAGGAATTAAAGCAAGGAGGTGATGGAATTTGGAGATTCCATAAAAGAAGGATTTGGGTACCTAAACAAGGAGAATTAAGAGATAAAATTTTAGAAGAAGCTCATAAATCTAGGTATACCATGCATCCTGGAAACAATAAAATGTACCAAGACTTAAGAAATAATTTCTGGTGGATAGGAATGAAAAAGGACATAGCTAGATATGTTTCTAAGTGTCTTACTTGTTCACAAGTTAAGGCAGAACACCCGAAACCTTCAGGGTTACTTCAACAACTAGAAATGCCTATATGGAAATGGGAACTTATAATAATGGACTTTATTACTAAGTTACCCAAAACCAGAAAGGGTAATGATGCGATTTGGGTAATTGTGGATCGATTAACCAAATCAGCTCATTTTCTACCCATGAAGGAAACCTTTAGCATGGAAAGGTTAGCCAAGTTGTATGTAGATGAAGTAGTATCCTTACATGGAGTTCCACTCTCCATTGTATCGGATAGAGATAGTCGTTTCACTTCCCATTTCTGGAAAAGTTTCCAGGAAGCAATGGGAACTCGATTAAATTTAAGTACGGCCTATCATCCACAAACAGACGGGCAAAGTGAAAGGATAATACAAACTCTGGAAGACATGCTCCGAGCATGTGTGATAGATTTTGGTGGAAATTGGGACGACCACTTACCTTTAATTGAATTCTCCTACAACAATAGTTATCACTCAAACATTGAAACTGCCCCATTTGAAGCACTGTATGGACGCAAATGCAGAACTCCAATTTGTTGGGTAGAAATAGGAGAAAGTCAATTATCAGGTCCTGAAATAGTACAAGAAACCACTGATAAGATCACTCAAATCAAGGAAAGGTTAAAAATGGCTCGAGATCGTCAGAAAAGTTATGCAGACAATAGAAGGAAGCCATTAGAATTTCAAATGGGAGACAAAGTACTCTTAAAAGTTTCTCCTTGGAAAGGAGTTGTTAGATTCGGTAAGAAAGGAAAGTTAAGTCCAAGGTACGTAGGACCTTTTTTAGTAATCCAACAAATTGGACCAGTTGCCTATCGCTTACAACTCCCAGAAGAGTTAGCTGGAGTACATGATGTATTCCATGTATCCAACCTCAAGAAATGTCTATCAGATGAATCTTTGGTATTACCTCTTCAAGATATAGAAGTAAATGAAAAATTGAAATTTATTGAGAAACCTCTTCAAATCGAAGATAGAAAGATCAAGTTTCTCAAGCACAAGCGGCTAGTACTGGTTAAAGTTAAGTGGGATTCGAAGAGAGGACCCGAATACACTTGGGAACTGGAATCAGAAATGAAGCGAAAATATCCTCACTTATTCCAGTAAATCTCGAGGACGAGATTCTAAATAAGGTGGGGAGAATGTAAGGACTCTCAAAAATGTATTAAACTGACCCACAAATGAAAACCCGTACCCCTGAAACCATACTGTGCACTAAAAACCAAGAAAACAAGATTTATGGTGTTCAGGCGGGTCGCGTAAAAGACAAGCATTGTCTTACGCGGGCCGCGTCAAGACCTGTTTGACCGGATAAGTGTTCCGGATCCACGTGGTGTCCACCTGGCTAGCCTACTCATGACCAATCAACCCTACTCGTAGACTAGGCTGTCACACCCCGACCACGTGAGACAACGAAACGTGGCGGAAACGTCGGGGAGTGTTGTAACAGAATTAATTGTTTCAAATCCATGGCAATTAAAGTTTCATTTTATTAATTAAACAAGAGAGTTTACATAGTTTTAAACAAGAAACAAAGAGTACATAACACAAATTAACTAGTTCTTGCTTTGTTTTAAGTCACTAAGGCACAAGTCTGCCTAGGTGTATCTTGATCAATCCTATGCATCAATTCCTGAAAACACATGTGAAAATAGGTACGTCAGCATAAAAATGCCTGTGAGATACATAGGTTTTGTGAAAATAAGATTCATGACTTAATTTTAAGAAAATGTTTAATAAAATTTAGCCATGGACCTTGTAAATTGATTTGTTTTTGTAAATCATTTGAAAAGCAATAAGACCAGATGATATGTATAAATAAGAGAATAATGTATGGTTAAATGAATAACCAAGTAAAATGAGTTTGTATAAGATAAGTTGTTTGTAAAACAATGTCTTGTGAAAAGTATGTTATTTGTATAAAATGTTATATGTCTCAAATTTGAAATGATTCAAATAACGCTACGATATGTAATACCATACAAACACTTATATATTGGAAGTACCAGCGGCGTATCCACCATGCTTGTATCATATTACACACGCCTCGTTACTTAAATCACTTACTCAAACCAAACCATCAAGATGTAATGTTTAACAATTGTAGAAATGTTTAGGTATAGTCAAATGTCTATTGTCAAATGGTTCACATGGTTCAATAGATACAAATGGTTCACATAATGTAATATAATGTGTTCATATGCTGGATGAGCATATGCAACAAATTGTAATGTAAAACAATGTACTAAGTATGCACACAATGGACATACATAGCATGAAATGTAATGTAAAACAATGTACTAAGTATGCACACAATGGACATACATAGCATGAAATGTAATGTAAAACATGTACTATAAATGTACTAATGAACATAGCAAGTATATGATGTGAAAACATGGAAAGCATGAAAGTAACAAGTAGGCACATGTGTTTCACCCCAAAACAGTTTGAAAACGGTAAAAGAGGGGTCTATGTACTCACTTGAGATTTGCTTAGTAGTCCTTGAGTAACAACCAAACAATGCTAGAGATCACGGATATCAAACGGCACCTAATATAGGTAACTATGTTAATAAACAAACCTAAATCGGGAGATTGGATAGTATGAGGTTTCGTAAACCAAATGAGTATTGGAACTCATATGATATGGTTTAACAAAGCCCACCTACTAAAATGAAACCTAACCTAAGTGCTTACGACCCATTACGACCCGTTTAGGTAGCTTATGCTACTTTAACGCGTCGTTCGCGTAAAACGCGTTCTGAATGCCTAACTAGTCCTATGATAAGTAAGATATGCCTTAACATGTCTAATATTGTTACCAAATCAGTTTAGATACCAAAAGTTATGTTACATATGCTTAAAATGAATTTTGGCGTTCAAAGGGCATTTTGGTAATTTACCTAAGGCATATAAACTACCTATCATACAACTACTTAAACAAAGCGACCATAAGGTATAACCTCGGAAGGTTATTCCCTATATACTATGGTCACCTAATGTGTTTGGTCGGATCCTAATGATCGACCAAATGGGTCGGGTTCGAAAGTATAAGCGATTGTTTAGATCGCTTACCTTACGACCCTATATAAGCACTAAACTAAAAGTGACGAGCTAAGCATGTTAAAACATGCTTAACTAAGTTTAGAAAACAGGTTTGGTATCAAAACAAATGGTTTTGATACCCAAGAGTAGTTTGGTTACAAAATACGCACGAATGCGCATTTTGGCCGAAACTACGACTCGTCACTGAGCCTAGATAACGTGGTAATCAGTAGGTATAGTCACTAGGGACTATGACCATCATGATTATGCTCACGTTATGAACTTCAAACGAACTTCGCATTGACCATAAACTGGTCAACGCAGAAAGTCAAACAAAGTTTCACTTTTAACGCTAAAAGTATAAAAAGAACGAAGGAACACTTAAAAAGGGTCCCCGAAAGCTAATCTTGATCCAAGTAGCTCAGGTATGAAGCAATGGCTTCAACTTAGAGCTTTTAGATCAGATTTTGTGGGTTTTGCAAATGAATGGGGTTGGGTATTTATAGGAATGTTGGAACCGTTAAGATCGTTTATCGAATACCATGCTTCAATCTCAACCTTACACTTGTTGCAACCCTATGGTAACTCAAAATGGCCCCTCATGATCAGGAAAGGGCAAGTGGAATTGAGTTTTGGGTGCATAACAGCTGTTAACAGCTGTTTAAACAAGTTTATCTGATCTGGGAAGCTGACACGGGCAGCGTATGGATCACACAAGGCTTACGCGGGCCGCCTGGCTCTTCTGATCAGAAAATAACTTTGCCATATTGACAGTTTCAATCCCTGTTGGTGTTTAAGCTCATTTCCGACACTTCTAAGGCCCGTCATGTCACACCCCGACAACGTGAGATAACGAAACGTGGCGGAAACGTCGGGGAGTGTTGTAACAGAATCATTGTTTCATAACACATGGAAATTGAAATATTGTTTTATTGATTAAAAGAGTTACAAAGTCTTGACAATCAAAGAAATATAACATAAATAACTAGTCTTGCATCTTTTATTGTCACTAAGGCCCAAGTCCGCCTAAGTGTATCTCGATAAGTCCTATGCATCGACTCCTGAAAACACATGTGAAAATAGGTACGTCAGCATAAAAATACCTGTGAGATACATAGGTTTTGTGAAAATAGGATTCATGACTTGTAAGTTTAAGAAAATGTTTAATAAAGTTTAGTCATGAACCTTGTAAATTGATTTGTTTGGTAAATCGTTGAAAAACAATAATTTCAGATGATATGTATAAATAAGAGAATAATGTATGGTTAAATGAATAACCATGTAAAATGAGTTTGTATAAGATAAGTTGTTTGTAAATCAATGTCTTGTGAAAAGTATGTTATTTGTATAAAATGTTATATGTCTCAAATTGAAATGATTCAAATAACGCTACGATATGTAATACCATATAAACACTTATATATAGGAAGTACCAGCGGCGTATCCACCATGCTTGTATCATATTACACAGGCCTCGTTACTTAAATCACTTACTCAAACCAAACCATCAAGATGTAATGTTTAACAATTGTAGAAATGTTTATGTATAGTCCAAAGTCTATTGTCAAATGTAAATCATGTCAACAGATACAAATGGTTCACACGGTTCAACAGTTACAAACGGTTCATATAATCAAATGGTTACGACGGTTCACATAGTCAAATGGTTACAACGGTTCAAAATGTAATATAATGTGTTCATATACTGGATGAGCATATGTTACATATGCTTAAAATGAATTTTGGCGTAAAAAGGGCATTTTGGTAATTTACCTAAGGCATATAACTACCTATCATACAACTAACTAAACGCCGTGACCATAAGGTATAACCTCGGAAGGTTATTCCCTATATACTATGGTCACTTAATGTGCTTGGTCGGATCCTAATGATCGACCAAACGGGTCGGGTTCGAAAGTATAAGCGATTGTTTAGATCGCTTACCTTACGACCCTATATAAGCACTAAACTAAAAGTGACGAGCTAAGCATGTTAAAACATGCTTAACTAAGTTTAGAAAACAGGTTTGGTATCAAAACAAACGGTTTTGATACCTAAGAGTAGTTTGGTTACAAAATACGCAAGAATGCGCATTTTGGCCGAAACTACGACTCGTCACTGAGCCTAGATAACGTGGTAATCAATAGGTATAGTCACTAGGGACTATAACCATCGTGATCACGGTCACGTTATGAAGTTCAAACGAACTTCGCATTGACCATAAACTGGTCAATGCAGAAAGTCAAACAAAGTTTGACTTTAACGTTAAAACGAATGAAAGGAACGAAAGAACACTTACAAAGGGTCCCCGCTAGTAAATCTTGATCGAATAGCTCAGGTATGAAGTGATTGCTTCAACTTAGAGCTTTGAGATCAGATTTGTGTGGGTTTTGCAAGTGATATTGGTGGGTATTTATAGGAAATGGACCACCGTTAGGATCGTTTATCGAATAACTTGATCGAATCTCATCCGTACATGTGTTGGAATGTTATGGTAACTCATTTTGCCCCCACCACCAGAGATTGACATGTGGCATTGGCCTTTGGGGGGTTGAAAGGCTGTTAACAGCTGTTAAACAACTTTTGCTGATCTGAAAGGGCCTCGCGTGACGCCTAGGGGCTAGGTGTCACGCCTAGGTCCTTCTGATCAGCAACAGTTTCCAAAGTTTCCATTTCAGTCCCCGTTGTGTATTAAGGCCATCTCCGACATGTTTAAGGCTCGTTAAGCCAATGTTAAGGCCCTAAAATGATGCCTAAACATTGTGGGCATGAAACATGCTCAAAAATATGCCGGATGTTGGTTCGTTTGGTCGTACGATCGCGATGTTCGCTTAGTTACGACGGAATGCGCATACGCGCGAAAAACGATCCAAATTGCGTGACGAATGGATTTTTCTTATGCCAAACACTAAAATAAAATATTTTAGTTCTTACATAAATTTTTGGATGTCCGGAGGTATTCAGAACGTAAGTTATGCTCGAAAATGCAAACTTGTGCACTTTTTAACGCTTTTAGTCCCTGAATGACCCAAAAATTTATTTTAGCACACCAAACCCCTCAAAGCCTATTTCTAAGCTATGTAAAGGATATTTATGGTATCTTTAACTTATGGCCATGTTTCGGAATGTCTGTTACAGCTCAAATTGGCATCCTTTCGCAGTTTGTCAAGTTTAGTCCCTGTAAGCGAATTAACTTGTTTTTGCCATACCAAAGCCTTCAAAACTTATTTCTAAGTTATATAAAGGTTATTAAAGGTATGTTAAGTATATGTTGATGTTTCGGAGTATTTTTCGCATTAAACTGATTACGTTTACGCATCAGTTTGCGTATAACTCTCCAGAAAGTGATTTAAAGCTTGAAATCGAACAAGAATTGATATGTGCAAAAGATACACATATTTACACCAATCCCAAGTATGAAATACAATATTTCATTGGTTTGGTATTTGTTTGATGGTCGCAGTGACACAGGTGTCACAGTCTCCCCTACTTTAGAAAATTTCATCCCGAAATTTATTCGTAGGAGTCTGTCTGTGACTTTGTGTTAAATGACCGTCAAAGATAAGGAATAATCTTGTCATTTTCCTCAACGGATATTTTTCAGAAGCGAAAATGAACGAACGGAGTCATTTTCCTCAACGGGTTCTTCAGAAATGGAAAATGAAGGATTTGACTAAACGGATATTCATTTCCCTCAACGGATATTCTTCAGAAGTGAAAATGAATGGATGATTCATTTTCCTCAACGGGTTCTTCATCAGAAACGGGATTGAAGGATTTAACAAACGGATATTCATTTCCCTCAACGGATATTCTTTAGAATCGAAAATGAATGGATGATTCATTTTCCTCAACGGGTTCTTCGTCAGAAACGGGAAAGAAGGATTTAACAAACGGATATTCATTTCCCTCAACGGATATTCTTCAGAAGTGAAAATGAATGGATGATTCATTTTCCTCAACGGGTTCTTCATCAGAAACGGGATTGAAGGATTTAACAAACGGATATTCATTTCCCTCAACGGATATTCTTCAGAAGCGAAAATGAATGGATGATTCATTTTCCTCAACGGGTTCTTCGTCAGAAACGGGAATGAAGGATTTAACAAACGGATATTCATTTCCCTCAACGGATATTCTTCAGAAGCAAAAATGAATGGATGATTCATTTTCCTCAACGGGTTCTTCGTCAGAAACGGGAATGAAGGATTTAACAAACGGATATTCATTTCCTCAACGGATATTCTTCAGAAGTGAAAAATGAATAGCTAGTTCATTTTTCCTCAACGGATGCTTCATCAGAAATGGAAATGAATTGGGTTAACTCTATATACATGACAGAACTTGCTGTGATTTCTGTGCACTAAATTCCATAATTATGTATGCATCCATAATTACGTAATTCCTTGCACAGTCCGCACAGTTTGTCTTGTAATGTTTAGGGGAGGAAAAATTAAACCTGTGATGAAGGTGACTAGACTACCATAGGATCCTTTTAATTAGATCGACAGATGATCTTTATAATTAGGCCACCAAGGAGTCCTTTCAGCTATACCATCACATGATATTCCTAACCAGATTTTCGGATCAATCTGTTTAACTAGACCACTCAAGGGGTCTAATTACGGAGTAGTACATTATAATTCAGGGACTTAACTACAACGTAGAAGCCCATTAAGGATTTTAGGTAATACCTTTGGGTATCCTACTATGAATCCCTTATACGAAGATATGGAAGATTCTATGAGGATTTGGAAAACATAATTTGGATCACACAAAAACATAAAAGGGAACACATAAGCACATAATCACATAATTGTTTTCTTGGTTATTAATTGTTATTATCTTGTTATTGATTGTTATTAACTTGGCGTTGATTTGAACATGGGTATCCAAGGCATACAAGAACTAGAGAAAATCTGGGATATTAAGGGAGTGGAGCTAAAGAGATGTGGAGAGAGTTTAGTGTGTCATTGAAGTAATAATATTATTGCTAGTAATGGTTGTTCGTGCTTACAACAATATACAATTGCCATATATATAGGCAAAGATAAGAAATAAGAATCTATTCTAAAACATAATAGTCAAAAAGCCTAATTTAAAAAGAAAAGCAAACGAATAAAAATAGAGCTAAATTCCAAAATAGGTGTTGAAAAGTTTTGCCTTCTGTCGACCACTTTCTGTATATAATTGAGTTTGTAAAACGTCACTGCTTACGTCATGATTTTTGTCTTGTGTCATCTGTCGTCATTACTTACATCATCTTCTAGAAATCTCTGTGTGTGCTGTCTATCGACTGTGGACTTGAACAATCTTCATGTTCATTGTCTTGAAAATCTTCCAGGTTAAAGATATGTTGTAATTGTAAAGTATCTCCTTCCCCTGCAAAGGGTAAGAGCATACTCCAGTTTATTTTTGTATAAACTTGTATGTAGTGTCCTTCACCTATTAATTTGAAATTTTCTCATGAAAAATGATCTGGAATTTCTGGGGTCTTTTGATGTTCTTTGATAAACTGTTGAAAATCTTTGGTAGGTTCTGTGGCTGTGTGGTCTAACCATGGTAAAGTTGCAAAATTTATAGCGGTTTTTATCATAGAATTTTGCAACAAGTTGCTACCTCTGCTGTGTTCAATAAATATTCTTTTTCTTGCTGGCCTGTATGTGTGTGAGTCTGCAAATGGAAATGAGGAAATTATTTTGCAGCCAATTGTTGGTTTTATGCTTCTTGCTGCTATATTTCCTGCTGTTAATACAATCTTTTCCCCAAGTTGATTGAGAAGATCTTCTGTCTAACTTTATTTCCAAATAATCAATCATACCATGATGATAAAATTGAATTATTTGCTCATCTGTCAATTTTGTAGGATGGTGTATTTGTAGCAATAGAAGACCTGTTCCGTCTCCTTCTTCATTTGTTCTTTCCACCACTGTAAACCCTTGTTGTTCACTGTCAAATTTGAATGCCATGTCTACCAATTGTTGCTGTAGATTGTACAGAATTAAAGGAAACTCTGCACAAACTTTCTGTGAAACAAGATTCTCAAATTCTGGGAATCTTTCTGTAACTGGTTTTAGACATTGTTGCCAAGGTGTATCAAGAATTCTTGTCCTGAAACACTCAAAAGTCCTGTGTTCATCTGTTTTTTCTTTGTTTTCTTTTTTCTCAAGCTTTTGTAATAACTGTGCATTTTTTTATTCAAGCAAACTCATTTTTTGTTTTAACAAACTATTTTCAATTTTTAACTGTATATCTTGTGCATTTCTTGTTTTTTCTTCAAGCTGTGTTTTTAGTGCAGAAATGATTTCTTGTTGAGCTTTTATGTAATGCTCAGGGTTTGTTTTGGCCATGTCAGAAAAGCTTTTAACCTCTTCAGGTTCTATGTAAAAACTTTGTAGACCAAAATTTTCTCTTGCTGCTTTAAGGGCTTCAGCAAAACGTGTGTATCCTTTCCAAAGTGCTCCTCCTACACAAGTTATGTGTTGTGTAACTGTTTCCCATTTGTTAAAAATTCCAATTTTTGTGCCTCTAAATATAACATAATGTGTGTAATTTGGTTTCTGTTTAAACTGTCTTTCAGGTGTTTTCGAGCTTTGTTCCTGAAAGTAAATGCTTAGAGCATTTAAAACCTGTACTTTGAACGATGAAGCTTGTGGCATGGTTTGAATATGCCATAGGTTATCTAATAAACATTGTTGTTTATCTGTTAGTTTCATTCCCATAATAGGACGAAACTTTTTGTCAGCTTCGTTGCATATCTGTAAGGCATATGTTCCAAATTCAATCACCGGCTTAGGTGAGAAATTTGTATACAATGGTCGTTTACCAGCTGCCTTTGATTGCTGTTGTGTATAAAACTGTCCCATCTTTATCTGTGGTAAAGGGGTGTGAGGAGAACTGTATATCCTTTCTATTGACTGTAAATATGACTGTTGAATTTTTTCTTCATCTCATGAAGAATTCTCCTACTGCTTTTGTTTTGGATGTATAAGCTTTAACTTCTCCTTATCTTTTTTCCTGTCCATCTGAAGCAAACCATTTGTTTATATTTCGAGATAACATATCAGCTATCCCATTATTTTTTCCTTTAATATGTTCAAAATTTATAAAATACCCATTTCCTTGTATAGTATTTTGTAGATTAACCCATCTGGTTCTATTTACTTTTTTACTCTGATCATTTTTTACAAACTTAATTATTGCTTCACAGTCAGTTCTTACTGTAAATTCTTTATTAAGAAAAATATTAAAATTTTCTAATGCATAAATTAATGTCTGTATTTCAAAATCAATTGTAGTCCAGTTTGTTTTGTTTTGAAAATTACCGCTTGCATAAGCACAAATTTTCTCTTCTTCCTTGAGACTGTATTTGTTTGGTTTACATAGAAGGACTGCACCCTATCCTTTTTTGCATCCATCTGTTTCAATAATTATATAATCTGTAACTAATGGTAACTCTAATGGTTTAATGTTTTTAACTGCTTTTTTAATTTCTTTAACTAATTTAATGTCTTCTTGATTAAAATATCTTTGACCATTTTTAGTGGTTTTACCATACAAAGGTCCAAGCAATTTTGACAAGTTTAGAATAAATTTTCTAGCATAATTTACTAGACCCAAAAAGGCTTGTATTTGTTTTAAGTTTTCAAATTTTTCTGGAAAATTTAGAATTTTTGTAGAAATATGTGGTTTTAATTCATTTTTTCCATTTCCAATTTCTAATCCTAAAAAAGAAAATTTTCTTTTAAAGAGTTCCATTTTTCTTTTTGAAACAACTATACCATTTTTCTTTATTTCTTAGAGAAAGGTAAAGATATTACAAAAAGTGTAAATCATCCTATGATATTACATTTAGAAAAAATAGGATATATCGGAGAAGATATAACAAAATCAAAGGTAAAATATATTTGTAAATTTAAATTAAAAAATCCCGACATAGTAATTAGAACAACTAATATAGAATACAGCCCATTAGACAAAGAAGAATTTAAAAAACAAATCCCTGAAATGGTAAATCAAGGATTAATTAGAAAATCAGAAAGTCCTCGTAAATCTACAGCTTCTTTAGTAAGAAATCACAGTGAGATAAAAAGAGGAAAGACCAGAATAGTTTATAATTATAAAAGATTAAATGATAATACAATTGATGATGGGTATAATATCCCTAACAAAGATAGTTTACTAAATCTTATACAAAATAAAAAAGTATTTTCAAAATTTGATTTAAAATCATGATATAATCAATTAAAGTTAGAAGAAAGTTTTAAACCATGGACAGCCTTTACATGTTCAGAAGGGCAATATGAATGGAATGTCCTTAGCTTTGGATTAAAAAATGCACCTTCTATTTTTCAAAGATTTATGGATAGTATATTTTTAAAGTTTGATTTTTGCTTAGTATACATTGATGACATTTTAGTTGCAAGTAATACAGTGCAGGAACATGAGATACACCTACAACAGGTTTTTGAAGAAATAAAGAAAAATGGTATAGTTGTTTCAAAAAGAAAAATGGAACTCTTTAAAAGAAAATTTTCTTTTTTAGGATTAGAAATTGGAAATGGAAAAATAGAATTACAACCACATATTTCTACAAAAATTCTAAATTTTCCAGAAAAATTTAAAAACTTAAAACAAATACAAGCCTTTTTGGGTCTAGTAAATTATGCTAGAAAATTTATTCCAAACTTGTCAAAATTGGTTGGACCTTTGTATGGTAAAACCACTAAAAATGGTCAAAGATATTTTAATCAAGAAGACATTAAATTAGTTAAAGAAATTAAAAAAGCAGTTAAAAACATTAAACCATTAGAGTTACCATTAGTTACCGATTATATAATTATTGAAACAGATGGATGCAAAGAAGGATGGGGAGTGTTTTGGTCAAAAATTACCGAAGCAATTTAGTGATCAAATTAGTAATGTGAGGTAGTGTGCTAAAAAGTTTATGGAAAATATGCTTGTTGAATTATTTAGAAAATCAGTATTCAGGATACGGCTCAGGATATTGAGCTGTATCTGCGATCAAACAGTGAGCAAATAATAAGCAAAAAGTAAAGGAGACGACACGAGATGTACAAGGAAAGCCCTTGATCAATCTAGATCGCCGGCATAAAACCTCGGGAGCTGACAATCGCAGCTGCCTTGTTCTTCTTATTGCTTTAAACTTCAGGATACAGTGCAGGATATCAACCAGATCTCTAAGTGTTACAATGAATTCGTGTGAGAGTACAATTTGCGAGAGAGCAAGTGTTGGTGTGTAGTGAGTGTGATTGCAGTGAAATTGTTGTGTCCTATTCGATCTGGTGTTCCTCCTATTTATAGTAACGAAATACAAACAAATATCCCTATAAATATGGGATGCTCCGAATATTCCATCACGAACGTTGTAGACCGAGTAATAAGGCTTCAACGTCTTTCTTTGAACGGTTTGGACCGAGTCTTCCGCAGAACAAGTCTTTGTGAACGTTGCTAGCTTCCAGCCCACGTACCTGCACGTAATCCGTTAGTGATCCTGAGGATACCATTCAGGATATTACCAATACCCTGAATCCGCACCCCGGATATGAACAGATATTATTTAATCAAGATAAAAGCCAAGATATTTCTCAGGATATGAGCTCAGAAATTAGCCCACAACAATTGTCCCCAAAAATGTTACCGTTTAGTATCCTCATTACTAACGGTTACATTTTTTACGCAAACCGAGGCAATTAAGAGATAAGACCTGTGATGTGACCGTTTGCAACTACCCAGCCTATATCTACTCATCATACCCTATATCTTCTCATCCTCATCTTCTTTTTTAATCATAATCGACAAGGAAAAAGGTACATTTTCTCTCTATCTTTCATACTTATCTTCATCTTTTCTCTCCGGCGAAAAATTCAGTCGATCAAATGCCGCGCCAAACAAGATCCAGTTCAGGTGACTCGGCCCCTACGTTCTACCAACAAAACCTTCTCCAAGAACCGGAGAAGGAAGCCTGTACCTTTGATAGTGCCCACCCGTCTGCCTTAAAATCCTCCGGTATCTTCCCGGAAGGAACCATATTTAGACCGTTTGACCGTGAAATCCGGTCAGATATGGTCTCCAACGAGTGGATTTGCTTTAATGCTTTCCCTTTTACCCTAGGGCTACGATTCCCCTTTCCGGACTTCATCACCGAGTTCTTTAATATCACAAAAATCTCTTTTAGCCAAACAATGCCAATGCTCTGGCGTGTCTTAACTGTTCTTGACCAGATCAAGAGAAACCACATTCCTGATCTTTCCATCCATGATCTCCCCCTGGCTTACAAGCTTAGATGCCACGGATCATGTAGATTTCTGTTTTATTCTACTTCCGGTGACCCATTGATACTTCGTGCCACTAGGAACGAGGATGGTTGGCAATCCAAGTTTTTCTTCGTAAAAAGGGACTCAATCCCTGGTGGGACGGAATATCCGGTACAATGGTTGAGAAAGGGTAGGATTTAGGGTTTAAGAATGATCCTGTCGCTTATCCTGTTCCATATCCTGAACTAACTTATCTTCTTTATTGTGCAGCTGATTTCAGGAAGATTGCTCCTCCTCTTGCCAATTCTCAAGAAAGAATAGACGCCATTAGACTTCTCCCAGAGGCAGAAAGAAGTTTCAACCCTTCTCCACCAACTCCAAGTCCTCTTTCAAGTGCCAACATGTCTGGTAAGGATCCTGCAAGATATCCTGCACACATATGCTTCTTATCTGTTATTTATAGGAGGGATTTAGAATTTACTCCCTGTGTGCAGACTCCAGCAAAGTCCCAGTCTATCTAGACCTGGATGAACTTGACAGCTATCCAACTCCAGCCATAATCAAGAAGGAGACTCCTGCTACCACCAGCTCCAAGCCACTCCCGGCTCCCAAGACCAATCCAAGAACCCGTGCTTCCGCAGCGAAAAAGAGAAAAGGCCTTGAGGTCAGTACTCCAGGCTCTGAAGGGTTCTCCTATGATGAGCTCAGCTTCTCCGACTCCTTAGAGCCAATGACATCCTTCCTCAACAAGGTAACATCCTGCCGCATATCCTTCATGTACATTCTGCACATATATCCTGCACGTATATCCTAACAGGATATCCTGGTAGGACGTCTTAGTCAGCATATATTCTAACCCCATACCTGTGATCAATGTACAGGGCCTCCAGTATTTGCTCCACTTGTACAATGACGCTTGTGGCACTGTGGCACTTCATGAAGCCAGGATCAAGCAGCTTGAGAGCACCGTTGCCGACCAAGGTGCTATCGCCGAAGCAAAGAGCCGGCACTATGAAAGCTTGCTAAAGAAGGTCACCCAAGATGCTGAGGTCAAACTTGCCAGTGTTCAAATGGACCATGATCAGGCCTTAATCAGCTTTCGAGAGGGAGTCAAGGCTTCTGCTATCGTCTCCCTGCTACAAGCACGCATCAAGATGGCCTACGAGGCCAAGGAGACAGGCCTTGTTTGTCCATCTTGGCCAGTTGAATCCTGGGTGGCCAAGTTGAAGGAGCTCGGAGGCAAAGCTGTGCCACTTCCTGCTGAAGCCGGTGAGTCTTCCAAGTCAACGAAGGTAGTGGTCCAAGCCGGAGAGAAGAAGGATGCTGGAGGTGATGCTGAGATGGACATTGGTCAGGATGCTGCGCAGGATGCTGGTAAAAATGCTGGAGCAGAGAAGTCTGAGAAGGTTGGAGGCGATGCCGCTGTGTGAGGGCATTTAGGTGGGCGATGACGGATATACGTGCCAAGGCCAGAGCCCACCTTTTTGAATTTGAATGTTGGTTTGTAGTCCCACAAACAATTTACTTTTCCGCACTTTACTTTTCCGTACCTGAACAATTTATATTTCCTGCATGCTTTTTGAACAATACAACAGTTGAAGGTGGATGGGTCTCGGTTTGAGATGAAGCCCTCAACTGTTGGGTGAATATGGTTATGAACTACTAGTGCTCTTAGTGGATGGGCCTTGTTTTGAGGTGAAACTAAGAGCACATCTTTTGGTATGTTAATAATATGACTACCCTCTTGACCTTATTGTTATTGTCATACAAATTTTACTTGTGAAAATTGTTTGGTTTGAACATTCTTAGGAACACATATCATAAATGTATCCTGGGAGATATCCTGAAATATATCTTAAAAGGGATATTGAAATATAATCTATAAATTGTCCAAACAAAAAGGAGAGATCATACCAGAGATTCTTAGAGAATCAGTTCCAATCCTTTATCATAAATTTGTCCCCAGTGCATACTTATAAACTTGGATCCATCCTTTGAATTAGAATAATGAGTGTCCCCTGCGTTTGGCAAAGACACAAATGTATTTACCTTTTGACTCGAATGAATTCCGAATGCCCCAGGGCAGAACCCCTGATATCCTGAAAAGAATCCTTAGCATATTGGGGATAAACCCTCATATCTGGGGATAAACCCTGAATTTCATGCGCTACAGGCGAGAGTGTATAAACTCCTAGACTTAGAAAGGTGAAAACCTTTAAACCTTTGAGAGTATGAAAATACTCTTTCGTGAGAGAGGGTGATCAATCCTCATATACCTTTAGGATCCAGGATATAGCCAACAGTAACGAAATTGTCAGCCACTTTTACATGAACTGGTCCCGCTACCTTGAACTACACCTAGATAACTTGCGCTCCAGGCGAGGTGTTTAAACCCAATTCGAAAGAAAGGTGAATACCTTTAAACCTTTGAAGGGATCAGGATCCCTTAATCGTGAGAGAGGGGGCCAATCCTCTAATCTTTCGACTTATCCTGAGTATATATCCTGAAGCATATCCTGCAAAACAGTTCTAAACTAAGGTGGGTGTTAGCTTGGCTAACACCCCTCCGATGCTTAAGTCAGTATTGGGTTCAAGATAATAAACAAATATATTTTAAAGAGATAGAACACATACCATTCCGAGATAGAAAATAAATTCTACTCTTACTTGAAATAGAGCTTCAAATGTATTGCATTCCAGGATCTTGGTAGCATATCCCCTTCCACATTCCTGAGTCGATATGCTCCTTTCCCTGCTTCTGACTCGATTTCATAAGGTCCTTCCCATTTCGGAGCTAGCTTGCCATCGGCAGGATTAGTGGTGTTTTGAAAAGCCTTTCTCAGCACCCAATCACCAACTCGAAATCTTCTAGTCCTTATGTTCTTATTGTATGCTCTGGATATTCTTTGTTGATATGCTGCTATCCTCAGCCTTGCTGCATCTCTTTTTTCATCTATAGTATCCAGATCCTGACATAAGACTTCAGGATTCTGTTCAGGATCCTGTAGCATAGATCTTGCAGTAGGTATCGTCATTTCTGTTGGAATCATTGCCTCTTCTCCAAATACCAAGGAAAACGGGGTTTGGCCAGTTGCATTCTTCACCGTTGTCCTATCAGCCCACAAAACAAAGGGTAACTCTTCCGCCCATCTTCCTTTTTTGGCTCCAAGTCTCTTCTTTAAGTTATTGACTATTATCTTGTTCGAGGATTCGGCTTGTCCATTCGCTTGAGGATGTACCGGAGTAGATGTGATCATTTTGATTCCCCAACTCTTGCAAAAGTCAGTAGTCCTTTTGCTTATAAACTGGGACCCATTATCACAAATGATCTCAGCTGTAACTACCAAACCTAGTCAGGATATTCCTCTTTATGAAGGATACTACTTCTTGGTCCCTTACTTGAACGAATGCTTCAGCCTCGACCCACTTAGAGAAATAATCCGTCATTGCTAACAAAAATACTTTTCCTCCCGGAGCCTTTGGTAACTTCCCTACTATATCCATCCCCCACTTCATGAATGGCCAAGGGGAAACTACAGGATATAGTGGTTCAGCTGGTTGATGTAGTATATTACTATGCCTTTGACATGCATCACATCTTCGAGCATATTCTGCAGCATCTTTTCTCATTGTTGGCCAAAAGTATCCTGTCCTCAATACTTTCGAGAATAACGATCTGCCCCCAGTGTGATTACCACAGTCCCCTTCATGTATATCCTGAAGTACTTCTTTGGCTTCATGATCCTCCAAGCACCTTAAATATGGTCCTGCAAGAGATTTCTTGTATAGAATATTATTTATAATAGTGAATCGTGATACCTTCATCCTAAATGCCTTAGGATTTTCATTTTCGGGGATGTGTCCATCTTTAAGATATTTCAGAATTGGAGTTGTCCAGGATTCAGGATACTGTTCAGGATATTCCACTCCAGGATCCCGAATATCCGCTACTTCTTTTTCCTGAGGATTCGTTGCAGGATATAAAACATGTATTATTGGTATTTGGGTCCCTTCCGGTATCCTGACTGATGATCCCAGATTTGCTAAGGCATCCGCTTCAGCATTATCCTCTCTTGGTACCTGTTCAAGTGTAAAAACATCGACATATCCTGCTAATTTTTTGAGAATATCGAGGTATTCGATTAACTTCTCACCCTTAACTGCATAGGATCCATTAAAATGATTAGTAATTAACAAGGAGTCAACATATACTTGCAAATTCTTGATATTCATACTTTTAGCTAGTCCTAATCCTGCAATTAAAGCTTCATATTCTGCCTCATTATTGGTAGCAGGAAATTCACACCTAATAGCCTGGGGTAATATGTCCCCCTGTGGCGATTTTAGTAGTATTCCCAATCCTACTCCTCTTATATTAGATGCACCATCAGTATATAATGTCCAGGATCCTGAGGATTCTCCTAATTGTTGAACTTCTAGGTCTGCCTCATCCTGGATGTCACTACTAAAATCAGCCACAAAGTCAGCTAAAGCCTGAGACTTTATGGCATTCCTAGGTTCATATACTAAATCATAGGCACTTAACTTTACCGACCACTTAGCCATCCTGCCTGACATCTCTGGTTTTCTAAGCACATTCTTGACAGGATAATTTGTTTTAACATGAATCCTATGAGTCTCAAAATAATGTCTAAGTTTTGTTGATGCCATGACTAATGCTAGTATTAATTTTTCTAAGTGAGAATATCTAGTTTCAGCATCTAACAAACTTTTGCTAACATAATAAACAGGATATTGCTGACCTTCATGGTCCTTTACAAGGACGGCACTTACAGCGTTCCCCGATACCGCGAGGTATAGGGATAATGGTTCACCATTCTCAGGCTTCATTAGTAGAGGTGCGGTTGAAAGATATTGCTTTAACTCCCGTAGGGCCGCTTCGTGGTTCTCACCCCACTCGAATTTTTTGTTCTTCTTCAGGATATCATAAAAATCTTTGCATTTCTCTGAGGATCTTGAGATAAATCTGTTTAATGCTGCCACTCGCCCCGTTAATCGTTGAACATCTTTCATATTTGAGGGTGATTTAATATCCAAGATGGCTTTGATCTGCTCCGGGCTTGCTTCTATTCCTCTTTTGGTCACCATATATCCTAGAAATTTTCCTGCCCCCACTCCAAAATGGCACTTAGCAGGATTCAGCTTCATATTATACTGATCCAGGATATCAAACGCTCTTTTAATATCCTGGAGGTGATCCTGAGCTTTCTTTGACTTTACTACCATATCATCAATGTACACTTCCATGGTGTCCCCCAGTTTGTCTTTGAACATCATGTTTACCAATCTTTGGTATGTTGCACCTGCATTTTTCAAACCAAAAGGCATAGCTGTGTAACAATAAATACCTGTTGGTGTCATGAAGGCAGTATCCTCCTAGTCAGAAGGCTCCATTTGGATCTGTTGAAATCCTGAGGATGCATCCATGAAAGTCAGCATTTCATGCCCAGCAGTGGCATCTACCATCGCATCAATATGGGGAAGGGGAAATGGGTCTTTAGGACAAGCTTTATTCAAGTCTGTGTAATCCACACAGACTCTCCATTTTTTGTTCTTCTTCTGTACCACTACCACGTTTGCTAGCCACCTTGGGAATTTGACTTCTCTAATCATTTTGGACTTCAACAATCTTTCAACTTCTTCTTGAATAATTGTATTGCGTTCAGGAGCAAACTTTCTTCTTTTTTGTTGCACGGGCTTGAATGATTTATCAATTCCAAGCTTGTGAGTAATAATATCTTTGGATATGCCTGTCATATCCTCATGCTTCCATGCAAACGTCGACATCCTGCATTTTAAAAAGTTAATTAATTGTTCTTCAATATCCTGAGGGATATTGGTTCCCACGAGCACCAAAATATAGGGATTATCCTGGTCCAGGACAATTTTCTTCACATCCTGCTCCGGATCCTCCACGATATCCTGGGCCCGCATCTTTAATTGCTATGCTGCACTAGGTTTAGTTGAGGATTTCATTGAGGATGAGTAGCATTCTTTCGCCTCCTGCTGATCGCTATCAACTTTAACAACTCCCCAAGGGGTAGGTATCTTGATGCATTGGTGATATGTTGATGGCACGGCTTTCATATCGTGAATCCACGGTCTTCCCAATATAATGTTATAGCAGGATAGAGAGTCCATTACACAGAAACGTTGTATCGAGTTGACTCCTTCAACGTACACCGGCAACTTTATCTCTCCTACTGTGTTTCTGGCCTCTCCACTGAACCCAACAAGCACGGTGGACTTCGAAGTGATATCCATTGGAGATACATTCATTCTTTTAAGCGTCTCTAGTTGGATTATGTTGACGGAGCTGCCATTATCAACCAATATCCTGCGTACAAAATGGTTAGCCACATATAACGTTATTACCAGAGCATCATGGTGAGGATCCTGGACAGTATCCCTGTCATCGGCATCAAATGTGATCACTTTGTCAGTTGTGAGTGTAGTCATCCTGACAGGTTTGTCTCCCCTTTCGGCCTGAGCTTCTTTTGCATGTCTCTTTGCCGCCGAATACGAAGTCCCACAAATGTCGGATCCTCCTGAAATGAAGTTGATTATCTTGGCATCCGCGGGAGGTGAGGCTGCTCGCTCAGGATCCTTCTCAGTATCCTGACCCTTATTCTTCTTTCTTCCCAAGAGATCTTTCAAATATCCCTTGCTTAGAAGATAGCTTATCTCTTTCCTCAAAGCAATGCAATCCTCGGTCATATGTCCGAAATCTTCGTGGAAAGCACACCATTTTGATTTGTCTTTCCAATCCGCTTTTTGTTGATTCTTCCGAGGCCATCTTGCCTTGTCCCCTAGACCCTGCATGGCATACATCAATTCAGGAATGTTAACAGAAAAGCAATATTCAGATAATTCAGGATATTCTTCAGGATCCTCATCATCAACAGCATTCACTCTCTTGTTCTCATTCCTGCCATATGGCTTGGACCGATACGACTTGAATGAGGATTCCGACTTCCTGTTAGTTGACTCATAAGTGTTGGATGAGTTCATCCTTTCTTGCATCTTTCTGTCATCTTCCAATCGAATGTATCTTAGGGCCCTGTTCCGAGCTTCATCCAGGTTCCTGCATGGGTTCATTACAAGGTCTTGGTAGAATTGAGAATCCTTTTGCAACCCCATCTTGAAAGCTTGCACAGCTGTTGCAACATCAATATGAGGAATGTCTAGTGATTCTCGGCTAAACTTGTTCACATAATCCCTAAGGGATTCCTGAGGCCCCTGCGTTATCCTGTAGAGATCACTTGTTAATTTTTCAAAGCTCCTACTACAAGAAAACTGACTATTAAATAAATTTACTAAATGAGCAAAAGATGTAATTGAATGTGGAGGAACATTCAAGAGCCACTTCAAAGCTGATCCTGTCAAGGTTGAACCAAAACCCTTGCACAAGCATGCTTCTTTGAGATCCGGAGGGATAGGGTTGATCTCCATCCTCTCCCTATACTGAGCAATATGCTCCTAAGGATCCGTCGTTCCGTCGTAAAGCTTCATGTTGGGGGTTTGGAACCTCTTTGGAATCTCAGCATCACAGATAGGATATGCAAAGCGAGATATCTTATGGCTATCTTGAGACACTTCCGGGATTGGCTGGACCACCCCGGGTACACTTGATATCATGTCCTACAACTTTTGAAGTTCCCTGGTAAGTGCTGACGTCACACCTGTATCCTGCAAGGATCCACTATTGTTAGTAGCATGACTATTATTATTATTTAATACGTTACTCGTTGGAGGATTCTGCCCATATCCTGAGGCATATCCTGAGCTCCTTATGGTCGATATCCTGACCGAGGAGGGTATTTCAGGAGTATGATTCTGAGGAAGGCTGGGCACAATATTCCCCCTGTTATCCTCTGTATACACGGCTGAACTGAAGTTCAAAGCTCTGGGTTGTAATGGAGTGACAATATCCTCAGCGGATCTGCTCGAGCCAGACTTCAGGAGTTGTATTTCCCTTAAAAGCATTTGGTTTGTTTCCTGCTGCTGCCTCATTTGTTCCTGCACACTTCCAAACAAGGTTAAAATTTCGTCGTTAGATGCTAAAACAGGGGCAGATTCTTGAACAGTGCGAGTAGGGATAATATCCTGAGGTCGTGTAGAGGCTGGCATTCTTGGAGGAGGCGGTGGAAGCACCGAACCTGTAGTAGCAGAAGTCGTAGCAGACATAGTAGAGGAACTCATGTTTGATCGTGAGGCCATTGTGGACAATGTGGCAAAAAGTTTTGAAAATAAAAAACCGATTAGCGATTTAACAAAAATCTTTAGTAAAGAGAGCACCACTTGCCCCATGGTGGGCGCCAAATTGTTTTGGTCAAAAATTACCGAAGCAATTTAGTGATCAAATTAGTAATGTGAGGTAGTGTGCTAAAAAGTTTATGGAAAATATGCTTGTTGAATTATTTAGAAAATCAGTATTCAGGATACGGCTCAGGATATTGAGCTGTATCTGCGATCAAACAGTGAGCAAATAATAAGCAAAAAGTAAAGGAGACGACACGAGATGTACGAGGAAAGCCCTTGATCAATCTAGATCGCCGGCATAAAACCTCGGGAGCTGACAATCACAGCTGCCTTGTTCTTCTTATTGCTTTAAACTTCAGGATACAGTGCAGGATATCAACCAGATCTCTAAGTGTTACAATGAATTCGTGTGAGAGTACAATTTGCGAGAGAGCAAGTGTTGGTGTGTAGTGAGTGTGATTGCAGTGAAATTGTTGTGTCCTATTTGATCTGGTGTTCCTCCTATTTATAGTAACGAAATACAAACAAATATCCCTATAAATATGGGATGCTCCGAATATTCCATCACGAACATTGTAGACCGAGTAATAAGGCTTCAACGTCTTTCTTTGAACGGTTTGGACCGAGTCTTCCGCAGAACAAGTCTTTGTGAACGTTGCTAGCTTCCAGCCCACGTACCTGCACGTAATCCGTTAGTGATCCTGAGGATACCATTCAGGATATTACCAATACCCTGAATCCGCACCCCGGATATGAACATATATTATTTAATCAAGATAAAAGCCAAGATATTTCTCAGGATATGAGCTCAGAAATTAGCCCACAACAGGGAGCAGTCCTTCTATGTAAACCAAACAAATACAGTCTCAAGGAAGAAGAGAAAATTTGTGCTTATGCAAGCGGTAATTTTCAAAACAAAACAAACTGGACTACAATTGATTTTGAAATATGTTTTGGTCAAAAATTACCGAAGCAATTTAGTGATCAAATTAGTTAAGTGAGGTAGTGTGCTAAAATTATGTGTGAAAAATGTGTTAACCAAATTAGTTATGAAAACAGTTTCAGGATACGGCTCAGGATATCGAGCTGTATCTACAATCAAACAATGAGCGAAAATGTAAAGGTTGACACGTGATGTACGAGGAAAGCCCTTGATCAATCTAGATCGCCGGCATAAAACCTCGGGAGCTGGCAATCGCAGCTGCCTTGTTCTTCTATTGCTTCAAATATCAGGATACAGTGCAGGATGTGGTGCAGATCAACTAGGTGTTACAATGTAATTTGATTACAAGTGTTTGTGTGTAGTGATTGTTGAAAGCTAGAAAGCAGAAGTGTTCGAGAGTGTGTGAAAGTTGCGTCGTGCCTTAATCTGATCCGCCCCCATCTATTTATAGTAAAACAAATGTAACTAACTATCCTACATAACCGGGATCCAACGAATATTCCTTAGTCGAACGTTGTAGACCTGGTCTTTCCGGTTCAATGTCTCTCCTTTAACAAATACGCCCGAGTCTTGAGGAGATGGAGTCCATTTGACCGTTGGCAAGTCCCAGTCTTCAACCTGCACGTGATTAATTCGATATGCCTCAGGATATCACCCAAGATGTTAGCAATATCCCCGTCCAGTATCCTGAACACAGATAAACAATTAAAAGCAGGATATAGTTTAAGATAAGTATGCTTAGAAAATGACCCATAACAATTGTCCCCAAATATATCGGTTGGTATACCAATCCAATGGATATATTTTAAAAGTTTTATCCATAATTCAAGGCATTTAAAACGAAGCGACGGTCAAGATCACATCATAACCTCCAACGCGCTTTTAGCTCAATGGAGATCCACAATGCCCCTATATTTTCTCTCTTCTTGTTTGAAAAGCAGATATATTCAACAGAGTCTCCTGGTAATTCCCCATTTCTCATTCACTTTCTGTCAATTTTTCTTGCCTTATTCGTAATGGCTGCCGAGACCTTCACCCAGCAGAATCTCCTCAAAAATCCTGAAAAGGAGGTCTGCATTTTCGACAACGCAGACATCGCGGCTTTAAGAGCTTCCGGTGCTTTCCCAGATAACACAGTCTTTAGACCGTTCGATCGGTCAATTCGATCGGATGTTTCTTCCACAGATTGGGTTTGCTTTCCAGCATACCCCTTTTCGCTGGGTCTTCGATATCCCTTTCCTGAATTCATGATGCAATTCTTCCGAACCACTAGCATCTCTTTTGCTCAAACCATGCCCATGGTTTGGAGAGTATTAATCGTACTTAACCAAATCAAACCCCACGGCTCTAGCCGGTTCTTGCTTTTTTCGACCTCTAGCAAACCCCTTATTCTTAAAGCCACAAAAAACGAAGACGGATGGCAACGCAAATTTTTCTTTGTCAGACGAGACTCCATTGCTGAGGGTGCCAACCTTCCGGTGGAGTGGTTAACCACCGGTAGGGTCATAAATGTTCTTATGTACCTTTAAGTTTCTATCTTTTACTAATATCCTTCTTTTCGATCCTTATGCAGTGAATTTCAAGGAAGTAGCTCCCCCTACCGCTGAGTCAGAGGAAAGAATCAAAACTGTTTACCAATTACCTGTAATAGACAAGACTTTCACCACACACGTCCCGAGTTCCAGTCAATACTCGTCATCTGAAATGTCTGGTAAGGATTACTTTCAAAATAATTAGTTAGTATGAAAAGTAATAATAGTGCAAAACTTTTCCCTTTATGCAGCACCGGCCAAGATCCCTGAAGTCTTTGACCTCGACGAGTTGGACAGTTATTCTGATCAGGTTCAGGTCAAGAAGGAACCTAGTACCAAGGCCACAGCCTCTTCCAAACCCAGCAGTTCCAAAGCCATCGTCATTCCCAAACCTTCGCCGGCTACTAAGCCCCGGAGTTCAAGTTCCCGTAAAAGGAAAGAGCCTGATACCCCTGTCATTTCTGACACATTTCCTTATGAGAATTATGGGTTCATCGAAGCAAGCGGGTTTATGACTTCCTTTCTTAACCAGGTTAGTATTCCTGAACCATATCCTGCAGCTTATACCATTCACACGTATTTATCAAAATCGATACCTGTCCTCCTATTTTTTGCAGGGTCTCGAGCGTTTGGTTCATCTATATCAAGAATCCTGCGGGCTCAACAAGACGCTCGAGTCCAAGTTAAAGAAGGCAGAAGTCACGATCTCCGATCAAGGCATAATTGCTGCCGCTAAATCTCGTCATTACGAGGAGAAATTCAAGGCTATGACTCAAGAACATCAGACCCCTCTCAACAAAGCTACTCTCCAAGCCCAAGCTGATCTTGAAGCTGCCCATGTGCAACATGAACGGGATATGGTCACCTACCGGGAAAGCCTTAAGAGTTCCGTCGTCACTTCTCTCCTCCAAGCCAGGTTGAAGATGGCCCATGAAGCCAAAACTTTTGGTTTTGAATGCCCTTCTTGGGATGTTGGTGCATGGGAGACCAAGCTAAAGAACCTCGGCGGCACTTCTACCAGATCAGCTGCCGAAGAATCTTCCAAAGCAGTTGAAAAAGCAACCGATGCTGAGAAGGATGCTGAGGCGGATCCCAATACGGATGCTGCTGAAATCGTCATGGATGAGGAAGGCACTACCCCCTAAAGCTTATTTTCTTTAATTCGTTTGAACAATTTTATATCTTATGAACAATTTTTATTTCTGCATCAAAACAATTTGATAGCCGAAGGTGGATGGGTCCTGGGTTTCAGGATGAAACCTTCGGTTATCAACAAGTATTGCTTATTTCATCTTTCATTTTTCTTGCTATTGTCTTCCGTCTTTCTTAGTACAGATCTTAGCTTTGCAAAATTTCATACAACTATCTTTTAAAAATATTCTGATCAATATGCTTAGAGATATATTATAAAAACTGTTATTAGATAGGGCTTCCAAACATTCGTTCGACTTTGTAGAAAGCTTTTTAAAGAGTGAAAAACAGTCCACTTTTCCAAAACCTAAATGATCAAAGTTTCAAACTAGTATTAGTTTCAAATATTTTAATCAAATATTCTGAGAAGTATTTTGAAAATATATTTTGAGAATATATCCCGAGAATTGATCCTAATCAGGATGTTTAACCTTTTACCAAACCTAGTATTGTCAAACACTTAAACGATGTTTACAAAGGAAAGATCATACCAGGAATAGGGTATAACCCTATTATCAAACCTCAATCCCTTTGCAACTTTTCCAATGAAGATGTCCCCTGTCCGAGACACTTAGTGCATTAGTTCCGAGCCTTACCTTTTGGGCTTTACATCATTGCCTTGGTAGGAATGTCCCCTGTGTACAATGTCTTCAAATACTTAGAAATCTTCTGGATATCAATCCCCGTTGTATAGACAATTTTTCATGTTACAGGGGTAAAACCCAAGAATGTTCTGGAAATAAATCCCTTGAATTCTGGGGGAAATCCCAAATTTTCGTGCGCTACAGGCGGGAGTGTATAAACTCCAAGACTTAGAAAGGTGAAAACCTTTAAACCTTAGAGAGTATGAAAATACCCTTTCGCGAGAGAGGGTGATCAATCCTCATATACCTTTAGGATTCAGGATATAGCCAACAGTAACGAAATTGTCAGCCACTTTTACATGGACTGGTCCCGCCACCTTGAACTATTCCTGAATAACTTTCGCTCCAGGCGGAGTGTTTAAACCCAACTCGAAAGAAAGGTGAATACCTTTAAACCTGTGAAGGGATCAGGATCCCTTGTACGTGAGAGAGGGGGCCAATCCTCTAATCTTCTGAAGTATCCTGAGTGAGCATACTAGAGCTATATCCCGAAGCATATACTGCAAAACATCCTTAAACTAAGGTGGGTGTTAGCTTGGCTAACACCCCTCCGATGCTTAAGTTAGTATTTGGTTTCAAAGAATAAATTAAACCAAACATATTTAAAAAAGATAGAATTCATACCATCCTGAGTTAGAAATTAAATTCTAAACTCACTTGAAATAAAGCTTAAGGTGTATAGCATTCCAAGATCTCGGTAGCATATCCCCTTCCATATTCTTGAGTCTATATGCTCCTTTCCCTGCTTCTGATTCAACTTCATATGGTCCTTCCCATTTTGGAGCTAGCTTGCCATCGGCATGATTAGTAGTATTCTGAAAAGCCTTTCTTAACACCCAATCTCCAACCTTAAATCTTCTGGTCCTAATATTCTTGTTATATGCTCTGGATATTCTTTGTTGATATGCTGCCATCCTCAACCTTGCTGCATCTCTTGTCTCATCAATAGTATCCAACTCCTGGCATAGGACTTCAGGATTCCTTTCAGGATCACAGAGGTTGGATGTTGCTGTAGGTACCACCATTTCTGTCGGGATCACTGCGTCTGCTCCAAATACTAAGGAAAACGGGGTTTGGCCTGTTGCATTCTTTACCGTTGTCCTATCAGCCCACAAAACAAAGGGTAATTCTTCTGCCCATCTTCCTTTTTTGGCTCCAAGTCTCTTCTTTAAGTTATTGACAATTATCTTGTTTGAGGATTCTGCTTGTCCATTCGCTTGAGGATGTACCGGAGTAGATGTTATCATTTTGATTCCCCAACTCTTGCAAAAGTCAGTAGTTCTCTTGCTTATAAACTGAGAACCATTGTCACAGATTATCTCGGCTGGTACTCCGAATCTGGTCAGGATATTTCTCTTTATGAAGGATACTACTTCTTGATCCCTGACTTGGACAAATGCCTCGGCTTCAACCCATTTGGAGAAATAATCTGTCATTGCCAACATAAAAACCTTCCCTCCTGGAGCCTTTGGAAGCTTTCCCACTATATCCATACCCCACTTCATAAATGGCCAAGGGGAAACAATAGGATATAATGGTTCAGCAGGCTGATGCAGTATGTTACTATGTCTTTGACATGCATCACATCTTCGAACATATTCTGTGGCATCTCTCCTCATTGTCGGCCAATAATATCCTGTCCTTAATACTTTTGAGAATAATGACCTGCCCCCAGTATGGTTACAACAATCCCCTTCATGTATATCCTGAAGTACTTCCTTGGCTTCAGGATCCTCCAAGCACCTCAAATACGGTCCTGCAAGAGATTTCTTGTATAAAACATTATTTATAATAGTGAATCGTGATACCTTCATCCTAAATGCGTTAGGATTTTCATCTCTGGGGATATCTCCTTCCTTGAGATATTTTATAATTGGAGCCGTCCAAGATCTAGGATCATTTTCCGTATATTCTGCTCCAGGATCCTGAATACCCGCTACTTCTTTATCCTGAGGATTCGTTGCAGGATACAAGATATGTAATATCGGTATTTGGGTCCCTTCTGGTATCCTGATCGATGATCCCAGATTTGCTAAGGCATCTGCTTCAGCATTATCCTCCCTTGGTACCTGTTCAAGTGTAAAACCATCGAAATATCCTGCTATTTTTTTTTGAGAATATCGAGGTATTCGATTAATTTCTCACCCTTGACTGCGTAGGATCCATTAAAATGGTTAGTAATTAACAAGGAGTCAACATATACTTGCAAATTCTTGATATTCATATTCTTAGCCAATTCTAATCCTGCAATTAAAGCTTCATATTCTGCCTCATTATTAGTAGCAGGAAATTCACACCTAATAGCTTGGGGTAATATGTCCCCCTGTGGCGATTTTAGTAGTATACCTAAACCTACACCTCTTATATTGGATGCACCATCAGTAATAACGTCCAGGATCCTGAGGATTCTCCTAACTGTTGAACTTCTAGTTCTACCTCATCCTGAATATCACTACTGAAATCAGCCACAAAGTCAGCTAAAGCCTGAGACTTTATGGCATTTCTAGGTTCATATACTAAATCATAAGCACTTAACTTTACTGACCACTTGGCCATCCTGCCTGACATCTCGGGTTTCCTAAGCACATTTTTAACAGGATAGTTGGTTTTAACATGGATCCTATGTGTCTCAAAATAATGTCTAAGCTTTGTCGATGCCATGACTAGAGCTAATATCAATTTTTCTAAATGAGAATACCTAGTTTCAGCATCTAACAAACTTTTACTAACATAATAAACAGGATATTGCTAACCTTCATGGTCTTTTATAAGAACGGAACTTACAGCATTCCCTGATACAGCGAGGTATAGGGATAGTGGTTCACCATTTTCAGGCTTCATCAATAGAAGTGCAGTTGAGAGATATCGCTTCAAATCCTGCAAGGCTGCTTCATGCTTTGCTCCCCATTCAAATTTCTTATTCTTCTTGAGGATATCATAGAATTCCTTGCATTTTTCCGAGGATCTTGAAATAAATCTATTCAAAGCTGCTACTCGGCCTGTTAACCGTTGTACGTCCTTCGTATTCGAGGGTGATTTTATATCCAGGATAGCTTTAATCTGCTCCAGGCTTGCCTCTATCCCCCTTTTTGTCACCATATATCCTAGAAACTTTCCTGCCCCCACTCCGAAATGGCACTTGGCAGGATTCAGCTTCATGTTGTACTGGTCCAGGATATCAAATGCTCACTTGATATCCTGGAGGTGATCCTCAGCCTTTTTAGATTTTACCACCATATCGTCAATATATACCTCCATGGTGTCCCCCAGCTTATCTTTGAACATCATGTTCACTAATCTCTGGTATGTTGCACCTGCATTTTTCAAACCGAAAGGCATGGCAGTATAGCAATATATACCTGTTGGTGTCATGAAAGCAGTATCCTCCTGGTCCAAAGGCTCCATTTGAATCTGCTGAAATCCTGAGGATGCGTCCATGAACGTTAACATTTCATGTCCAGCAGTAGCATCTACCATTGCATCGATATGAGGGAGAGGAAATGGGTCTTTAGGACAAGCCTTGTTCAAGTCCGTGTAGTCTACACAGACTCTCCATTTCCCGTTTTTCTTCTGTACCACAACTACGTTTGCTAGCCATCTTGGAAACTTGACTTCTCTGATCATCCTGGACTTCAACAATCTTTCAACTTCTTCTTGGATAATCGTATTCCGCTCAGGAGCAAATTTTCTTCTTTTTTGCTGAACAGGCTTGAATGATCTGTCAATTCCAAGCTTGTGAGTGATAATGTCTTTGGATATGCCTGTCATATCCTCATGCTTCCATGCAAACGTTGACATCCTGCATTTCAAAAAGTTAGTTAACTGCACTTCAATATCCTGAGGGATATTGGTTCCTACGAGCACCAAGATATCAGGATTATCCTGATCCAGGATAATTTTCTTCACATCCTGCTCCGAAGCTTCCAAGGTATCCCGGGCCCGCATCTTTAATTGCTATGCTTGATTAGGCTTGGTTGAAGATTTCATCGAGGATGAATAGCATTCTTTCGCTTCCTGCTGATCACTTTCAACCTTGACAACTCCCCAAGGGGTAGGGATCTTGATGCATTGGTGATATGTTGATGGCACAGCCTTCATATCGTGAATCCATGGTCTTCCCAGTATGATGTTATATCAGGATAAGGAGTCCATCACACAGAAGCGTTGTATCGAGTTGACCCCTTCAACATATACTGGTAACTTTATCTCCCCTACGGTATTCCTAGCTTCTCCACTGAAACCAACGAGCACAGTGGACTTCGAAGTAATGTCCATCGGAGATACATTCATCCTTTTCAATGTTTCCAGCTGAATTATATTGACAGAACTACCGTTGTCCACCAATATCCTGCGTACAAAATGGTTAGCCACATATAATGTTATTACCAAAGCATCATGGTGAGGATCCTGAACAGTATCCCTGTCATCACTATCGAAAGTGATCACTTTATCAGTTGTGAGGGTAGTCATCCTGACTGGTCTGTCTCCCCTTTCACTCTTAGCTTCCTTTGCATGTCTCTTAGCCACCGAATACGAAGTCCCACAAATGTCGGATCCTCCTGAAATAAAGTTAATTATCTTGGCATCTGCTGGGGGTGATGTTGCTCGTTCAGGATCCTTCTCGGGATCCTGCCCTTTATTCTTCTTTCTTCCCAGCAAGTCCTTCAGATACCCCTTGCTTAACAGGTAACTTATCTCTTTCCTTAGAGCAATGCAATCCTCGGTCATATGTCCGAAGTCTTCATGGAAGGCACACCATTTAGATTTATCCTTCCAATCAGCTTTCTGCTGGTTCTTTCGAGGCTACCTAACTTTGTCCCCTAAACCCTGCATAGCATACATTAACTCAGGTATATTGACAGAAAAGCAGTATTCAGATAAGTCAGGATATTCTTCAGGATCCTCGTCTTCAACAGCATTCACTTTCTTGTTATCATTTCTGCCATATGGCTTGGAGCGATATGGCTTATATGAGGATTCTGATTTCCTGTTAGTTGATTCATAGGTTGAGGTAGAATTCATCCTCTCCTGCATCTTCTTGTCATCTTCCAAACGGATATATCTCAAAGCCCTGTTACGAGCTTCGTCGAGATTCCTGCAGGGATTCATTACAAGATCCTGATAAAACTGAGAATCCTTTTGTAATCCCATCTTAAAAGCTTGCACAGTTGTTGCAACATCAAGATGTGGGATATCCAAGGATTCTCGACTGAATTTGTTCACATAATCCCTCAAGGATTCCTGAGGCCCTTGAGTTATCCTGGAAAGATCACTGGTTAGTTTCTCAAAACTCCGACTACAAGAAAATTGACTGTTAAATAAATTAACCAAATGAGCAAACGAAGTAATTGAGTGACGAGGGACGTTTAACAGCCATTTTAAGGCTGATCCTGTCAGGGTAGAACCGAATCCCTTGCATAAGCATGCTTCCTTGAGATCTGGAGGGATAGGATTGATTTCCATCCGTTCCCTATACTGGGCAATAGCTCCTCAGGATCCGTAGTCCCGTCATACAGTTTCATATTGGGAGTCTGGAATCTTTTTGGGATTTCAGCATCACAGATAGGATACGCAAAGCGGGATATCCTGTGGCTGTCTTGGGATACTTCCGGAATTGGGTGGACCACTCCAGGTACGCCGGATATCATGTCCTTCAATTTCTGGAGCTCCCTGGTAAATGTTGACATCATACCTGCATCCTGCAAAGAGCTATTGTTGTTAGTAGCAAGAATATTATTATTTGACACATTACCGGTCTGAGGATTTTGGCCATATCATGAAGCATATCCTGAACTCCTCACAGTCGATATCCTGACCGAGGAGGGTATCTCAGGGGTACGATTCTGAGAATGGCTTGGGACGATATTCCCCCTGTTATCCTTAGTGTAAACTGCGGAACTGAAGTTCAAAGCCCTGGGCTGTATGGGAGTGACAATTTCTTCAGCAGGTCTACTCGAGCTAGCTTTTAAGAGTTGTATTTCTCTTAACAGCATTTGGTTAGTTTCCTGTTGCTGCCTCATTTGTTCCTGCACACTTCCAAATAAAGTTAGAATTTCATCATTAGAGGCTAAAACGGGAGCAGATCCCTGAACACTCCGAGTAGGGATAACATCTTGAGGTTGTGAAGAAAATGGCGTCCTTGGAGGAGGTGGTGGAAGCACCGAACCGGTAGTAGCAGAGGTTGCAGCGGACATAGTGGAGGAGCTCATGTTTGATCTTGAGGCCATTGTAAACAATGTGGCAAAAAGTTTTGAAAATAGAAAACCGATTAATGATTTCACAAAGATTTTTAGTAAAAGTAGCACCACTTGCCCCACGGTGGGCGCCAAATTGTTTTGGTCAAAAATTACCGAAGCAATTTAGTGATCAAATTAGTTAAGTGAGGTAGTGTGCTAAAATTATGTGTGAAAAATGTGTTAACCAAATTAGTTATGAAAACAGTTTCAGGACACGGCTCAGGATATCGAGCTGTATCTACAATCAAACAATGAGCGAAAATGTAAAGGTTGACACGTGATGTACGAGGAAAGCCCTTGATCAATCTAGATCGCCGGCATAAAACCTCAGGAGCTGGCAATCGCAGCTGCCTTGTTCTTCTATTGCTTCAAATATCAGGATACAGTGTAGGATGTGGTGCGGATCAACTAGGTGTTACAATGTAATTTGATTACAAGTGTTTGTGTGTAGTGATTGTTGAAAGCTAGAAAGCAGAAGTCTTCGAGAGTGTGTGAAAGTTGCGTCGTGCCTTAATCTGATCCGCCCCATCTATTTATAGTAAAACAAATGTAACTAACTATCCTACATAACCGGGATCCAACGAATATTCCTTAGTCGAACGTTGTAGACCTGGTCTTTCGGGTTCAACGTCTCTCCTTTAACAAATACGCCCGAGTCTTGAGGAGATGGAGTCCATTTGACCGTTGGCTAGTCCCAGTCTTCAACCTGCACGTGATTAATTCGATATGCCTCAGGATATCACCCAAGATGTTAGCAATATCCCCGTCCAGTATCCTGACCACAGATAAACAATTAAAAGCAGGATATAGTTTAAGATAAGTATGCTTAGAAAATGACCCATAACAAAATACAGGCATTAATTTATGCATTAGAAAAATTTAAGATTTTTCTTAATAAAGAGTTTACAGTAAGAACTGACTGTGAAGCAATAGTTAAGTTTGTAAAAAATGATCAGAGTAAAAAAGTAAATAGAACCAGATGGGTTAATCTACAAAATACTATACAAGGAAATGGGTATTTTATAAATTTTGAACATATTAAAGGAAAAAATAATGGGATAGCTGATATGTTATCTCGAAATATAAACAAATGGTTTGTTTCAGATGGACAGGAAAAAAGATAAGGAGAAGTTAAAGCTTATACATCCAAAACAAAAGCAGCAGGAGAATTCTTCATCAGATGAAGAAAAAATTCAACAGTCATATTTACAGTCAATAGAAAGGATATACAGTTCTCCTCACACCCCTTTACCACAGATAAAGATGGGACAGTTTTATACACAACAGCAATCAAAGGCAGCTGGTAAACGACCATTGCATACAAATTTCTCACCCAAGCCGGTGATTGAATTTGGAACATATGCCTTACAGATATGCAACGAAGTTGACAAAAAGTTTCGTCCTATTATGGGAATGAAACTAACAGATAAACAACAATGTTTATTAGATAACCTATGGCATATTCAAACCATGCCACAAGCTTCATCGTTCAAAGTACAGGTTTTAAATGCTCTAAGCATTTACTTTCAGGAACAAAGCTCGAAAACACCTAAAAGACAGTTTAAACAGAAACCAAATTACACACATTATGTTATATTTAGAGGCACAAAAATTGGAATTTTTAACAATTGAGAAACAGTTACACAACACATAACTTGTGTAGGAGGAGCACTTTGGAAAGGATACACAAGTTTTGCTGAAGCCCTTAAAGCAGCAAGTGAAAATTTTGGTCTACAAAGTTTTTACATAGAACCTGAAGAGGTTAAAAGCTTTTCTGACATGGCCAAAACAAACCCTGAGCATTACATAAAAGCTCAACAAGAAATCATTTCTACACTAAAAACACAGCTTGAAGAAAAAACAAGAAATGCACAAGATATACAGTTAAAAATTGAAAATAGTTTGTTAAAACAAAAAATGAGTTTGCTTGAATCAAAAAATGCACAGTTATTACAAAAGCTTGAGAAAAAAGAAAACAAAGAAAAAACAGATGATCACAGGAATTTTGAGTGTTTCAGGACAAGAATTCTTGATACACCTTGGCAACAATGTCTAAAACCAGTTACAGAAAGATTCCCAGAATTTGAGAATCTTGTTTCACAGAAAGTTTGTGCAGAGTTTCCTTTAATTCTGTACAATCTACAGCAACAATTGGTAGACATGGCATTCAAATTTGATAGTGAACAACAAGGGTTTATAGTGGTTGAAAGAACAAATGAAGAAGGAGACGGAACAGGTCTTCTATTGCTTCAAATACACCATCCTACAAAATTGACAGATGAGCAAATAATTCAATTTTATCATCAGGGTATGATTGATTATTTGGAAATAAAGTTAGACAGAAGAACAGAAGATCTTCTCAATCAACTTGGGTAAAAGATTGTATTAACAGCAGGAAATATAGCAGCAAGAAGCATAAAACCAACAATTGGTTGCAAAATAATTTCCTCATTTCCATTTGCAGACTCACACACATACAGGCCAGCAAGAAAAAAAAATATTTATTGAACACAACAGAGGTAGCAACTGGTTGCAAAATTCTATGATAAAAACCGCTATAAATTTTGCAACTTTACCATGGTTAGACCACACAGCCACAGAACCTACCAAAGATTTTCAACAGTTTATCAAAGAACATCAAAAGACCCCAGAAATTCCAGACCATTTTTCATGGGAAAATTTCAAATTAATAGGTGAAGGACACTACATACAAGTTTATATAAAAATAAACTGGAGTATGCTCTTACCCTTTGCAGGGGAAGGAGATACTTTACAATTACAACACATCTTTAACCTGGAAGATTTTCAAGACAATGAACAAGACAATGAACATGAAGATTGTTCAAGTCCACAGTCGATAGACTGCACACACAAAGATTTCTAGAAGATGATGTAAGCAATGACGACAGACGACACAAGACAAAAATCATGACGTAAGCAGTGACGTTTTACAAACTCAATTATATACAGAAAGTGGTCGACAGAAGGCAAAAATTTTCAACACCTATTTTGGAATTTAGCTCTATTTTTATTCGTTTGCTTTTCTTTTTAGATTAGGCTTTTTGACTATTATGTTTTAGAATAGATTCTTATTTCTTATCTTTACCTATATATATGGCAATTGTATATTGTTGTAAGCACGAACAACCATTACTAGCAATAATATTATTACTTCAATGGCACACTAAACTCTCTCCACATCTCTTTAGCTCCACTCCCTTAATATCCCAGATTTTCTCTAGTTCTTCATATTATATTCCAACCCACACATAAAAAAAAAACCTTTCTTCTGCAACCTTCTACTCCGCTGTGCATACTCTACTTCATCATCATCCGCTGTGTATAATCATCACCCTCTTTCTCTGTAAGTATTATCTTTTACTTTCAATTTTTACATATATATATATATATATATATATGCAAAATAAACATTTAGTTGATTTTTTCTCTACTTTGGTATACGTCCTAACATTGTGGGGGTGTGGGGCGTGAGTTAGGGCGGCTGTTAGTCATTAACACTGACTAGACCATACTGGACTAGCGTTAGCTATTGCCCAGCTGGTGGGGGGGGGGGGTGACATGGCTGGCTTTGGTTGGCTGGTCTAATGTAGCCGTTAGGCTTGAGTATTAGCTTGTGGATCCCACATGGCTGGCAACGCCCCAGCTAAGCGACGCCCCACCACACCACTAGTTTTTGAGCATTAGCTTATGGATCCCCTTTCGTCACGTGTCGAGCAATGCCCCAAACCTAAGCCCCTCCACACCCTACCCTCCACCCCGTATAGTCTAACAAGGCAACGGATCAATATGTTCACAACACTACCTAGACTTTACCATGTGCGTATAACGGTATAAGAGTGGATGTTTTTCATAACAAGAAAAAAAGGAATAATAAGATCATTGAACCATTCATTGAATTTAGTCTACAAATTTCTAGTCAAATAATATTTTAACTCTTGTGAGCACATCAAATGAGACACTCCGAACCTTCGCCTCTTAACTACAAAGAGAAGTTATTAGTTCTAAATAAACATCTTAGTTCTTGTTTTGGTCAAAAATCAAGCAAAGATAATGCAACCAAATCTTTTGTTGTGAGGTGTGATGCTTGAATCAATGAACCATATTAAGGATCACTCAGAAATGTAATGAACAAGTGACACAATGATTTATACGAGGAAAAAGCCCTTGATCAAGAGTTGATCTACGGCATAAAAAACCTCGAGTGATGGAAACTACCGATCACCAACTCAGATTAAACAGAAAATGTATTACAACTTTGGATGATAGCGAGCTTGTTATAGGATCACTAGAGTGTAATGTGCAAAAAAGTGTGTAATCGCCGAGCAAACTGTCAAGAGCTGATGAGAGCAGTTGCGAGTGTGTGTGTTTAGCCAAAAATAGCCAAGTGTCCTAATCTAGCTCGCTATCCCCTTATAAATTTGAAAAATATCTAAGCTAACTAACTATCCGCATTTCGTACAAGTCTTCCACGACCTCCATAACGTCCATATTAGTCAAGTACGTGCGGAATAAAAAGGGAATATGCTCCAGGAATATCGCCAAGACCAAGTCCAAGCACGTACTCCTGCAAAACAATATCATATTCAAAGCAGACAATCATTAGTGTAAGGATCACTATGATGATCCTGGATCCTGATCCTACAATACTCTCTGAGGATCACTAATTCAAACAGAATTGAGGATCCCTAGGCCCGACAGTAATTGAGGATCACTGATCTTTAGAAAATCCTCCCCTAACAATTGCCCCCAAAATATAAGGAGTAAAGTGTAAATAAACGAGTTATATTTTCTCGTTCTTATCCGTAGCAAACCAACGGATATATAGCCGTTACATTCTGACTAGCCATTGCCAATCTGACATCATTGAAGTGACTATCCTGCAAAATCATGATTATAAACTGAAGTTAGAGATAAGGGTTAGGAAACATTTAAATTCGTGCGTTTCATCCTTTAAATCCTCATTCGAAGATCTGATCAGGTACTTCTCTTCCCTTTCTCTATTCATATTCTCATTCTGTTCCTTCTTCTTCACCATCATCATGACCAAGATGATGCTAAGATCTTCACCGGCTAAGGATCACAAAAAGGACAGTCCCTTGAAGAGCCAAGGGATCATCGAAGACTCTGCGAAGGAACGATGCTGCTTTACTGATCCGTAGATAGACAGGATTCGCCATTGTTTTCCGTCGAGCACCATTTTTAAAGCTTTTGACCCCAACGTCCTAAGCGACTTTGTTTCTGAAACCTGGGTAGCTTTTCCGGTCACCCCATTTACGATAGGATACTCGTATCCTTTTCCTGATTTCACCCAATCTTTCTTCTCTCTCACCGGCATCTCCTACATCCAAGCGATGCCAATGATGTGGAGGGTCTTGTATACCCTTGAAAGAATCATTGAGCATGAAGGTATTGATCTGGGAATGTCGGAGTTAGTAGAAATGTACAACCTTGTGAGCCATGGATCTCATCGCTATCTATTCAAACACAAACCCGGTGAAGAACACCCCATCCTCAAAACCACTAAGAATGACACCAACTGGAAAAGGCGATTCTTCTTTGTCAGAAGGGATTCCATCCCTGATGGGAAGGATCTGTTAAGAAAGTGGGCCATCCACGGTAGGATAGAGGACCCTTAGAAGGATCACAGGATAACCTTGTCTCTGCTGAGGATCACTAACTCCTTTGTTTTTATTTTGCAGCTATTTCTGTTTCACACCTCATTACGTCACCTGCAACGAAGGAAAGGCTTGACGCTTTTCGAAGTCTTGATCCTGCTATAAGATCATTCCAAGCAAGTACCAAGGATTCTCAAGAAGTATCCTCATGATCTGTCACAATGTCGAGTAAGTATCCATGTTTATATGTAATTAAATGTTAAAACATAGATAAAACAAGAATACTTATCTTTTGTTTTTTGGTGGATAGGTGCTGGTAAATCCTCAAGGTCTGCTTCCCACTTTAGTGTCACTGATCTCACCACTGTTGGTCCCAGGTCTGGGAAAAAGAAGACGGCTGCCAGCCCAAGTGCTGTGGTTCCAAAGCCTACCACCTCCAAGGGAAAGAAAAGGAAAGCTTCTGAGGCTGACAATCTTGAAGGCCTGCCTCTCATTCGCCATCAGTTCTAAGAATACTTTGCCGATGTAAGGATCACTAACCCTGACTGATTATCTTGTCCATCTGAGGATCATGTGATCCTAAACTTTTCCTCATCTTCTTTGCTGAAATTTGCTGAGGTTGAAATGCTGTTTGATGCATATGTTGAGGAGGCGGAGTAAAAGCATCAGGAGTTCCAAAAGTTCTTCCTGGCCAAGGATCAAACCATCTCATCCCTTGAGAAGGATCTCAATCTGGCGAAGAAGCAGGTGGTCATGGCCCAGATAGAAGCTGACCATGAAAAAGCTGAACTGCTGGAGGATGCTAAAATCTCTGCCGCCATCACCATGTATAAGATCAAGCTTCAAATGGCTCAAGAAGCTGAGGATCCTAACTTCGACCGGACCACTTGGGACAAGGAGGGTTGGAAGGCAAAGCTGGCAGAACTAGAGGATGAAGAAGAGGCTACTGAGGTCTTGGCAATCGAGGCGAGTGGAAGTGGAAAGGATCAGGCTGGTGATGATGCTAGTGGTGATGCAGCCAAGGTGTGAGCTGCTGAAATGGGCGATGATGGATATTTCTAGACGTGGCCGGAGCCCATTTTTTAGGATTTGGTAGTTTTTGGTTATGATGTTTTAAACAATGTTGGGTTGTATTCGAACAATAGTTTCTAGGGTTGTGGATCAAGGATCCTAAGACAATAGGTAGGATAATAGGTGGTGGAGGGATCCTCTGTTTGGGGTATGAAGCCATTTGTTATCCTGCCATCTTTTATTTCCTGCACTCGAAAGACCTATTAACAATGGACACCCTTTACCTACCCCAGCGGACGGGCCACGTATTGCTGGTAGATGCTTGGGGTAGGTAATTTTGACAACCTTCGAAGGGTTAACTTTTGTGAATAAAAATAACTTCAACTTTTTGGCTATTTCCCGTGTTGCTATCCTTGTGCATTCTTTATTTTCTTATTATAGTTATCCACTTTGTTTGAATTTGTAAGTAAAGGATAAAAGTTTAGTAAATCATGTTTAAAAATTTTAGGATATAATCAAGGATCAAATATCCCATAGTCAATAAATTCAGAAAAGTTATGCAACTTAAGGATCATTAGTTCTGTTGTCAAAGGATAAGGGTCACTTATATGAATAATGAATAAAATCGAAGTGATTAAGGATCATACCTGAGAATCCAAGTTAGGATCCTAATCCCTTAACATTTACAATCAGGATAACCAAAAGACAAACCTTAGTAGAAGGTGAGGATCAAGGATCCTTGGTTGTTTAACTTCAAAACCCTAAAATAGAATATAACTTGGGACTAAGCCAAATATAAGAGAAGAGTTAGCAACTGGGGAAAGCCCAATAATTCTGGGGACAAGCCCAATATACTGGGGGCAAGCCCAAAGGATAATTGGCGACAAGCCCAAAGGATCTTGTGTAAACTGGAGTATGGCCCTCACTGGCGACTATCCAAACTTAGTGACATGAAAATGCCAAAACCTTAGCTAACGTGAAAACGTTAGAAACCTTAGGAACGGATGTATGGTACGTCTACCATTATACGTAGGATCCCGGATACAGCCAGTACAATGAAATTGTCAGCCCCTAAAGCGAGTACTGGTCCCATTGCCATGAACTGTACAGGATCATCGTGCGCTCCTGGCGATATTGGGGACAAGCCCAAAGACTGGGGACTAGCCCAAATAACTGGGGTCAAGCCCAAATAACTGGGGTCAAGCCCAAATAACTGGATACTTCTGTGGATACTCAATCCTTTGTTAAGGATACCTAAACCTTCTGCAAAACTCAGATTCAAGTGAAAGGAGGATAAAGGATCCAGGATCCTTATCCTTATATATAGGATAATTAAAGAATGAAAAAGTTTGATATTAGATCATTACCAGAATGAGGATCCTCTGTCCTGTAAGGATCCTTCAAAGATACTTGTTAGCTAAGGATCATGAATCCTTATTACATGAAGTATTTCTTCAAGTGGACAACATTCCAAGCTCTTGGTAGCAAATCACCTTCCATTGTTAGCAAACGATATGCCCCCTTTCCTGCTCCAGCTTCAATCAAATAGGGGCCTTCCCACTTTGGTGCTAACTTCCTATCAGCAGGATTGGTGGTATTCTGAAATGCTTTCCTTAACACCATATCACCAACTTGGAATTTCCTGATCCTGACATTCTTATTATAAGCTCCAACCACCCTTTGTTGATAACTGGACATCCTTATCCTTGCCAAATCCCTGAGTTCTTTTATAGTATCCAAGTCTTGAACCAAGATTTCAGCATTTTCTTCAGGATCACGAATGCTCGTTCTTGCAGTAGGAACCACCATCTCTGTAGGGATCACTAATTCTGCTCCAAATACCAAAGAGAATGGAGTTTGGCCAGTAGCATTCTTGGGAGTTGTCCAATCAGCCCAAAGTACATAAGGTAGTTCTTCTGCCCATTTTCCTTTCATGGATCCAAGATTTTTCTTCAAATTGTTGATGATGATCTTGTTGGATGATTCTGCCTGACCATTAGCTTGTGGGTGGACTGGTGTTGATGTTATCATCTTAATCCCCCAGCTGTCACAAAAGTTAGTAGTTCTATTCCCAATAAATTGGGATCCATTATCAAAAACAATTTCAGAAGGGATACCAAATCTAGTAATAATGTTTCTCTTAATAAAGGATATCACTTCTTTTTCTCTGACTTGAGCAAAGGCTTCAGCCTCTATCCACTTGGAGAAGTAATCAGTCATAGCAAGCATGAATACTTTTCCACCAGGTGCCTTAGGAAGCTTACCAACTATATCCATTCCCCATCTCATAAATGGCCAAGAAGAGGATATAGGATGCAAACGTTCTGCTGGTTGGTGAAAGATATTACTATGTCTCTGACAAGGATCACACTTCTTGGCATATTCCACAGCATCCTTCTTCATAGTAGGCCAATAGTATCCTGTCCTCAGGATCCTTATGCCCTGCCCCCAGTGTGGTTTCGACAATCTCCTTCATGGAAATCCTTTAGGACTTCTTAGATTTCAGGATCCTCAATGCATCTTAGATATGGTCCTGCAAGAGATCGTTTATACAACATATTATTCAATATTGTAAATTGAGATACCTTGATTTTGAAAGCCCTAGTGTTTTCTCCTATAGGAATCTCTCCGCGTTGTATGTATCTCATGATTGGAAGGATCCATTATCCTGAATGAGATTGAGTATCATCACTAGGGATGATTGCAGAATCCTCTCCTATCTCCATGGCTACATGATCCTCGATAGCAGGGGTCAGGATGTGGATAATAGGGATCTAGATATCCTCCGGGATCTTCAAAGATGATCCTAGATTGGCTAATGCATCAGCCTCTGCATTCTCTTCCCTTGGTACCTGTGTCAAACTAAAGGAAACAAAAGAGAGTGCCAATTCTTTGACTATCTCTAAATATTTGATTAGCTTTTCACCTTTAACAGCATACGATCCATTAAAGTTATTAGTAATTAACAACGAATCTACATGTACCTCAAGATACCTGATCCTCATATGCTTAGCAATTTGCAAACCAGCTATCAAGGCTTCATATTCAGCCTCATTATTAGTAGTTTGGAACTCACAAGCTATGGAGTGGGGTATTATGTCCCCCTGTGGTGATTTTAGTAGTATTCCAAGTCCAGTTCCTTTGACATTAGAAGCTCCATCAGTGAAGAGAATCCAAGGATCCTTAGTTTCTTCAAGCTGTTGGACTTCTAATTCAGCTTCCCTTTGGAAGTCACTACTGAAATCTGTCACAACGTCAACTAAGGCTTGGGATTTGATGGCAGTCCTTGGTTCATATCTTATATCATATGCACTAAGCTTCACTGCCCACTTAGCCATCCTTCCTGACATTTCAGGTTTCCTGAGAACATTCTTAATTGGAAAATTAGTCTTAACAATAATGGCATGAATCTCAAAATAATGTCTTAATTTAGTAGATGCCATAATTAATGCAAGGATAAGTTTCTCTAAGTGTGAATACCTGGATTCAGCATCAAGTAAACTCTTACTTACATAATAAACATGATGTTGTGTACCTTGGTGATCCTTAACAAGGACCGCACTTACTGCTTTTGAGGATACTGCTAGGTATAAGGATAATATATCCCCCTTTTCTAGTTTCATCAAGGCGGGGGCTGAGGATAGGTAATCCTTGAGAGCTTTGAGGGCACTTTCATGCTTCTCAGTCCATTCAAATTTCTTGTTCTTCCTCAGGATGTCAAAGAATTCCTTGCACTTTTCTGAGGATTTGGATATGAACCTGTTCAAGGCTGCGATCCTGCCTGTCAATCTTTGCACATCCTTGGCATTGGCAGGAGATTTGATATTCACAATAGCCTTAATCTGCTCTGGACTTGCTTCAATGCCCCTCTTTGTCACCATATAGCCTAGGAATTTCCCTGCTTTAACACCAAAATGACACTTGGAAGGATTTAGTTTCATATTAAATTTATCAAGGATATTGAATGCTTCCTCCAAGTCTTTAAGGTGATCCTCAGCTTTTTTGGACTTAACCACCATGTCATCTATATAGACTTCCATAGTGTGTCCAATTTATTCCTTGAACATCATATTGACTAGCCTTTGATAAGTAGCACCTGCATTCCTTAGTCCAAATGGCATAGCAATATAACAATATATACCAGTTGGGGTCATAAAGGCTGTATCCTCTTGATCAGATGGTTCCATTTGAATTTGTTGAAATCCAGATGAAGCATCCATAAAAGTCAACAACTCATGACCCGCGGTAGTATCCACCATGGAGTCAATGTGGGGTAATGGGAAAGGATCCTTGGGACATGCCTTGTTTAAATCAGTAAAATCGACGCATACCCTCCACTTTCCATTTTTCTTTTGAACAACAACCACATTGGCTAGCCACCTTGGAGACTTAACCTCTCTTATCATACCTGCCCGAAGTAGTTTATCTACCTCCTCCTGGATAATAGCATTCCTTTCAGGTGCAAACTTCCTTCTTTTTTGATGAATTGGCTTGAATGACCTGTCAATGCCGAGTTTATGAGTAATTATATCCTTAGATATACCTGTCATATCCTCATGCTTCCAGGCAAAGGTGGTTTTCCTCCACTTAAGGAAGGATACTAGATCCTGTTCAATGTTATTAAGGATCCCTGATCCTATGAAGACTATGGATTCAGGATCATGAGGATCCATAAGGATTTCCTTCACATCCTGCTCTCTTGCCTCCAAGACATCTCTTGGAGAATGCTTTAATTGCTATTGCTCCCTTGGTTTCGAGGCTGGTTTCATTGATGATGTGTAGCAATTCTTAGCTTCTTGCTGGTCACCTTCAATTTTCACCACCCCCGATGGACTAGGAAGCTTCACGCACTGATGATAAGTAGATGGGACTGCCTTCATGTCATGTATCCATGGCCTGCCAAGGATAACATTACAACAAGATAAGCAATCTATAACACAAAAGTTTTGATAAGAATGGAGTCCTTCAATATAGATAGGGAGTTTGATGTCCCCCAATGTATTCTTGGTCTCTCCGCTGAATCCCACAAGAACTGAGGATCTTGGGATAATGTCTGATTCAGGAATGTTCATCTTCTTGAGGACATCAAGCTGAATGATGTTCACTGAGCTTCCTCCATCTATCAGGATCCTGTGAACAAAGTGGTTAGAAATAAACAGAGTAATAACAAGACCATCATGATGAGGATCCTGAACATCAAGACGATCATCCTCATCAAAAGTTATAATTTTATCCTTGGTGACAGTGGAGGTCCGGATGGGTCTGTCTCCATTATCCAACTTGGTTTCCTTGGCATGTCTTTTAGCTGCTGAAAAGGAAGTACCACAAATGTCTGATCCATCGGATATGAAGTTTATAACTTGTGCATCTGCTGGAGGAGCAGGAGCCTTTTCTGGGATCCTTTCAGGATCCTGGATCCTTGACTTCTTTCTTCCCAAAAGCTCCTTCAAGTTCCCCTTGCTTAACAAGTAACCAATTTCTTTTCTAAGTGCAATACACTCTTCAGTGAGATACCCGGAATCCTCGTGATATGCACACCATTTGGATTTGTCTTTTGTAGCAGCCGGTTTATCACTTTTCCTTGGCCATCTTGCTTTCTCACCTAGATTCTGCATTGTAAGAATTAGTTCATTGTTATCAACAGAAAAATAGTATTCAGAAATTGGAGGATAATCCTCATCATCATCTTCTTGCTCTACTGCATGCACATTCTGGTTGTCAGACTTGTTGTAGGACTTGAACTTGTTATTCTTAAAGTTGGATCCTTGCTTTTCCTGTTTTGAGGATCCTGTCAATCTCTCCTGGATCCTTTTGTAATCCTCTAGACGGATGAACCTAAGGGCCCTGGTTCTTACTTCATCAAGATTCCTGCATGGGGTCATAACAAGATCATCATAGAACAATGAATCCCTAAGCAAACCCATTTTAAAGGCTTCTACAGCCGTAGCTATATCCAGGTTAGGGATATCCAAGGATTCTTTACTAAACTTAGTGATGTAATCTCTAAGTGATTCATTTTGAACTTGTGTTACCTTATATAGATCACTAGTTAATCGTTCAAACTTTCTACTACAAGAGAATTGACTATTAAACAAATTAACTAGATTAGCAAATGAAGTAATAGAGTAAGGGGGAAGACTTAGCAGCCATTTAAGAGCAGATCCAGCGAGTGTGGATCCAAAACCCTTGCATAGACATGCTTCTTTTAACCTCTCAGGAATTGGATTGATCTCCATCCTTTCCCTGTATTGAGCTACATGTTCCTCTGGATCCGTTGAACCATCATATAGCTTCATAGTTAGTATCTGGATTCTTTGGGGTATCTCAGCATCACAAATAGGTGGTACAAAGCGAGATATCCTATGGCTACCATCTGTAATTTCGGGAATGGGTTTAACCACTCCTGGTACACTGGATATCATATCCTTAAGCTTCTGCAACTCCCTAGCCATAGCCTGATTAATACCTGTATCCTGCATAGAGCCATGGTTAGTGTTATATGAATTATTAAAAGTGTTACCTCCCATGGGATTCATGTTTGGAATTGCAGATGTGAATCCATATTGACGGGGTTCCTGTATGATTGAAGGACCAGAGGAAGCAATGGTCTGCATTGGTATGAAATCTCCTTGATGAACATCCGAGCTTGGAGGCTGCATACTTCTTAGGAATCCTTGATCCTGAAAGATGTTGGATCCTTGAAGCGGAGAGGATCCTTGGACCTGGGAGGGTCCTTGGACCTGGGAGGATCCTTGGACTGTGTGCATTCCCAAATATCCTCCTGAGCTGACGAAGGATCCCTGATGCTGAAAAGAGGATCCCGATGGCTGAAAGCAGGACCCTTGAGGCTGGAAGTGAGAGCCAAATGCTTGACTCATAGTTGTTGTTCCATAACGCCTTTCTGATGGACCACTTTGATACTGGATGCCCGGAACTGCCGATTGTAGGGTAGTTATAACTGGAGTGTCAAAATTCAACGACCTTGGTATCAGAGGAGAGTGATCCTCCACTGATTTCTTCTGTTTCTTGATATCACCAATCTCCTGGAGGATTCTTTCATTGGTTTTGTCCTGCTCTTGCATGCGATTTCTCATCTGCAAAATCAGAGTATAAAGATCATTAGTAGTAGGATTAGAGGAAACAGAAGAAGTTGGTGGTTTTGGAAAAATGGGGGTTTGTCTCTTCGCAGCATTTTCAGCATTCTTCTGGGATCCAGAAGGTGGTGGAGGCAAAGGAGGAACGCCCTGTGAAGAACTCATTGCCGGCATGGAGCTTGATGTGTTCTTTGCTGAAGAAGCCATTTGCTTAGTTGTAATAAACCGAAATAATCACAAGAACAATAATTTCTCAAGAACGAAGCACCAATTGCCCCACGGTGGGCGCCAAACTGTTTTGGTCAAAAATCAAGCAAAGATAATGCAACCAAATCTTTTGTTGTGAGGTGTGATGCTTGAATCATTGAACAATATTAAGGATCACTCAGAAATGTAATGAACAAGTGACACAATGATTTATACGAGGAAAAAGCCCTTGATCAAGAGTTGATCTCCGGCATAAAAAACCTCGGGTGATGGAAACTACCGATCACCAACTCAGATTAAACAGAAAATGTATTACAACTTTGGATGATAGCGAGCTTGTTACAAGGAACACTAGAGTGTAATGTGCAAAAAAGTGTGTAATCGCCGAGCAAACTGTCGAGAGCTGATGAGAGCAGTTACGAGTGTGTGTTTAGCCAAAAATAGCCAAGTTTCCTAATCTAGCTCGCTATCCCCTTATAAATTTGGAAAATATCTAAGCTAACTAACTATCTGCATTTCGTGCAAGTCTTCCACGACCTCCATAACGTCCATATTAGTCAAGCACGTGCGGAATAAAAAGGGAATATGCTCCAGGAATATCGCTAAGACCAAGTCCAAGCACGTACTCCTACAAAACAACATCATATTCAAAGCAGACAATCGTTAGTGGAAGGATCACTATGATGATCCTGGATCCTGATCCTACAATACTCTCCGAGGATCACTAATTCAAACAGAATTGAGGATCCCTAGGCCCGACAGTAATTGAGGATCACTGATCTTTAGAAAATCCTCCCCTAACAGTTCTGCTTTTAGTTAAATCAATATATTTAGAGAGAGTGTGTGTATTGTACAATTGGGCTTAACGTACATTGTGTACGCTGTGAACATATAACATGTGAATTTTGGGCTTACAACATGCGATTTTGTGGATAGGGGTAAAATCGCATGAGTACAAAAAACAAGAAATTACAACAATTCACATGTTGAAAAAAATAATAAAATTGCATAGTGATAAAAAAAATCGCATGTTATATATATATATAAGATTAGGTTCAAGAGTGAACAACTTCTTAAGAGTGAACTGAGTGAACTAATCTTGGCTCTTGATCATTTTTTATATTAAAAGGGTAATATTGACAATAGGCATGTATGTTTAATTAAAATCCCTTAATTTTCTCATTTTTAATTATTTCTCCATTCTTTTAATTATAACAGATTGAAGGGTTTTAAATTTTGGTAGACCATCATGGATTACCACATTATCATTCTACATTTTCAGCTCATATATTAAAGTTAATTAATGAATATTGAGAGACTGTACACATGTGTATGAACAGAATGTCGAGTGGGGTGTAAGTGTTCAACAGTCTATCCGAACGGATGGGTTCCATCCAAAAGGATGGTCATCCGGGCGGATGGTCATTCGGACGGATGGCCATTCGGGCCGTCTGTGTTTGTTTGTTAAAATCGTTAAAATTTGTAGTTTAGTTGAAAACGTTTAAACAGTGGAGATTGTTAGGATCAGGTCATCCGGGCGGATGGCCACTCGGGCGGATGATCTGTTGTTGAAGTTTTGTAAATTTTTTCTAACTAACAAGTTTTAAGTTTACAGAGACAGCGTGACGACGCGTCAAACAACGGAATACACCAAATCCAGTTCATTCGGTCGGATGGGCCCCGCCCATTCGGACAGACGAGCTGTTCTTGATGAAGATTCATGTGTGACCCGTTAATTGATCCATCTCTCCGGTGGAAATCCGTTTTCAAGCCAGCTTTCGACTAAGGAATGAGTCGAGAGTCTGATTGAGTCCAGATTCCATCGAAATTTGTGTAATAACCGAAGAAAAGTTGAAAACAGGTGAAAAAGTGTTGAAACCTTTCATAAATGAGTTGAAAAGTGTGAAAATCCTTTAGATCTTGAACCATTCTCGATTGAATGATGTCCTACAACAGTTTGCCAAAGCAAACGAGTGGAAAACACCTTCAAGAGGTCCATAAATAGTGATTTTTTAGAAACAGTTAAAGTGTGTGTGTGAATTTGGTGAAGATGATGGAGTAGAAGTGATTAGAGATGAAGATTAGCAAAGATCTGAGGGAAAAAGCTTACAAAATGGCATTGAATCGCGTCTGAGAGCTTGGGAGCAAATGAGAGTGTCAAAGTCTTAGAATGAGGGCGTACGACTAGTATTTATAGGGGAAGAGCGAGATTTAAGGCGGTGCGCGAGTGGCAGCGTTCGAATGGCTCCAACCGGTCGAATGGTCATCCTAACGGTTGGTCATCCTAACGGTTGGTCATCCGGGCGGATGTCCATTTGGATGGAAGGCCATTCGGACGGCCGTGTTTGCGCGAGTTAGTTTTCCAACTTTGGTTTGTTTGTTAAGCGTTGCGTTTAATCGAGTTGCAAGTGAGCGTTTGAGCGTATAGCGTTGTGTTGATAACCACATAACATTCAATAAATAATCACACAAATAATACACATATAACGCACATAACATAATTAAATCCGTGTTTCGAGTCTGCGTTGAGTTTGCGTTGCGATAACGTTCAAGTAACAACCGTTGTGGATATTTAGCTTTCATATCACTTTCGAGTTCCCAAGTGAACTCGGCGCCGCGTTTGCCTTCCCAGCGAACCTTCACTATGGGAATGCGAAGCGTCGAAGTTTCTTGGTCTCTCGATTCATGATTTCTACTGGCTTTTCCACAAAGTGCAGGGTCTCGTTTATTTGCAAATCTTCAAGAGGTACGTGAAGATTTTTTTTCGGCTGGGCACTTTTTGAGGTTCGAGACATGGAAGGTCGGATGTACGTTGCTGAGTTCCCCCGGTAATTCGAGTCGGTAGGCCACTTTGCCTATTCTTTCAGAATCTTAAAGGGTCGCACGTATCGTGGCGCTAGCTTTCCTTTCTTACCGAATCGGATCACCCCTTTCCAAGGTGAAACCTTTAGGAGTACGTGATCACCAAGTTCAAACTCAAGGGGCTTGCGGTGTTTATCGGAGTAACTCTTTTGACAACTCTGAGCTTTCAAGAGGCTGTCTCGTATTTGGAGGATCTTGTCAGTCATTTCTTGTAATAACTCAGGACCGGTGATTTGTGCGTCTCCGATCTCGTGCCATATAAAAGGTGATCGATATTTTCTATCATATAAAGCCTCAAAGGGTGCCATTTGAATACTAGTGTGATAACTGTTATTGTACAAGAATTCTACTAAAGGTAAATGCGAATCCCAATTACCACCAAAATCTATAACGCACGAACAAAGCATGTTCTATAGGGTGCGGATCGTGCGCTCAGTCTGATTGTCGGTCTGGGGGTGGAATGCAGTACTGAGATTAAGAGTTGTACCGAGAGCGGCTTGGAATGTCTCCCAGAGACGTTAGGTAAAACGACCATCGTGGTCAGAGATGATGTCACGAGGCGTCCCGTGTCGACAAATGACTTCGTCGGTATAGATTCGTGCCAATCGTTCAACCTTGTAGTCTTCTCGTATTGGTAAAAAGTGAGAGGATTTTGTAAGACGATCAATGATAACCCAAATGCTATCGTGACCAGAAGGTGTGCGAGGAAGTTTCGTAATGAAGTCCATGGCAATATTCTCCCATTTCTACATCGGGATCTCGGGTTGTTCGAGTAAGCCAGAGGGCCGTTGATGTTCGGCCTTAACTTTCAAGCAAGTTAGGCATTTTGAAACATAGAGAGCGATATCCTTCTTCATTCTCGGCCACCAGTACCTGGCACGTAGGTCCTGGTACATCTTGTCGGCACCGGGGTGAATGGAATATCGTGATTTGTGGGCTTCAGTCATCAATATCTCACGGAGATTATGATGACTAGGAATCCAAATACGGTTGAGATAGTAAAAAATACCATTCGGTTTATTCACCATTTGATTTTCGGTTCCACAGATTCTTTCTTCCTTCAAGGTGTTCTCGAGAAAACAAGCATGTTGAGCGTCGCGAATGAGGGCTCCGAGGTCGTGTTGGGCTTGAACATTACGAACGCAATGTAAATAGCTCTGTCGGCTAAGAGCGTCAGCAACAATGTTTGCCTTTCCTGGGTGGTAGCGTATCTCGCAATCGTAGTCGTTGAGAAGTTCAACCCATCTGCCTTGGCGCATGTTCAGTTATTTCTGGTTCAAGATGTGCTGCAGGCTCTTATGGTCGGTGAAGACTGTACACTTAGTACCGTAAAGGTCGTGTCGCCAGATCTTTAACGCAAAAACAACTGCACCGAGTTTGAGATCGTGGGTTGTGTAGTTCTTCTCGGGGAACTTGAGTTGTCGAGACGCATACGCGATAACCTTGTCTCGTTGCTTAAGAACACAACTAATACCTAGGTTAGAGGCATCGCAATAAACAACAAAGTCATCGTTTCCGTCGGGAAGCGCGAGCATGGGAGCTTTGCAAAGCATACGCTTAAGAGCTAGAAAGGCATCCTCTTGTTCGGTTCCCCAAACAAAAGGCTTGTCTTTATGCATTAGGGAGGTGAGAGAAACAACGATTTTAGAGAAATTAGCAATAAATCGGCGATAATAGCCCTCCAATCCGAGAAAATAGCGAACTTCGGACGGGGTTTTCGGTGTGATCCAACTCTTAACTGCTTCAATCTTTGTGGGGTCGACGTGAATTCCCTGACTGTTGACGATGTGACCGAGAAATTGAACCTCCTCGAGCCAAAATTCACACTTGGAGAATTTGGCGCAGAGGCGATTCCCTTGGAGAAGCTCAAGAACTAAAAGAAGAGGCTGCGCATGTTCAGCTCTCGATTTCGAGTAGATAAGGATGTCGTCGATGAACACAATAACGAAGCGATCAAGGAAAGCTTTACACACTCGGTTCATCAAGTCCATGAAGACCGCGGGTGCATTTGTGAGACCAAAGGGCATGACCACGAATTCGTAATGGCCACAGAGGGTACGAAAAACGGTTTTAGGGATGTCTTGCTTCTGAATTCGCAGTTGATGGCAACCAGAATGTAGATCGGTCTTAAAGAAACACGTAGCGAGTTGCAATTGATCAAACAAGTCATCGATTCAGGGTAGAGGGTAGCGATTCTTGATAGTAAGCTTGTTCAGTTCCCTATAATCGATCCACATTCGGAAAGATCCATCCTACTTTTTCACGAAAAGGACAAGTGCGTCCCATGGCGATGTGCTAGGGCATATGAAGCCTTTATCAAGTAACTCCTGGAGTTGACTAGAAAGTTCACGCATTTCGGAGGGTGCGAGGCAATAAGGGGCTTTAGCAACAGGGTTAGCTCCAGGGATAAGGTCGATACAAAAGTCAATATCACGAGTAGGGGGTAGACCAGGTAAATCGTCAGGAAAGACATTAGGCACGACTTCAACATGATTTTCACGAAGAAAGTCCATGCCTATTGTTTTGGTCAAAAAATCAGACTAGGATAATGCAACCAAATCTTATTTTGTGAGGTGTGATGCTTGAATGAACTAGCAAATGTATGAGCAATTTGTAGATGAAATGAACAAGAGACACAAGGATTTATACGAGGAAAAAGTCGTTGATCAAGATATGATCTCCGGCATAAAAAACCTCGGGTGATGGAAACTACCGATCACCAACTATATTAAACAAGTAAAAGTTACAAATCGGGATGATAACAAGCTTGTTACAAGGATCACTAGTGTGCAATATGTGTGTAATCGCCAATAAGCTGCAGAGAGCTTTCGAGAGTGTGTGTGTTAGCTAATTGTTCTCACTATCAAGCTATTATTCCCTTTAAAAATAGAAATAAACTATGTAACAAACATTCCACAGATGGTGCTAGCCTCCCATGACTTCCATAACGGTCACTCAAACTATACACGTGCAGAATACGGGAGCATATTCCCCTGGAATCTCGACAAGACTAAGTCCCACTCGTTCTTTCCTACAAAACAAGTTCAAATATAGTGGAAGCAACCGTTAGTGTTAGGATAACAATTGTTAGGGATAGATTTTCTAAACCTAAGGATCACGGATCCTCAAGTGCAGCCAGGATCACGGATCCTCAATTCTGTTTGAATTAAGGATCCTCAGAAGACGTTGCAGCATCAGGATCCAGAATCCTCATTGTTATCCTAACACTAACGGTTGTTTCCATTGTATGTGAGCTTGTTTTACAGGAGTATACGCATTGGACTTGGTCTTGCCGATATTCTTGGGGAATATGCTCACAATATTCCGCACGTGCATAGCTTGGTGACCGTTTTAGAAGTCGTGGGTAGCTTGCACATTTAGCGGATAGTTAGTTTTTAAGTTATTTCTATTTTTAAAGGGGATAACAAGCTTGAGTTAGAAAAAGTTAGCAAAAACACACACTCTCGCAAGCTCTCAACAGTTCATTGGCGATTACATACACTTTGCACTCTAGTGATCCTTGTAACAAGCTTGTTATCATCCCGAGTTGTATTCATCATTTGTTTAATTATAGTTGGTGATCGGTAGTTTCCATCACCCGAGGTTTTTTATGCCGGAGATCATCTCTTGATCAAGGGCTTTTTCCTCGTATAAATCATTGTGTCACTTGTTCATTTCATTTGAAGTTTGTTCATACATTCACTATTCAATTCAAGCATCACACCTCACAAAATAAGATTTGGTTGCATAATCCTAGTCTGATTTTTGACCAAAACAGCTTGGCGCCCACCGTGGGGCTATTAGTGCTTCATTTCTGAGAAATTTTTGTCATTGTGTTCATTTTGGTTCATTATTTCCAAGCAGATGGCTTCTTCAGCAAAGAACACTTCAAGTTCCATGCCGGCAGTCACTTCTTCACAGGGCGTTCCACCTTTACCTCCACCACCTTTTGGATCCCATAAAAATGCTGAAAATGCTGCAAAGAGACAAAGCCCCATTTTCCCAAAACCACTAACATCTACTGTTTCTTCTAGCCCTACTAACAGTAATCTTTTTACTTTGATTTTGAAGATGAGGGATCACATACAAGAGCAGGATAAAACAACGAAAGGATCCTCCGGGAGATCGGTGACATCAAGAAACAGAAGAAATCAGTGGAGGATCACTCTCCTCTGATACCTAGATCACTGGATTTTGACACTCCAGCTATAACCGCCCTGCAATCTGCGGCTCCGGACATCCAGTTCCAGAGTGGAACATTGGGAAGGCGTTACGGATCAACAACTATGAGTCAGGCTTTTGGATCCAGCTTCCAGCCTTCAGGAGCCTCTTTCCAGCATCAGGGATCCTTCGTTAGCTCAAAAGGATATATGGGGGTGCACACAATTCAAGGATCCTCTTAGGTTCAAGGATCCTCTCAGGTTCAAGGATCCTCTCAGGTTCAAGGATCCTCTCAGGTTCAAGGATCCTCTCAGGTTCAAGGATCCTCTCAGGTTCAAGGATCCTCATTTCAGGTTCAACGATCCTCATCTCAGGTTTACGGATCCATGGATTATCCTCCAAGACCCCCATTCACAGCACATCAAGGATCCAACATCTTTTAGGATCAAGGATTCTTAAGGAATGTGCAACCCGGAAGTACAGATGTTCATCAAGGAGACTTCATTCCAATGCAGACCATTGCTTCTTCTGGCCCTTCAGTCATACCAGAATCTCGTCAATATGGATTCACATCTGGAATTCCAAACTTGAATCCTCCGGGAGGTAACACTTTGAATAATTCTTATAACACTAACCATGGCTTTATGCAGGATATATGTATCAATCAAGCTATGGCTAGGGAATTACAAAAACTGAAGGATATGATATCCAACGTTCCAGGAGTGGTTAAGCCCATTCCTAAAATTGCAGATGGAAGCCATAGCATATCTCGTTTTGCACCACCTATTTGTGATGCTGAGATACCCAAGAGGTTTCAAATACCAACCATGAAGCTGTATGATGGCTCGACGGATCCAGAAGAACATGTGGCTCAACACAGAGAAAGGATGGAGATCAACCCCATCCCAGAGAGGTTAAAAGAAGCATGTATATGCAAGGGGTTTGGATCCACACTAACAGGATCAGCTCTTAAATGGCTGCTAAGTCTTCCCCTTACTCTATTACTTCATTTGCTAATCTAGTTAATCTGTTTAATAGCCAATTCTCATGTAGTAGAAAATTTGAACGTTTAACTAGTGATCTATATAGGGTAACACAAGGTCAAAATGAATCACTTAGGGATTATATCACTAAGTTTAGCAAAGAATCCTTAGATACTCCTAATCTGGATATAGCTACGGCTGTGGAAGCCTTTAAAATGGGTTTACTTAGGGATTCACTGTTCTATGATGATCTTGTCATGACCCCTTGCAGGAATCTTGATGAAGTAAGAACCAGGGCCCTTAGGTTCATCCGACTAGAGGATGATAAAAGGATCCAGGAAAGACTGGCAGGATCATCGAAGTAGGAGAAATAAGGATCCTACTTCAGGAACAACAAGTCCAAATCTTACAACAAGTCTGACAACCAGAACGTGCATGCAGTAGAACAGGAAGAGGATGATGAGGATTATCCTCCAATTTCTGAATATTTTTTTTCTGTTGATAGCAATGAACTAATCCTTGCAATGCAGAACCTAGGTGACAAGGCAAGATGGCCCAGAAAAAGTGATAAGCCAGCTGCAACAAAAGACAAATCCAAATGGTGTGCATATCATGAGGATTTCGGACATCTCACTGAAGAATGTATTGCATTAAGAAAAGAGATTGGTTACTTGTTAAGCAAGGGGAATTTGAAGGAGCTTTTGGGAAGAAAAAAGTCAAGGATCCAGGATCCTGAAAAGGGTCCATAAAGAGCTCCTGCTCCTCCGGCAGATGCACAAATTATAAACTTCATATCTGGTGGATCAAACATTTGTGGTACCTCCTTTTCAGCAGCCAAGAGACATGCCAAGGAAACCAAGATGGATAATGGGGATAGACCCATCCGAACCTCTACTGTTACACAGGAAAAAGTTATAACTTTTGATGAGAATGATCGTGTTGATGTCTAGGATCCTCATCATGATGGTCTTGTTTTTACCTTATTTATATCTAACCATTTTGTTCGCAGGATCTTGATAGATGGAGGAAGCTCAGTAAACATTATTCAGCTTTATGTCCTCAAGAAAATGAACATCCCTGAATCGGATATTGTCCCAAGATCCTCAGTTCTTGTGGGATTCAGTCGAGAAACCAAGAATACACTAGGGGACATTAAACTTCCCATCTACATTGAAGGACTTCATTCTTATAAAAAAATTTGTGTTATAGATTGTTTATCCTGTTGCAATGTTATCATTGGCAGGCCATGGATACATGACATGAAGGCAGTTGCATCTACATATCATCAATGTGTGAAGCTTCGTAGTCCATGGGGAGTGATAAAGATTGAGAGTGACCAACAAGAAACAAAGAATTGCTATACCTCATCAATGAAGCCAGCCTCAAGACCAAGGGAGCAATAGCAACTAAAGTATCCTCCAAGAGATGTCTTGGAGGCAAGAGAACAGGATGTGAATATCCTTATGGATCCTCATGATCCTGAATCCAAAATCTTCATAGGATCAGGGATCCTCAACAACATTGAACAGGATTTGGTATCCTTCCTTAAAAGGAAAAAAACTACCTTTGCCTGGAATCACGAAGATATGACAGGTATCTCTAAAGACATTATTACTCACAAGCTTGGAATTAACAGGTCTTTCAAACCCATACATCAAAAGAGGAGAAAGTTTGCACCTGAGAGGAAAGCCATTATGCAGGAGGAGGTAGACAAGGCATTATCCAGGAGGAGGTAGACAAGCCATTATCCAAGATGGTTAGCCAATGTGGTTGTTGTTCAAAAGAAAAACGAAAAGTGGAGGGTATGTGTCGATTTCACCGATTTAAACAAGGCATGTCCCAAGGATCCTTTCCCATTACCCCACATTGACACCATGGTGGATGCTACCGCGGGTCATGAGTTGTTGACTTTTATGGATGCTTCATCTGGATTTCAACAAATTCAGATGGAACCATCTGACCAAGAGGATACAACCTTTATGACCCCAACTGGTATCTATTGTTATATTGCTATGCCATTTGGACTAAGGAATGCAGGTGCTACTTATCAAAGGCTAGTCAATATGATGTTTAAGGAACAAATAGGACACACTATGGAAGTCTATATAGATGACATGGTGGTTAAGTCCAAGAGAGCTGAGGATCACCTTAGAGACCTGGAAGAAGCATTCAATATCCATGACAAATTCAATATGAAGTTGAATCCTTCAAAGTGTCACTTTGGTGTTAAAGCAGGCAAATTCCTAGGTTACATGGTAACAAAAAGAGGCATAGAAGCAAGTCCAGAGCAAATTAAGGCAATTGTGAATATCAAATCTCCTGCTAATGCCAAGGATGTGCAAAGATTGACAGGGAGGATCGCATCCTTGAATAGGTTCATGTCAAAGTCATCAGAAAAGTGCAAGGAATTATATGACATCTTGAGAAAGAACAAGAAATTTGAGTGGACTGAAAAGCATGAAAATGCTCTCAAAGCCCTTAAGGATTACCTATCCTCAGCTCCTGCCTTGATGAAACCAGAAAAAGGGGATATATTATCCTTATATCTAGCGGTATCCTCTAAAGCAGTAAGTGCAGTCCTTGTTAAGGATCATGAAGGTACACAACATCCTGTTTATTATGTAAGTAAGAGTTTGCTTGATGCTGAATCCAGGTATTCACATTTAGAAAAACTTATCCTTTCTTTGATTATGGCATCTACTAAATTAAGACATTATTTTGAAACTCATGCCATTATTGTTAAGACTAACTTTCCAATTAAGAATGTTCTCAGGAAACCTGAAATGTCAGGAAGGATGGCTAAATGGGCAGTGAAGCTTAGTGCATATGATATAAGATATGAACCAAGGACTGCCATAAATCCCAAGCCTTAGCTGACTTTGTGGCAGATTTTAGTAGTTACTTACAAAGAGAAGCCGAGTTGGAAGTTCAGCAGCTTGAAGAGACTAAGGATCCTTGGATACTCTTCACTGATGGAGCCTCTAATATCAAAGGAACAGGACTTGGAATACTACTAAAATCGCCACAGGGGGACATAATACCCCACTCAATAGCTTGTGAGTTTCAAACTACTAACAATGAGGCTGAATATGAAGCCTTGATAGCTGGTTTGCAAATTGCCAAGCACATGAGGATCAGGTATCTTGAGGTACATATAGATTCATTGTTAACTACCAATCACTTAAATGGATCTTATGCTGTTAAAGGTGAACGACTAATCAAATACCTAGAGATAGTCAAGGAATTGGCACTCTCTTTTGTTTCTTTTAGTTTGACACATGTACCTAGGGAAGAAAACGCAGAAGCTGATGCATTGGCCAACCTAGGATCATCCTTGAAAATTCCAGAAGATATCAAAATCCCTATTATTCATATCCTAACTCCTGCTATTGAGGATCATGTAGCTATGGAGATAGGAGAGGATTCCGTAATCATCCCTAGTAATGATACACAATCTCATTCAGGATCATGGGTCCTTCCAATCATGAGATATATACAACATGGAGAGATTCCTACAGGAGAAAACCCCAGGGCTTTTAAAATCAAGGTATCTCAATTTACAATATTAAATAACATATTATATAAACGATCCCTTGCAGGTCCATATCTAAGGTGCATAGAGGATCCTGAAAATCAAGAAGTCCTAAAGGATTTTCATGAAGGAGATTGTGGAAACCACACTGGGGGCAGAGCATTGTTCTCAAGGATCCTTAGGACAGGATACTATTGGCCTACTATGAAGAAGGATGCTGTGGATTATGCCAAGAAGTGTGATCCTTGTCAGAGACATAGTAATATCCTTCACCAACCAGCAGAACTCCTGCATCCTATATCCTCTTCTTGGCCATTCATGAGATGGGGAATGGATATAGTTGGCAAACTTCCCAAGGCACCTGGTGGAAAAGTGTTCATGCTTGCCATGACTGATTACTTCTCTAAGTGGATAGAGGCTGAAGCCTTTGCTCAAGTCAGAGAAAAAGAAGTGATATCCTTTATCAAAAGAAATATTATTACTAGATTTGGTATCTCTTCTGAAATTGTTTGTGATAATGGATCCCAATTTATTGGGAGTAGAACTACTAACTTTTGTGACAGATGGGGGATTAAGATGATAACATCAACACCAGTCCACCCACAAGCTAATGGTCAAGCAGAATCCTTCAACAAGATCATCATCAACAACTTGAAGAAGAAACTTGGATCCAAGAAAGGAAAATGAGCAGAAGAACTACCTTATGTGTTATGGGCTGATAGGACAACTCCCAAGAATGCTACTGGCCAGACTCCATTTTCTTTAGTGTTTGGGGCAGAATCAGTGATCCCTACAGAGATGGTGGTTCCTACTGCAAGAACAAGCATCCGTGATTCTGAAGGAAATGCTGAAAACTTGGTTCAAGACTTGGAACCATAGAAGAACTCAGGGATTTGGCAAGAATAAGAATAGCCAGCTATCAACAAAGCATGGCTGGAGCTTATAACAAGAATGTCAGGATCAGGAAGTTTCAAGTTGGTGATATGGTGTTGAGGAAAGCATTCCAAAACACCACAAATCATGCTGATGGCAAGTTAGCACCAAAATGGGAAGGCCCCTATCTTATTGAAGCTGAGGCAGGAAAGGGGGCATATCGATTGCTGACAATGGAAGGTGATTTGCTACCAAGAGCTTGGAATGTTGTCCACTTAAAAAGATACTTCATGTAATAAGGATCCAGGATCCTCAGCAATATTCATGACCAATATCCTCGAAGGATCTTTAGAGGATAGATGATCCTCATTCTGGTAATAATCTAACCTCAATTTATCCACTTCTTTAATTAACTTATATACGAGGGGAAGGATCCTGGATCCTTTATCCTTCTTTCACTTAGTTCTGAGTTTTGCGAAAGGTTAATATATCCTTAACAAAGGATTGAGTATCCACAGAAGTCTCCAGTTATTTGGGCTAGTCCCCAGTTTTTGGGCCTGTCCCCAGTTTCGCCAGTAGCGCACGATGATCCTGGTGCAGTTCAAGGCAATGGGACCAGTACCCGCTTTAGGGGCTGACAATTTCATTGTACTGGTAGTATTCAGGATCCTACGTATAATGGTAGACGTACCATGCATCCGTTCCTAAGGTTTCTAATGTTTTCACGTTAGCTAAGGTTTTGGCATTTTCATGTCACTAAGTTTGGATAGTTGCCAGTGAGGGCCATACTCCAGTTTACACAAGATCCTTTTGGGCTTGTCCCCAGTTTTTTGGGCTTGTCCCCAGTATATTGGGCTTGTCCCTAGAATTGTTGGGCTTGCCCCCAGTTGCTAACTCTTCTCTTATATTGGCTTAGTCCCAAGTTATGTTCCATTTCAGGTTTTTGAAGCTAAACAGCTAAGGATCCTTGATCCTAACCTTTTATTAAGGTTTGTCTTTTGGTTATCTTGATGGTAAATGTTAAAGGTTTAGGATCCTAACTTGGATTTTCAGGTATGATCCTTGATCACTTTGATTTTATTCTTTATTTATCTAAGTGACCCTTACTCTTTGACAACAGGACACATGATCCTTAAATTACACTACTTTTTTGAATTTATCGATTATATGATATTTGATCCTTGATCATATCCTAAAATTTTTGACATAATCTATTAAACTTTTGTTCTTAACTTATGAATTCAAACAAAGTGTATCATAACAATTGAAAAATAAAGTATTCACAGAAATAACAACACATGATAAGCCAAAAGATTAAACTTTTATTTAATTAGCAATAAGTTAAACCCTTTTAAGGTTGTCAAAATTGCCAACCCAAGTTTCTACCAGCAAAACGTGGCCCGTCCACTTGGGTTGGCAAAGGGTGTCCATATTAACGAGGTCTAAGTGCAAGAATAAGAAGACGACATGATCACAATGGCTTCATCCCCCAAACAGAGGATTCCTCCACCATTTGTAATCCTACCTATTGTCTGAAGGATCAGTGATCCTTAAACCTAACTACTATCGTTTAAGTATAGACCAACCATTGTTCTAGAAAAACACCATCAAACAAAAAACTAGTACCAACCATAAAAAATGGGCTCCGGCCGCGTCTAGATAAATCCATCATCGCCCATTGTTGCAGCCTACACCTTCACTGCATCACCATCACCTCCAGCCCCTGCATCACCAGCATGATCCTTCGCCCCGCTGCCGCTTGCCTCAATCATTAGGACCTCTCCAGCCTCCTCTTCATCATCCAACTCAGCCAGCTTAGCCTTCCAGCCCTCCTGGTCCCAACTGGTCCTGTCAAAGCTAGGATCCTCAGCTTCCTTGGCCATCTGTAGTTAGATCTTGTACATAGCAATGGCGGCAGAGTGCTTAGCATCCTCCATCGCCTCATTCTTCTCCTGATCAGCAGTGATGTGGGCCATGACCAGCTGCTTTTTCGCCAAGTTGAGCTCCTTCTCGAGGGTAGAGATGGTTTAATCCTTAGCCAGGAAAATCTTCTGGAAGGCCAGCTCCTTCTGCTCAGCCTCTTCAACATACGCATCTAAGAGCATCTGGATCTCAGCAAATTTCTGCAAAAAAGGAAAGATACAATTCAGGATCCGTTATCCTCAAATGGGCAGGATAGAATTAAGGATCAGGGATCCTTACCTCAGAGAAGTATTCTTCAAACTGATGACGGATGAGGGGCAGGCCATCAAGATCGTCAGCGGTCTTCCTCTTTTTTCTACCCTTGCCCTTCGTGCTGACAGGCTTAGGGATTGTGATACTTGGGCTAGCAGCTGATTTCTTCTTTTCGGAACGAGCAGAGACAGCATCAAGATCACTGACGCTGAAGCGAGTGGCTGACTTTGAGGACTTTCCAGCACCTACAAACGGCAAACAACAGATAAGTATCCTTGATCTAAATCTATTTAATCATACGTAAGAATGAACACTTACTTGACATGGTAATTGAACCGGAGGATACTTCTTGTGAATCCTTTGTATTTTCCTGGAATGATCTAACTACAGGATCAAGGCTCCAAAAAGCAGTGATCCTATCTTTTGTTGCATGTGACTGAATGAGATGAGAGACCGAGATAGCTGCAAAACAGAAAAGGATCAGTTATCTTCAACAGAAATAGAATCATCTTATGATCCTTCTATAAGGATCCTCTATCCTACCATGGGTGGTCCACTCTTTGGGGAGATCTTTCCCGTTCGGGATAGAGTCCCTCCTAACAAAGAAGAAGCGCTTCTTCCAGTTGGTATCGTTTTTTGTGGTCTTGAGGATTGGGTGTGCATCACTGGGTTTGTGTTTGAATAAGAAACGGTGTGAACCATGGCTCACAAGGTTATACAATTTAGCCAGTTCCGACATCCCCAACTCAATGCCTTCCTGCTCAATGATGTTTTCTAAAGTGTACAACACTCTCCACATCATTGGCATGGCCTGAATGTAGCACATGCCGATGAGTGAAAAGAAAGATTGAGTGAAGACAGGAAAAGGATAGGAGAATCCTATCAGAAATGGGGTGGCCGGAAAAGCAACCCAAGTGTCGGAGACAGAGTCACTTTTGGCAGTAGGTGTTTTGGTTAAAAATCACACAAGGATAATGCAACCAAATCTGATTTTATGAGGAATGATGCTTGGTTAATTGTATGAACGATAAGTATATGAAATCAATGATGAACACCGAGATTTATACGAGGAAAAAGCCCTTGATCTTTAGAAGATCTCCGGCATAAAAAACCTCGGGTGATGGAAACTACCGATCACCAACTATATTTCATAAAAAGATTACAACTTTGGAAGTTATTGAGCTTGTTACAAGGAATTCTAGTGTGTGTGTGTGTGTGTTTGAGAGGGAATTGCAAAGGTATTGTGACGAAATTCATTGTGTTCTATCAGCTTAATACCCTTTAAATAAGCTAACAAAAAGTCCTATTTTCAAGGAAGATCTTGTCTACTCCATAACCGTTGTGAAAATAGCACATGTGGGGCATCTTGATGGAATATTCCCCTAAATTCCAGCTGAGAGTGAGTCCACTACGTCCATTATCTGCATATATATAATAAAAACGTGACAATTGTTAGAAATTATAAGTTCTGTTAAGGTTCCTGGATCCTCAGACTCGTGATCCTCAGACTCGTGATCCTCAGACTTGTGATCCTCAGACTCTGGATCCTCAGACTATCTGCATCATCCATTAAGGATCCGTGATCCATGCCCAGTCTCAGGATAGATGATCCTTAGCATAAAATTCATGCCCTAACAATTGCCCCCAATATGGCAGTTGTGATAAGGATTCACAGCTGTCATATTTCCATTAGAAGCGGATTAGCCGTTGCTGCTAGTAACTAGTCGTTACACTGCCTGTCGTCACTGATAAGACCTGCTATTATCATCATTGCAAAATATAGAGTTAGAGATAACTCCTCAAATGCCTTTACAGACAAGAAGATCCTTCTGTTTGTGGAGAATGAATCCTTCTACACAGTTTGCTATTAACCTTCCTGCACTTTAATTTCTGCATAGCCACTTTAACTGTTAGATAGCCTTATCCGACCTGTGTGGATGGTCCACGGCTTTGCTGGTGAAATCCAGGCCAGATGATTTGATACATAATGAATGGGTAATAACATTAAATATTTTTAGCTACAACTGTTGTTGTTTCTTTCCTTTTTATTTTTCATGTATGCTTTCTATTTTCAAAGATATCATCGCCAAACAACTGGAAAGTTATTGGAAATCTGATGATAATATTAAACTTTTAACAGAAAACTTGAAGTGTTCATACAAATGTGGATCAATGATCTTTAACCAAAAAGGATAAGTGACAACTTGCAGCTTAGAAAAAGTTAGAATATAACATACCAGAGAATCCAAGTTAGGATTCTATATCCTTGTAAACTAATACTGAATAAAATGTGTGAAAAGTAAAGTTTCTAGGATCCAGGATCCTTATTGTCAGAACTTGTATAACTTTAGAGCTTCAAGATCCTGCAAGAAAAACAAACTTGGGACCAAGCCAAATAATTGTGAATGAACCCATAATAACTGGGGACAAGCCCAAATAAACTGGGGACAAGCCCAATAAACTGGGGACAAGCCCAAATAAACCGGGGACAAGCCCAACAAACTGGGGACAAGCCCAAACAAACTGGGGACAAGCCCAACAAACTGGGGACAAGCCCAAATAAACAGATGTAAACTGGGGTCAAGCCCATATAACTTGTGTAAACTGGAGTATGGCCCTCACTGGCGACTATCCAAACTTGAGCGACATGAAAATGCCGAAACCTTAGCTAACGTGAAAACGTTAGAAACCTTAGGAACTGATGTATGGTACGTCTACCATTATACGTAGGATCCCGGATACAGCCAGTACAATGAAATTGTCAGCCCCTAAAGCGAGTACTGGTCCCATTGCCATGAACTGTACCAGGATCATCGTGCGCTACTGGCGAAACTGGGGACAGGCCCAAACTGGGGACAAGCCTAAAACTAGGGACAAGCCCAAATAACTGGGGACAAGCCCAAATAAACTGGGGACAACCCCAAATAAACTTTGGAGAGTTGGCCAACCACTTTGATCTTCTGTAAAATGATAACAACTCTGCAAAAGCTTAAACTTTATGAAAATAGATGTTAAATGTTTAACATCTTTGCCTTATGATAAGTAATAAGTATGAAATGAATGAAAATGAAAGTAATGTGTTACCAAATGTAGAATCATATATCCTTTGAGGATCCCGAATACTTAATCAGAATACTGGTATGGCTGAGGATCCCTGATCCTTCTTACATAAAGTACTTTTTGAGATGAACAGCATTTCAAGCTCTTGGTAAGAGGTCACCATCCATTGTCAACAAACGATATGCCCCCTTTCCTGCTTCAGCTTCAATTAAGTAGGGACCTGACATTCTTGTTGTATGCTCCAGCCATTCTTTGTCGATGAAGGATATTGCTGTGTCTTTGACAAGGATCACATTTCTTGGCATAATCCACAACATTGTTCTTCATAGCAGGCCAATAGTATCCTGTTCTAAGGATCCTTGAGAACAGTACTCTGCCCCCAGTGTGGTTTCCACAATCTCCTTCGTGAAAATCCTTTAAGACTTCTTGAATTTCTAGATCCTCAATGCACCGTAACTAGGGACCTGCAAGAGATATCTTGTATAACATGTCATTTAGTATGGTGAATTAAGATACCTTGACTTTGAAAGCTCTGGGGTTTTCTCCTATAGGAATCTCTCCATGTTGTATATATCTCAGGATCGGAAGGATCCAGGATTCTGAATTTGATTGTGCACCATCACTAGGTATGATTGCAGAATCCTCTGCTATCTCCATAGCTATGTGATCTTCAATAGCAGGGGCTAAGACATGAATGATAAGTATTTTCACATCCTCTGGAATCTTCAGTGATGATCCAAGATTGGCTAGAGCATCAGCTTCTGCATTCTCTTCTCTGGGTACCTGTGATAGACTGAAAAAAGCAAAAGAGTCTGCCAGTTTCCTGACTATTTCTAAGTACTTGATTAGCTTTTCACCTTTGACAATGTAAGAACCGTTATATTGATTAGTAATTAATAGGGAATCTACGAATACTTGAAGATACCTGATCCTCATATTGTTAGCTAATTGCAAGCCCGTTATCAAGGCCTCATACTCTGCCTCATGATTAGTGGTTTGGAATTCACATGCAATGGATTGTGGTATAATGTCCCCCTGTGGCGATTTTGGTAGTGTGCTTTGTCTAGTTCCTTTAACATTTGAAGCTCCATCCGTGAGGAGTGTCTAAGCATCCTTGGTCTTCTCAAGTTGTTGAATTTCTAATTCAGCTTCCCTTTGTAGATCACTACTGAAATCAGCCAAAAAGTCAGCTAAAACCTGGGACTTGATGGTAGTCCTGGGTTCAAACTTAATGTCATATGCACTAAGTTTTACTGTCCACTTTGCCATTCTACCTGACATTTGAAGTTTCCTGAGAACATTCTTGATAGGAAGGTTAGTTTTCACAATAATGGTGTGAGATTCTAAATAATGTCTATGTTTAGCAGAAACCATAATTAAATCAAGAATTAATTTCTCTAAATGAGAATACCTGACCTCAACATCAAGTAGAATTTTACTTACATAGTATACCGGATGTTGAGAGCCTTCATGATCCTTAACTAGGATCACACTTACTGCTTTAGCTGGAATAGCTAAGTATAAGGATAAAGATTCTCCATTTTCTGGTTTCATCAAGGCTGGTGCTGAGGATAGATAATCCTTAAGAACCTTGAGTGCAGCTTCATGCTTATCAGTCCACTCAAACTTGCCTTGAGCAATTTGTCTACCTCTTCTTGGATAATGGCATTCCTTTCAAGTGCAAACTTTCTCCTTTTTTGGTGTATTGGCTTGAAAGACCTGTCAATACCAAGTTTGTGAGTAATAACATTCTTAGATATACCTATCATATCTTCATGTTTCCAAGCAAAGGTAGATTTTCTTCTTTCCAAGAAGGATACTAAATCCTGCTCAATACTGTCTAGGATCCCGGATCCTATAAAAAGTTTGGATTCAGGATCCTCTGGGTTCAACAGAATATCCTTGACGTCTTGCTCTCTTGCCTCCATGACGTCTTGCTCCTTGGAGGCTGGCTTCATTGAAGAAGTGTAACAGTTCTTTGCCTCCTGCTGATCACTTTCTATCTTCACCATATCTCATAGAGTTGGGAGCTTGACACATTGATGATATGTTGTGGGGGACTGCCTTCATATCGTGTATCCATGGCCTGCCAAAGATAACATTACAGCAAGATAAGCAATCAATAACATAGAATTTTTTCAACATAATTCACTCCCTCTATATAGATAGGAAGTTTGATGTCCCCCAATGTAATCTTTGTCTCTCCACTGAATCCCACAAGGACAGATGATCTTTGAACAATATCGCATTCAAGGATGTCCATTCTATTGAGGACATCCAACTGGATTATGTTCACTGAGCTTTTCCCATCAATGAGAATCCTGCGAACAAAATGGTTAGATATAAATAATGTAATAACCAAACCGTCATGATGAGGATCATGTATGTCGACACGGTCATCCCCATCAAAGTATATGACTTTTTCCTGGGTAAGGATGGAAGTTCGAACAGGTCTGTCCCTATTCTCCATCTTTGTTTCCTTTGCATGTCTCTTAGCTGCTGAGAACCTCCGGAGATGAAATGGATGATTTGAGCATCAGCTGGTGGAGGAGGAGCTTTTTCAGGAACTTTCTCAGGATCCTTGATCCTTGACTTTTTCCTTCCAAGCAATTCCTTCAAGTATCCTTTGCTCAAAAGATAACCTATCTCCTTCCTTAATGCTATGTATTCATCTGTGAGATGACCAGAATCCCCATGGTAAGCACACCATTTCGATTCGTCTTTGGGGCAGGCGGGTTGTCATTCTTCCTTTGCCACCTAACCTTGTCACCTAAAATCTGCATAGAAAGGATTAGTTCATTATTATCAGCAGAAAAACAATATTCAGAAATAGGAGGATAATCCTCATCATCTTCCTCTTGTTCCACAACATGCACATTCTGGTTGTCATGCTTGGAGTATTGCTTGGATCAGTTATCCTTGAGATAGGATCCTTATTTGTCTTGCTTTAAGGATCTTGACAATCTCTCGTGGATCCTTTTGTCATCCTCTAAACGGATGAACCTAAGGGCCCTGTTCCTTACCTCATCTAGGTTCCTGCAAGTTGTCATAACAAGATCATCATAGAACATTGAATCCCTAAGTAAACCCATTTTAAAGGCTTCTACAGCCGAAGCTATATCCAGGTTAGGAATATCTAAGGATTCTTTACTAAACTTAGTGATGTAATCTCTAAGTGATTCATTTTGACCTTGAGTTAGCCTATATAAATCACTAGTTAAACGTTCATATTTTCTACTACAAGAGAATTGATTATTAAACAGGTTAACTAGATTAGCAAATGAAGTAATAGAGTAAGGGGGAAGACTTAGCAGCCATTTAAGAGCTGATCCTGTGAGTGTGGATCCGAAACCCTTGCATAGACATGCTTCTTTTAACCTCTCTGGGATGGGGTTGACCTCCATCCTTTCCTTTGTGACTTCCATCTGGAATTTCAGGAATGGGCTTAACCACTCCTAGAACGCTGGATATCATATCTTTCAGTTTCTGTAATTCCCTAGCCATAGCCTGGTTGATACCTGTATCCTGCATAAAGCCATGGTTAGCAGTATATGAATTATTCAAAGTGTTACCTCCCGGAGGATTCAAGTTTGGAATTCCGGATGTGAATCCATATTAACGGGATTCTGGCATAACCGAGGGACCAGAGGATGCAATGGTCTGCATTGGTATGAAGTCTCCTAGATGAACAACTAAACCTCCGGGTTGTACACTCCTTAAGAATCCTTGATCCTGAAAGATGTTGGATCCTTGATGTGCTGTAGATGGGGGTCTTGGAGGATAATACATGGATCCGTAAACCTGTGATGAGGATCCTTGAACCTGGAAGGAGGATCCTTGAACCTGAGAGGATCCTTGAACCTGAGAGGATTATTGAACCTGAGAGGATCCTTGAACTTGAGAGGATCCTTGAACCTAAGAGGATCCTTGAACATAAGAGGATCCTTGAACCTGAGAGGATCCTTGAACCTGAGAGGATCCTTGAACCTGAAAGGATCCTTGAATTGGCTGCGTCCCCATGCATTCTCCTAAACTGGTGAAGAATCCCTGATACTGAAATGAGGATCCTGAAGGCTGGAGAGAGGATCCTTGAGGCTGCGCTGACTCCAGTGATCCTCGCTGAAGGATAGAAGATCCTTGAATATGGACACTGGATCCTTTGGAAAACCGGATTGTTGATGATGGAGTAGTAAAATCCAACGACCTGGGCATCAATGGGGAGTGATCCTCTGCTGATTTTTTCAATTTCTTGATTTCATCAATTTCGTGAAGGATCCTGTCATTAGTTTTATCCTGCTGCTGCATGTGATCCTTCATCTGCAAAATCAAAGCATAAAGATCACTGTTAGTAGGTGTAGAGGAAGAAACTACAGTTGGTTTTGTGAAAACGGGGGTTGTCTTTTTCGGAGAATTCTCAGCATTCTTCTGGAATGCATGGGGAAGATGATGCAACGTTGGAATGCCCTGTGATGAGGTAACCGCCGACATGGAACTTGAAGTGATTTTTCCCTGAGAAGCTATGTGGTTGAAGGTAATGAACCGAAATGAATGAAATGAATAAAATTTCTCTGAATTGAAGCACCAATTGCCCCACGGTGGGCGCCAAACTGTTTGGTCAAAAATCACACAAGGATAATGCAACCAAATCTGATTTTGTAAGGAATGATGCTTGGTTAATTGTATGAACGACAAGTATATGAAATCAATGAAGAACACCGAGATTTATATGAGGAAAAAGCCCTTGATCTTTAGAAGATCTCCGGCATAAAAACCTCGGGTGATGGAAACTACCGATCACCAACTATATTGCATAAAAAGATTACAACTTTGGAAGTTATTGAGCTTGTTACAAGGAATTCTAGTGTGTGTGTGTTTAAGAGGGAATTGCAGAGGTATTGTGACGAAATTCATTGTGTTCTATCAGCTCAATACCCCTTAAATAAGCTAACAAAAAGTCCTATTTTCAAGGAAGATCATGTCTACTCCATAACTGTTGTGAAAATAGCACATATGGGGCATCTTGATGGAATATTCCCCTAAATTCCAGCTGAGAGTGAGTCCACTACGTCCATTATCTGCATATATATATTAAAAACGTGACAATTGTTAGAAATTATAAGTTCTGTTAAGGATCCTGGATCCTCAGACTCGTGATCCTCAGACTCGTGATCCTCAGACTTGTGATCCTCAGACTCTGGATCCTCAGACTATCTGCATCATCCATTAAGGATCCGTGATCCATGCCCAGTCTCAGGATAGATGATCCTTAGCATAAAATTCATGCCCTAACAGTAGGGTCAAATGGTTTAAAAACGGTATCCGCCGGAAAGCAGTGGCGAATCCGGTCAATCTCTGGGTCAGTGAAGCAGCAGAGTTCCTTCGAAGGATTTTTGATAATCCCTTGGCTTTTCAAGGGGCTATCTTTCTGGTGATCCTTGGCAGGGGAGGATCGTAGCTTCATTGTAATCTTAAGATTTTAATGAAATGGAAAAGAAGATGAAGAGAGAAGGAAAAGAGAGATACCTGTTCCGATCTTTGAATGAGGATTAAAAGGGAAGTATCGCTCGAATTTAAATGCAAATTGATCCTTATCTCTAACCTACATATAATGATGATTCTGCAGGTTGTCACTTCGCTGACGCAAGATGTGTAACGGCTAGTTCGATTCTAACGGCTATAATCCTGTTGGATGGTTCGTTGCAGATAATGTTGAAAAATACGACTCGTTAATTTACATTTTACTCCTCATATTTTGGGGGCAATTGTTAGGGATAGATTTTCTAAACCTAAGTGTTTTGGTCAAAAATCAAGCAATGATAATGCAACCAAACTTTCTGTTGTGAGGTGTGATGCTTGAATCAATGAACAATGCGAAGGATCACTCAGAAATGTAATGAACAAGTGACACAAAGATTTATACGAGGAAAAAGCCCTTGATCAATGAATGATCTCCGGCATAAAAAACCTCGGGTGATGGAAACTACCGATCACCAACTCAGATTAAACAAGAAATGTATTACAACTTCGGATGATAGCGAGCTAGTTACAAGGATCACTATAGTGTAATGTGCAAAAAAGTGTGTAATCGCCAAGTGAATTCTCGAGAGCTGGTGAGAGCAGTTGCGAGTGTGTGTGTTAAGCTAAAAATAGCAAGGTCTTCTAATTTTGCTCGCTATCCCCTCTTAAAAATGGAAAAATATCTAAGCTAACAAACTGTCCGCATTTTGTGCAAGTCCTCCACGACCTCCATAACGTCCATTTCAGCTATGCACGTGCGGAATAAATATGGAATATGCTCCAGCAATATCGCCAAGACCAAGTCCAAGCTCGTACTCCTGCAAAACAACTTCATATTCAAAGCAGACAATCGTTAGTATAAGGATCCTGATGATGATCCATGATCCTGATCCTACAATACTTTCTAAGGATCACTAATTCAGACAGAATTGAGGATCACTAAACCCAACAGTAAATTAGGATCACTGATCATTGGAAAATCCTCCCCTAACAATTGCCCCCAAAATAAAAGGAGTAATTTGTAAATAAACGAGTTGTATTTTCTTGTTCTTATCCGTAACCAACTAACGGATATATAGCCGTTGTAATCGAACTATCTGTTGCCATCCTGACGTCACTGAAGTGACTACCCTGCAAGATCATCATTATAAATTGAAGTTAGAGATAAGGGTTAGAGAGCATTTAAATTCGTGCATTTCCTCCTTTAAATCTTCATCCGAAGACTTGATCAGGTATTTCTCTCTCCTTTCTCTCTTCATCTTCTTTCTCTGTTCCTTCTTTCCTCATCTTTATCTGCGATCAAGATGATGTTGAGATCTTCACCGGCTAAGGATCACCGTAAGGACAGTCCCTTGAAGTCCCAAGGGATCATCAAAGATTCTGCGAAAGAAAGATGCTGCTTTACCAATCCACAGATAGACAGGATCCGACATTGCTTTCCGGCAAACACCGTTTTCAAACCATTTGATCCCACCGTCCTGAGTGACTATGTTTCTGAAACCTGGGTGGCTTTTCCGGTCACACCATTTACAATAGGATACTCGTATCCTTTTCCAGATTTCACCCAATCCTTCTTCTCTCTTACCGGCATCTCCTACATTCAAGCGATGCCAATGATCTGGAGGGTCTTATACACCCTTGAAAGGATCATTAAACATGAAGGAATTGATCTGGGAATGTTGAGTTTGCAGAGATGTATGACCTTGTTAGCCATGGATCCCACCGATATCTACTCAAACATAAACCTGGTGAAGAACACCCCATCTTCAAAGCCACTAAGAATGACACCAACTGGAAATGGCGATTCTTCTTTGTCAGAAGGGATTCTCTCCCTGATGGAAAGGATCTGCCTAGAAAATGGACCACCCATGGTAGGATAGAGGATCCTTAGAAGGATCACTAGATGACCTTGTTTCTGCTGAGGATCACTAACATCCTTTTGTTTCTATTTTGTAGCTATCACTGTCGCACACCTTATTTCAACACCTGCAATGAAGGAAAGGCTTGCTGCTTTTCGGAGGCTTGATCCTGAAATAAGATCATTTAAAGCAAATACCCAGGATTCTCAAGAGGTATCCTCAGGTTCTGTCACAATGTCAAGTAAGTATCCATGTTTATATGTAATTAAATGCTTAAATTAAAATGAAATAAGGATACTTATCTGTTTTTGAATGTGTAGGTGCTGGAAAATCATCGAAGTCTGTTACCCGTTTCAGTGTCACCGATCTCACCACTGTTGGTCCCAGGTCCGGGAAGAAAAAAGCTGCTGCTAGCCCAAGTACTGCCATCCCCAAGCCTACTGCTTCCAAAGGAAAGAAGAGGAAAGCCTCTGAGGCTGACAATCTAGATGGCCTGTCTCTAATTCGCCACCAGTTCCTTGAGTACTTTGCTGATGTAAGGATCACTAACTTAACTTAGTTATCCTGCCCACTTGAGGATCATGTTATCCTAAGCTTTATATTGTCTTTTTGCAGAAATTAACTGAAATTGAGGATTACATAGGCAGTGTTGAAGAAGTTGAGCAAAAGTGTGTGGATCTCCAAAAGATGATGCTGGCCAAGGTTAAGAAGATTGCCTCCCTTGAAAATGATGTCAATCTGGTGAAGAGGGAACTTGGCTTGGCTCACATTACTGCTGATCAGGAGAAAAATGAGATCACCAATGATGCTAAAATCTCCGCTGCCATTGCTATGTACAAAACCCAGTTGCAGATGGCCCAAGAAGCTCTGGATCCTGACTTTGACAAGAGCAGCTGGGACGTAGAGGGCTGGAAGGCTAGATTGGCTGAGCTGGATGATGAAGAAGAGGTCTTAGCAATCGAGGCTGGCGGCAGTGGAGTCAAGGATCAGGTGGATGATGCTGGAGCTGGAGGAGATGGTGATGCATCAAAGGTGTAAGCTGTAGGAATGGGCGATGAAGGACATTTCTAGACGTAGCCGGAGCCCATTCTTTTAGAATTTGGTAGTTTTATTTTGGTTATGGTGTTTTGAAACAATCTTGGGGTTGTAATAACTTTAGACAATAGTTTCTAGGGTGAAGGATCATGGATCCTTGAACAATAGGCAGGATAATGGGTGGTGGATAGATCCTCTGTTTGGGGGATGAAGCCACTCGTTATCCTTCCGTCTTTTATTTCCTGCACTACAAAGACCCGTAAACAATGGACACCCTTTGCCAACCCATGTGGACGGGCCACGTTTTGCTGGTAGAAACGTGGGTTGGCAATTTTGACAACCTTAAAGGGTTTAACGTTTTGTGAATAAAATAACTTTAACTTTTTGGCTTTTTCCTGTGTTGTTATCCTTCTGAGTACTTTACTTTTCAATTGTTGTGATATTCATTTTGTCTAAACTCATCAAGTAAAAATAATTTAATAAATATCCCTAAAAAGTTTAGGATATGATCAAGGATCACATATCCTATAGTCGACAAGTTCTGAAAAGTAGTGTAGTTTAAGGATCATAAGTTCAGTTGTCAAAGGATAAGGGCCACTTATGTAAATAATAAAAAAAATCAAAGTAATTAAGGATCATACCTGAGAATCCAAGTTAGGATCCTATCCTTTAACACTTATAATTAGGATAACCAAAAGACAAACCTTAGTAGAAGGTAAGGATTAAGGATCCTTGGTCATTTAGCTTCAAAAACCTGAAATAGGATACAACTTGGGACTAAGCCAATATAAGATGAAAGTTAGTAACTGGGGACAAGCCCAATATACTGGGGACAAGCCCAAAGGATAACTGGGGACAAGCCCAAAGGATAACTGGGGACAAGCCCAAAGGAACGTGTGTAAACTGGAGTATGGCCCTCACTGGCGACTATCCAAACTTAGTGACATGAAAATACCAAAACCTTAGCTAACGTGAAAACATTAGAAACCTTAGGAACGGATGTATGGTACGTCTACCATTATACGTAGGATCCTGAATATATCCAGTACATTGAAATTGTCAGCCCCTAAAGCGAGTACTGGTCCCATTTCCATGAACTATACCAGGATCATCGTGCGCTACTGGCGAAACTGGGGACAGGCCCAAACTGGGGACTAGCCCAAATAGCTGGGATCAATCCCAAATAACTGGGGTCAAGCCCAAATAACTGGGGTCAAGCTCAAATAACTGGATACTTGTTGGATCTGAGTTTCTTTTTGATTGTATTTTCGTTTGAAATTAAGATGGAAATGAAAGAGTTGTGCAGCGGAATTAAGATGAAAACAAACTTTGCATACAATCAAACGAGAGTAATACTTTAATCAAACATCTTTACACAATGAATCGAAAGATTGAATTTGTTTCAACAACGATTACAATGATTGATGAATGAATGCAAACTCCCCCTCAGCCAGAGCTCAGTAGTTTGTTCGTGCAAAGAAGACGATGTGGTGAAAGAACTAATAGAACAGTACAAAGTACTGAACTATTTATAGGCACTTGCAAACCACTGAGCATCTTTAGCTGACGTCACCATGAAAGTGACATCTAACCTCCTAACAAACTCTAACCTCTGATCTATACAAACTCTGATGTACTAACTACTGCTATTACAATTCATTACATAAAAGACACTTAAACAGCTGCTGCATCCTTCCACTGCTGTGAACCCAGCAGTGCTTGTCCGGATCAGCAGTACTTGACTCAAGGCAGTAGATTGAGTCAGCAGAGCTTTGGTCTTCCATCAGTCTTTGACATTGGTCAGTAGATGCAAAGCAGCAGTTGTAGGTCAGCACTTAGTAAGATCAGCAGATAGGAGGTCAGCAGTTATGAAACCACTTTCAAAGGGAGAGATTTGCATGAACTAATCTGTAATCGTCTGCTTATTCTTGATCCACTGCTCTGATCCAGTTTTGGCTTTAATTATCTGTTCCTCTGATAGGGTTCAATCCCAACAATCTCCCCCTGGAACAGATAATGCCAAAACTCTTCATTATTTGTGGAATTCTTTATTGCCTCATCAACAGCTCCCTTATCTGACCTTTAAATTGTAATTCAAAGTCTAGGGCATCTGTATCTTCATCATCCCTGCTAAGTGGAAGATCAAGGAGATCCTGCAAATCTTCAAGACTCAGGCCAAGAGCTTGTTCCCTTGATATTTTCTCCACTTCTCCACCAGACCTGAGCAAAGTCAATACGCAGGTCTGTTTGTCAGTTTCCCACTTTTGTATTTTTGAGCCTGGTGGGTTTCTTAGGAGATGTTTATTTGCAGAAGTATTTGGTGAGGCTGGCCTGTTCATAGCTGGCTGAGCAGCACATGCAGATTGTTCCAATTCAAGATCTTCTTTTATCATTACTTCCGTGCCAGCTTTTATAATGGCATCTCCGGCTAAAAGATCTTGAATTGTTTCCATGCTAAACTGGTTTTTGCTCCTTCTTTTGTAGATGGCAGCACCAGCTGGAGCAGTGGTTCTTTTGACTTGCAGCTTTGGTGGTCCTTTTGAAACCGCTACTTTGGAGTAGTCAGGCTTTTGTGGAACATTTGGGTCTTTCTTTCTTAGTTCCTCCAACCTTTTGTAGGTGGCCCTGACTCTATCTTCTCCCCACTTTGTCACAGAGTTCTTTGACCCATAATCAGCTGTAATCAGCTCCTCTTTCATTCTCCTCAACTCTAGCATCTTTTCAGCTTCAAATTGTTTGAATTTTTCAGGAGGAGTCTGCTTGACCTTATTTTTGATCATGTCTTGAATCCTGGCTGCTTCTTTTCCAAGCTCAGGAATGGTCCAGGTCTTGTACATGTGTTTCTCCCCCTTGTATTTCTTGTAGGTTATGATGTTTTCAATGTAGTCTTTTCTTAAGGACTCATCTGCCCTTTCTGAAATTTTCTGACATACATTTTTAGCAAAACGCTCCATAGCATTGACCTGTGAGAGTAAAAATTGATAGTTTTGTTGAAATTCTCTATCAGATTTCCCTTTTCTGTTTTTGATTGCAATATCCTCTGCTTGTTTGGCTTTGAGTTTCAAGTATTCTTCAATATTGTTAGGCCTGGGATAATTTGCAATTGATGGCAAACTCCTTTTGGCTGGGTCATCTTCATAATAAAAAGATTTGATTTCTTCTCTGACTGCAATGAGTTCCAGAGGAAATGAGACACCAGCAGGAGGTAGTGATTTTATAATTTGAGCTGAAGAGAGAGGTATGAGTTTTGGAATAGTGACAAGTGACAGGGATTTTGAAGATGTTGGTGATGGAGATGTGTCATCATCTTTTAAAATTAGCCTTCTCCTTTTTGTAGGAGGGACTGGTGATGTTTTGGATGGAACAGTGGTGGTAGATGTAGTGGCAGTGGATTGTGATTGACTAACAGATGTTGAAACAACTGGTGTTTCAACCACTGTTGTCATTACAACAGATGTTATAACATCTGCTGTCTTCTGCTGTATGTCAGCAGGTGTTATTTTTGGTGGTAATGATGGTAAAGCAGTGGATGTTGTGTATGTTGAAGTGGTGTGTGTTGATGGAACAACTGTTTGGCAAGCAGTAGTTTTTGTAACTCCTGTTGCATCAGCTGTTTTATATGGTGGTTTTTGAGCAGACTTTGAACGTCTGGTTGGAATGGATTTGGGTTGCCTCACTTTTCTAGTAGGCTTCTTCTTTTCCTCAACAGGATTTTCATGATCCTTTGACCCAGAAGTACCCTGATCTGGATGATCCATTCTGTCTACCCTGGCTTTCCTTTTGGCCTCTCTATCCCTTTTTACACTTGCAACTGCTTCTGCTAGTGCATTTGTTGTCACATCAATTTTCTTGCTGCCATCTGGCAAAGGGATCTTTTTGGTAATGTTTGAATTTTCTGGTTCAAGATAGAGACCATCCTCTATACCCTTCTTTTTCCACTCCTTAATTTTCTCCCCCTTTTTGGCATTATCTTCTGGGAGTTGATAAATATAGCATACTTTTGGAGGAGAAGTGCCACTGGTGTGCAAGATCTGAGTTTTGAGAGCCTTTAAATCAGCCTGAGTGTTCTTGAACCTTGACTCCATTGCATTTCTCAGCTGTTGAACATGTTTTTCATGTTGCTGATCTGCTAGTTTTGCTTGTTGATGGAGAAAAGGTTGAAATAACTTCCAGAGCTCATTTGGAGCAGATGCCCTTTTTGGAGCAGGTGCTTGAGATGGAACAGCAGTTGATTGTACCTTCTGAACTTGTAACACCTGTTTTAGTATATCTTTGAGTTCTGCAACAGAGGTATCAAGTTTTTCAATGCGATCCGTCAATTTCTGGTACTTTAAACCATCACCCAAGTTAATGGGATCATCTGATTTCCCACTAGCAGTGGTTTTATCAGTGGTAGATATAGGGAGTATACTCCAAACATTAACCACTGATGCCCCTTTTTCTTGGTACTGGGGTCTTCTTCCTTCAACACTTGACAACCTTTTGATGTTGCCAGTAGGATAAATAAATCCACTGGTGGTTGGCAGAGGTGCTATAAAAGGAATTGCCTCCAAGGAAGTCTTATTAATGTAAACACTGTCCAAATGTAACCCAGTGGGTGTAACACTTGTAGTGGCTGCTTCACTTGGATTACCACCAAGAGTTACTTGTAACTCAAGGGGTGTAACCTCCTTAGGTTGTGTTGGTGGGTTAGCAAAGATTGATACATCAGACCCAGTCAGTTGTTGAGGTATATTCTCATTAGTAGGTGATTGAGAAGGACTGGTTAATGCCTGGTTCAAATCAATTGCATCCAACAGTGGTTTTATTGGTGAGGGAATTGTGGATGTGATGATTGGTGTAGAAAAAGGATGTGTCCCGGGCATTGGACTGCGGATGATAGAAACGAGTGTTTCCAGAGCATCATGATGTGGAGACCCTATTTGTACAACCTGTTCTTTTTGTGAAGAAGCAGGAGGAGTTGTGGTTATGGGTTGAGATATTTGTACCAACTGCTGTGAGGAAGTAGCAGCAGTGGTTTCTTGTGACATTTGTGTTGTCACAGGCAGGAGCTCTGGTATCTCATCCTCCAGAGTTGCCTTTTTGATGGGTTTTGTGGGGTTTTGAGTTTTTCTTTTTGGCTTTTTGGAGATAATAGGTGTGGGTTTCAAAGCAGTTGTGCTGCTGCTTTGATCACCTTGAGCAGTGGGCTCAGCAGCAGATACCTGAGGAGCAGTTGTAACGGCTAAAATCTGCTCAGGCACCTCTGCTTGTGTTTTGCAAGGTGTAGAGATCCTTGTAAAAGTTTCAGCAGTTAAGCAATTTGTTTGAATGAAATCACCTTGTTTTATTGCAGCAGCATCCTTCTTTCCAAGTTTCATTTCAAAATAGTAACTTAAAAATCTTGGAAAAAGTAGGAATGCCTTTGTTTCAACATTTTTAACCAAATCATTAAAAATTTCCTGGGAGTAGTTAAAATTTTCATCTTGAAGAATTGCAAATCCCAGTTTTTGAATTTTTAATGGTATCTCATTGAAAGAAGTGGTTTTGTTTGAAACACATTTTAAGAGGGTGTGAAATAAAAATCTTGTTGCAGGAGGAAAGTAACCTTTTTCTAAGGTGTCCTTTTTGACCTCTGCATTGTACCCCCTTTCCAGAAAATCATTTTTTAACTCGTTTTTAGGGAAAGTAATTTTACCTTCTTGATCGTCGAGTTGAAAGATCTCTGAAATTGTTTGTGGTGTAATCTTGACTTCTTTTCCCTTTAAAGTAGAGTTAATGGCTATTACAGCTTCTCCTTGTGTTTCAAGGATTGCATTCTTCCAAAACTCCCTTTGGGTTGCCAAGTAAATTGGTGCATCCGCTGTCAACAAAGTTTTGTACTTTGAGGCGGTGATGATATCAATGATGGAATCGAACTCCTTTGTGGAACTGGGTTTTGTAAGAAGACCAAGAAGATTGTGAGATGGTTTGTGTGGAATTTCAGTGGAGATTGCCTTTTGAGAGGCTGTTTTCGATGAAGATTTGGATGAGGGTTTTGCAGATTTCTTTGATTTAGTCATTTTGAGGATGATTGATCGAAGAAATTTGTGGAAGATGAGATGAAAAACTGTTTTGAGAAGAGAATTTTTAAGAATTCAATTCGACAGTAAAACCCTGTTTTGGTGGTGAGTGAGGGATTTTATAGGGAAGAAAGTGAATGCTGAGGTGGCAGCCGTTACAAAAAGTCTGATCAATATGCACTGCCCACGTGACAACCCCTGTTGAAAGTGAAGGACAGTACTTTTGTGAAAGTGACTGATGAAGGCAGTGGTATGAAAGCAGTGGATGATTTTTACTATCAGCGGATAGCATATCAGTGGATAAGACACTGCTTTTGAACAACAGAGTTTATCAAAATAATGAGAGAGCAGGGGTTGACTTTCAGCAGTGGACAGACTTTTGAAAGAAGCAGACTTTTGAACAATCAGTGGTTAATGGCAGACTTTTAAGGATTTTAATGAAAAATTTCCATTTTTAGCTATTTTTAAGGATGGAGTTTTGATTTTCTGAAAACATTTTGTTGCTTTTATTCATAGAAAGACAAGATATTGCTTGTTATTCCATGTTCAGCATCCCAATCCTAGAGACCAAGCTTTCAAAAGTGGTTGTATCAAGTGCTTTTGTGAGCACATCAGCCAGCTGGTCTTTAGTTGGGACATGATGCAGAGAAATCAAACCTTTTTCATAGCAATCCCTCACAAAGTGATGTCTGATGTCGATGTGTTTGGTGGTTGAGTGGGAAACTGGATTTTTAATGATATTTTCTGCTGCCTGGCTGTCCAACATGAGTGGTGTCTTTAAGGCAGTGATACCAAAATCCGGCAACTGATTTTGAAGCCACAGGAGTTGGGCTGTACAGCTTGCAGCAGCAATGTATTCAGCTTCAGCAGTGGATGTTGAAACAGCTGCTTGCTTTTTGCTTTGCCATGAAACTAAGCAATCACCTAGAAACTGGCACCCTCCTGATGTGGACTTCCTTGTGGTGTGACATCCAGCAAAGTCACTGTCTGAGAAACCTGAAAGCTTGATGTTCCAATTAGCTGGATACCAGATACCAAGTGTGGGAGCACCTTTTATGTATCTGAAGATCCTTTTTACAGCAATGAGATTTGATTTTCTGGGAGCTGATTGACTTCTTGCACAGACACATGTTGCAAACATGATGTCTGGTCTAGATGCAGTTAGGTACAATAAAGACCCAATCATGCTTCTATAAAGTGTTTGGTCAATCAGCTCATCCTTTTCATCAGACATGACTAGCTTATTAGTTGCCATGGGTGTGCTGCATGGTTTACAATCATTCATATCAAATTTGGTTAAAAGTTCCTTAGCATATTTGCTTTGATGAATGAAAGTCCCATTTTGCAGTTGCTGTACTTGGAGACCAAGAAAGCATTGCAGCTCACCCATTGCACTCATTTCAAACTCAGCTGTCATGAGTTCTCTAAACTCTTCACACATTGAGTTACATGTGCTTCCAAAAATAATGTCATCCACATAAATCTGGACAATCATTAAATCCTTTCCTCTCCATTTTAAAAACAGTGTTTTATCAATGGTACCTCTTTTGAAACCATTTGAGAGTAGGAAGTTGGAAAGAGTTTCATACCAGGCCCTTGGTGCTTGTTTCAAGCCATACAAGGCTTTGTTTAGCCTGTAGACATGATCTGGATAAAATGGATCCTCAAAACCTGGAGGTTGACAAACATACACCTCTTCTTGAATTGTACCATAGAGGAAAGCACTTTTGATATCCATTTGAAACACCTTCATATTGTGGTTGACAGCAAAGGCCAGGAACAGTCTAATGGCTTCCAATCTTGCAACAGGGGCAAATGTTTCATCATAATCAATCCCCTCTTCCTGTCTGTAACCTTGAACCACAAGCCTGGCTTTATTCTTGACAACAATACCCCTTTCATCAGTTTTGTTCTTGAAGACCCACTTTGTGCCAATGGGACTAACCTCTTCTGGCAGTGGTACAAGCTCCCATACTTGTTGTCTTTTAAACTGTTGGAGCTCCTCTTGCATGGCTTCTACCCAGCTGTTGTCTTTCAGTGCCTCTTGGTACTTGACTGGCTGATGGAGTGATAGAAAACCAGCAAAAAGACAAATGTTTTGGGTTTGGCTTCTTGTGAGTACCCCTTCATTTATGTTGCCAATGATTTAATCAGGTGGATGAGATCTCAAGAAGATTAAATCTCCTTGGTATGGTATGATGGCATTGGTTGGTGAAGGCTGCAAATGTGTATCATCTGAGCTAACCACTGCTAGGGACTTTGATGATCCAGCAGTGGCTTCAAAAGGTGGTGGTATAGGAGGTAATGAAGTGGACAACTGCTGACTTTTATCCACTGTTTGAGGACTTTTGTCAGCAGTGTTTGAGGATGTGGAAGCAGTGGTTGATGGGCTACTTTGGTCAACAACTGTTGAGGTAGCAGTGGTTGAGCTTTGACAACTGTTTTGAACAGCTGGTGCTTTTCCCTTTGTGGCAGACCTTTGAGGGATGATGATTTCATACCCATAGTCTAGTGTTGTATCCTCTGATGGACCTGCACTGTTAGTCTTGACAGCAGTATTTTCGAAAGTGAATTTTTCAAGATCAAACAGATCTGCAGGGTTTGCTGGGATTTTCATTGATGAGAGTTCATTGAACTTAACATTCAAAGTCTCCTCCACTGCCTTGGTCCGTGTATTGAACACTTTGTAGGCCTTGGCAGTGGTTGAGTATCCCAGATGATAACCACAATCAATTTTGGCTGCAAATTTTGAAATGGAATCTTTTAAGTTCAAAATAAAACATGGGCAGCCAAACACTTTGAAATATGAGATCAGTGGTTTAATTTTATACAGAATTTCATAGGCAGTCTTTTTGTGCCTGGGGTTTATTAAAACTCTGTTCTGAACATAGCAAGCAGTGTTTACTGCCTCTGCCCAGAAAGTTAATGGCAAACCTGAATCTGCAAGCATGGTTCTGGCAGCCTCAATCAGAGTTCTGTTCTTCCTTTCCACTACCCCATTCTGCTCTGGTGTTCTTGGGATGCTGTACTGCCTTACAATCCCTTTCTTCACACAGAAGGCATCCAACTCCCTATTTTTGAATTCTGTGCCATTGTCACTCCTGAAGCTTTTCACTGGAAGGTCAAATTGCTTTTCAACCTGTATTACAAAGTCTTGTAAAAATGCCTGCATTTTCATCTTTTGAGTGCAAAAAGAAAGTCCATGTGAACCTAGAAAAGTCATCAACAATAACCAAACAATATCTTTTCTTTTTGAGGCTCATGACTTGAACTGGGCCAAACAAATCCATGTGTAGCATTTGCAAACACTGGGTTGTTTTAGACTCTTCAATGGACTTGTAATAACTTTTATGTTGTTTTCCTTTTAAACAGGAAATGCAATGTGCAGGACATGAAAACAATTTTTGTGGTACGCCTCTCACCAAACCATTTTTTGAAATTTCTGTGATTGTCTTAAGATTTGTGTGTCCTAACCTTTTGTGCCAAAGTTCTGTCTCTTTGTTAGAGGCAGCTGAGAACAGACAGGCATCAGCTCTGGGACACTCTTTTGACATGTCAACAACATAAACATTGCCACTTCTTTGAGCAACAAGTTTAGTTTGACCAGTTTTGATTATTGCTTCAATCTTTTTGACCATTTCTGGTCCAACAATCCTACAACAATCTTTTGTGAAGAATGACCCAAAACCCTTGTCACTCATTTGGGACACACTCAGAAGGTTGAATTTTAGATTGTCTATTAGATTGACATTTTCAAATTTTACTTTTCCAGACTCCACTGTACCCGACCCCAGAACTTTTCCTTTACTATTATTCCCAAAGGATATATCACCCCCTCCATGGATTTTAAAGTCTTTGAGGAGGGCTTTACATCCTGTCATGTGCCTGGAGCCTCCACTATATACATACCAAAGACTATCAAAGCATGCAGAAGCTCCCTGCACATGAAGTAAAAGGATTAGTTCATTAAGGTCTCCAAAGCCAACAAGGCTTTGGATGGGGTCTCAACAGTGTCTGGGATGGATGCAGAATGATGGACAGTGGTTAGGTCAGGGGTTTGAACTATTTTAGGACAGTTCTTCTCTAACCACTGTTGTGGGTCCTGACCAATCATCTGCTGATAACCAAAAGGATGCTTGTTCACTTTGGGTTTAGAGGGCCTTTTGTAGGCCTCATAAACGTGAGGAATCCTTTGGTAAGACTGTTTTTCTCTGCCTTTTCTGAACTGATTGGCAGGGGGTGCATCACTAACCTGAACATCTCTTTTGACAGATGTTTGGTTCAGCTGTTTTGTAACAGCTGTTTGAACTGGCATAAACAGTGGTTGTTTCTTGGTGAACTTGACAGATGATGAGGATGATGATGATGGACTCAAGGATGTTTTAGCCATGGACTCATTCTTTTTCACATCAAAGTTTTTGAGGTACACACATGCTTGAGTTTTGTGGTTTGTTTTACCACAGACAATGCAGCTTTCTGCTGAAACAATGACACTTGTCTTGTTTAAATCATAAGCTTTCAAGTGGAAACAGTCTTTTGTTAGATGATTCCTTTTTTCACAGAATTCACAAAACAAGTTGTCAATTTTTTCTTTCTTCTTTCTCTTTTCAGACTCCTTTGCAGCAGAGGTTTTAACCACTGCTGGGATGTCCTTGAGAGGTATGACTTTAGCTTTTGGAGCTTTAACACCATCAGTTGATGTAAAGTCCATTGGCTTGAAATTTTCAAGAATATCACACTCGTCAGACCAGGTAGGTTTAAACTGATATTTTTCAAGTTCTTCAAAAGTTGAGGAACTCCTTGTTCTGACAAGTGTGATTTTGTTACCAAGTTTGTCAGTGATTTTCACTTCTTGGCCATTCTTGTTTGTGGGGATGAACTCAGTGGTTACATCAGTGTTTTGAATAGATTTTTCACAAGCAATGTGTTCATCATCATATTTTCTATACCCAACCCCAAATTTCACATTACTTTCAATCTGTTTAGCAAGCATCACCTCATATCCTCTGCAGGATTCCACCCATCTTTCACAAGTAATCTGGGTGGATTCCAACTCCTTTTTGCAACTTTGGTATTTTTCTACCATAGTTTGAAGTTGGGTTTTGGTGATGCTTTGCTCTTCTTTTATACAGCTGATTTCTTTTTCCTTTTCAGTCAATTTGTTTTTAAGTTCTTTTAAAGACCTTTCAAATTTGACCTCATCAGACAAGATTTTATCCCGAAGGTTTTCATTCACCTCTTTGATGTTAGCAAAAGCAATTATGCAATTGTCAGAACACAGTTTTTCAAGAACTTGAGGAGATACCTTGGCAGCTGCCATCATTGCACAATCACATTGATGATCTTCATCATCATCAGCTTTTACCTTCTTTTCACCAGCCTTTTCTTCTTTCTCTTCTTCTTTGTCCTCTACGGACCATGGATCTGTCATTGGTTCAATCAGGGTACCTGAACTTTCTCCCAACAGTAGTTCACCAGCCACAGCAGTAACCACTGCTACAGTCACCTCTTCCACTGTTTCTAAGCTCTGCTGTTCCTCTTCAGCTTCAACCCCCTCCTGTATTGACTCTAATGCCATCAAACAAAACTCATCATGAGAAGAATCATTAGAAGCATAGAGTGCAAAATTTTCATCATTAAGATCTTCAGGCATAATGCTCCAGTCAACAAACCCTTGAGTGAAAAAACTTTGTTGATCTGGTTGTGCTGCTGCTGGAGTAGTGGTTTGAGGTGCAACAGGTTGCACTTGTACCTGTGGAACAGGGGTTTGAACATATTGGATTTGTGGAACAGTAGTTTGGACATAATGTACTGGCACAGGGGCCGCAGCATAGTGAGTAGTGTTCACTTGAGCTGCTAGGGCATATTGGGCATAGTGCACAGTGTTTTGGTTTTGAGGTCTAGGATTTGAGCTAGGATGAGTAATTATGGGACCAGTAGTTTGACTCCTACATTCCCTAGCGAAATGTCCCAACCTATTACACTTGTAGCACTTGATTTTCGATTTATCCAACCCAACCCTTAGATTCACATGCAAACCTGGGAATTTTCGCCCTGTTCTTTTGTAGAACTTGCTAGTTCTAACACTTAGCAAAGCCAGTTGATGCAGGATGTCCATTTCCTCTAAATCAGTGGGATCAAAATGTTGCAAATCATTTAGTTCAAAACTTAAATTGTCTGACATCTGGTTTTCGTTAGCAGTGAATGCATAACTTGCAGAGTGAGGATCAGGGTTGTTAAAATTTGCACCAACAGTTATGTCAATGAAGTGATCATAACCCTGATCCTTACCACTGCTCCCAGATTCTTCTTGACCCAGAAGAGCAGTATTACCGAAAGTGTAATCATCGGTAACTTTTCCTGACTCTTGTAACCTCCTTTTCTGGTTCAACTCCCTTTCGAAGGTCAGGAGTCGACCATGGAGTTGGGTCAAGGTCAGATCCTTGAATTCAGATGAATTTCGGGTGACAAAAGCTATGGTGTCCCATTTTTCTGGCAGTGACCTGAGGAACCTGCTATTTTGAGTTGAGTTTGTAAAAGTGGTGTTAACAAGCCTCAGTTCACTGATGAGACAACTAAAACGCTCAAATTGTTGCGTTAGTGATTCACCTTTAACGTAGCAAAATGTTTCATACTGTTGGTTCAGGATTTCCCTATTGTTTTCTATGACTTCTTCAGTTCCCCCAAACTGTTCCTTAAGTGCGTCCCATAACTCTTTGGCACTGTTACAGTGTAACAGTCCAGCATATATCTCATTGGGCAGCGCTGATGCTATGATGCTAAAAGCCTTAGCATCTAGTTCGATCTTTTGAAAGTCGGTTTCGGTATAATTTTCAACTGGTTTTGGAACGAACTTTTTAGCATCTTCAGCGCTTGGCACTGAAGGAACATGGGGACCATAAATGACAGATCTCCAACAACCTGTGCTTTGTTGAGCGAGGATGTGACCCATCCTCCTCTGCCAGATGTTGTACTCATTTCTTTTTAGCAGAGGTGGTTTAAAAAGCGAGCCGATGTTGTTTTTATCAACCTGAGATTGTGACGTCGTTCTTGTTGTTTTACAGACACTAAGAAATCAACTTTAATGGTGATTAATCCTTGCTCTGTTTTTCAACGGACGAACAAATGATCAGTATCAACTGTTATGAGCTGAACTATTTACGTCAAAATGATTGTTAAATCAAATTTGACTGTCCAAGCTCTGATACCAATTGTTGGATCTGAGTTTCTTTTTATTGTATTTTCGTTTGAAATTAATATGGAAATGAAAGAGTTGTGCAGCGGAATTAAGATGAAAACAAACTTTGCATACAATCAAACGGGAGTAATACTTTAATCAAACATCTTTACACAATGAATCGAAAGATTGAATTTGTTTCAACAACGATTTCAATGATTGATGAATGAATGCAAACTCCCCCTCAGCCAGAGCTCAGTAGTTTGTTCGTGCAAAGAAGACGATGTGGTGAAAGAGCTAATAGAACGGTACAAAGTACTGAACTATTTATAGGCACTTGCAAACCACTGAGCATCTTTAGCTGACATCACCATGAAAGTGACATCTAACCTCCTAACAAACTCTAACCTCTGATCTATAAAAACACTGATGTACTAACTACTGCTATTACAATTCATTACATAAAAGACACTTAAACAGCTGCTGCATCCTTCCACTGCTATGAACCCAGCAGTGCTTATCCGGATCAGCAGTACTTGACTCAAGGCAGTAGATTGAGTCAGCAGAGCTTTGGTCTTCCATCAGTCTTTGACATTGGTCAGTAGATGCAAAGCAGCAGTTGTAGGTCAGCACTTAGTAAGATCAGCAGATAGGAGGTCAGCAGTTATGAAACCACTTTCAAAGGGAGAGATTTGCATGAACTAATCTGTAATCGTCTGCTTATTCTTGATCCACTGCTCTGATCCAGTTTTGGCTTTAATTATCTGTTCCTCTGATAGGGTTCAATCCCAACAATACTTCTGTGGATACTCAATCCTTTGTTAAGGATACCTGAACATTCAAAACTCAGAATAAAGTGAAAGGAGGATAAAGGATGCAGGATCCTTATCCTTATATAAGATAATTAATGAATGAAATAGTTTGCGATTAGATCATTACCAAAATGAGGATCATCGGTCCTGTAAGAATCCTTCAAGGATACTTGTCAGATAAGGATCATGGATCCTCGTTACATGAAGTATTTCTTTAAGTGGACAGCATTCCAAGCTCTTGGTAGCAAGTCACCTTCCATTGTTAGCAATCGATATGCCCCCTTTCCTACCTCAGCTTCGATCAAGTAAGGGCCTTCCCACTTTGGTGCCAACTTTCCATCAGCAGGATTGGTGGCATGCTGAAATGCTTTCCTTAACACCATATCTCCAATTTGGAATTGCCTGATCCTGACATTTTTGTTGTAGGCTCCAGCCATCCTTTGTTGATAACTGGCCATCCTTATCCTGGCCAAATCCCTGAGTTCTTCTATAGTATCCAAGTCTTGAACCAAGTTTTCAGCATTTTCTTCAGGATCACGGATGCTTGTTCTTGCAGTAGGAATCACCATCTCTGTAGGGATCACTGATTCTGCCCCAAATACCAAAGAGAATGGAGTTTGGCCAGTGGCATTCTTGGGAGTTGTCCTATCAGCCCATATTACATAAGGTAGTTCTTCTGCCCACTTTCCTTTCTTGGATCCAAGCTTTTTCTTCAAATTGTTGATGATAATCTTGTTGGATGATTCTGCCTGACCATTAGCTTGTGGGTGGACTGGTGTTGATGTTATCATCTTAATCCCCCAGCTGTCAAAAAAGTTAGTAGTTCTATTCCCAATAAACTGGGATCCATTATCACAAACAATTTCAGAAGGGATACCAAATCTAGTAATAATGTTTCTCTTAATAAAGGATATCACTTCTTTTTCTCTGACTTGAGCAAAGGCTTCAGCCTCTATCCACTTGGAGAAGTAATCAGTCATAGCAAGCATGAATACTTTTCCACCAGGTGCCTTAGGAAGCTTACCAACTATATCCATTCCCCATCTCATAAACGGCCAAGAAGAGGATATAGGATGCAAAAGCTCTGCTGGTTGGTGAGGATATTACTGTGTCTCTGACAAGGATCACATTTCTTGGCATATTCTACAGCATCCTTCTTCATAGTAGGCCAATAGTATCCTGTCCTCAGGATCCTTGAGAACAATGCTCTGCCCCCAGTGTGGTTTCCACAATCTCCTTCATGGAAATCCTTTAGGACTTCTTGGATTTCAGGATCCTCTATGCATCTTAGATATGGACCTGCAAGAGATCGTTTATACAACATATTATTTAATATTGTAAATTGAGATACCTTGATTTTGAAAGCCCTAGGGTTTTCTCCTGTAGGAATCTCTCCATGTTGTACGTATCTCATGATTGGAAGGATCCATGATCCAGCATGAGATTGAGTATCATCACTAGGGATGATTGCAGAATCCTCTCCTATCTCCATAGCTACATGATCCTCGATAGCAGGGGTCAGGATATGGATAATAGGGATCTTGATATCCTCTGGGATCTTCAAGGATGATCCTAAATTGGCTAATGCATCAGCCTCTGCATTCTATTCCCTTTGTACATGTGTCAAACTAAAGAAAACAAAAGAGAGTGCCAATTCTTTGACTATCTCTAAATATTTGACTAGCTTTTCACCTTTAACAGCATATGATCCATTAAAGTGATTAGTGATTAATAATGAATCTACATGTACCTCAAGATACCTGATCCTCATATGCTTAGCAATTTGCAAACCAGCTATCAAGGCTTCATACACAACCTCATTGTTGGTAGTTTGAAATTCACAGGCTATGGAGTGGGGTATTATGTCCCCCTGTGGCGATTTTAGTAGTATTCCAAGCACTGTTCCTTTTACATTAGAGGCTCCATCAGTGAAGAGTATCCAAGGATCCTTAGTTTCTTCAAGCTGTTGGACTTCTAACTCAGCTTCCTTTTGCAAATCACTACTAAAATCTGCCACAAAGTCAGCTAAGGCTTGGGATTTGATGGCATTCCTTGGTTCATATCTTATATCATATGCACTAAGCTTCACTGCCCACTTAGCCATCCTTCCTGACATTTCAGGTTTCCTGAGAACATTCTTAATTTTTGGTTTGGTTATCTGATTTTTTTTATAACCAACACTTTTTATATATAAGGTCAAACAAATTACACCAAGATAGCCGGTAAGCGGGCAACAAGCTGCGCCGCTACCCCCTTTTGAATAGCGAAACCTAACCTAGTAAAAACGAAACCCCGATCTCTAGGAGACGAAATGTTGCTGTGAACAACTCGTTGGACCCGTTCAAGAAATCGGATGGCTTCTGGGGCTAGCGAGCCAAAGGTATCAAAGGCAAAAGGGATAAAGGAATGTTGATTATCCTCGCAGGCTTTTGTGTGTTTGTCCATTTTCTTAATTGGAAAATTAGTAGATGCCATAATTAATGCAAGGATAAGTTTCTCTAAGTGTGAATACCTGGATTCAGCATCAAGTAAACTCTTACTTACATAATAAACAGGATGTTGTGTACCTTGGTGATCCTTAACAAGGACCGCGCTTACTGCCTTTAGAGGATACCGCTAGATATAAGGATAATATATCCCTTTTTTCTGGTTTCATCAAGCCCGGGGCTGAGGATAGGTAATCCTTAAGAGCTTTGAGGGCACTTTCATGCTTCTCAGTCCATTCAAATTTCTTATTCTTCCTCAGGATGTCATAGAATTCCTTGCACTTTTCTGAGGATTTGGATATGAACCTGTTCAAGCCTGCGATTCTGCCTGTCAATCTTTGCACATCCTTAGCATTGGCAGGAGATTTGATATTCACAATAGCCTTGATTTGCTCTGTACTTGCTTCAATGCCCATCTTTGTCACCATATAGCCTATGAATTTACCTGCCTTAACACCAAAATGACACTTGGAAGGATTTAGTTTCATATTAAATTTATCAAGGATATTGAATGCTTCCTCCAAGTCTTTAAGGTGATCCTCAGCTTTCTTGGACTTAACCACCATGTCATCAATATAGACTTCCATAGTGTGTCCAATTTGTTCCTTGAACATCATATTGACTAGCCTTTGATAAGTAGCACCTGCATTCCTTAGTCCAAACGGCATAGCAATATAACAATATATACCAGTTGGGGTCATAAAGGCTGTATCCTCTTGATCAGATGGTTCCATCTGAATTTGTTGAAATCCAGATGAAGCATCCATAAAAGTCAACAACTCATGACCCGCGGTAGCATCCACCATGGAGTCAATGTGGGTTAATGGGAAAGGATCCTTGGGACATGCCTTGTTTAAATCAGTAAAATCGACACATACCCTCCACTTTCCATTTTTCTTTTGAACAACAACCACATTGGCTAACCATCTTGGATACTTAACCTCTCTTATCATACCTGCCTGAAGTAGTTTATCTACTTCTTCCTGGATAATAGCATTCCTTTCAGGTGCAAACTTCCTCCTCTTTTGATGTATAGGCTTGAATGACCTGTCAATGCCAAGCTTATGAGTTATTATATCCTTAGATATACCTGTCATGTCTTCATGCTTCCAGGCAAAGGTGGATTTCCTCCTCTTAAGGAAGGATACTAGATCCTGCTCAATGTTTCTAAGGATCCCTGATCCTATGAAGACCATGGATTCAGGATCATGAGGATCCATGAGGATTTCTTTTACATCCTGCTCTCTTTCCTCCAAGACATCTCTTGAAGGATACTTTAATTGCTATTGCTCCCTTGGTCTTGAGGCTGGCATCATTGATGATGTATAACAATTCTTAGCCTCTTGTTGATCACTCTCAATTTTCACCACTCCCCATGGACTTGGAAGCTTTACACACTGATGATAGGTGGATGGAACTGCCTTCATATCATGTATCCATGGCCTGCCAAGCATAACATTGCAACAAGATAAGCAATCTATAACACAAAATTTTTGATAAGAATGCAATCCTTCAATATAGATTGGGAGTTTGATGTCCCCCAATGTATTCTTAGTTTCTCCACTGAATCCCACAAGTACTGAGGATCTTGGGACAATATCAGACTCCGGGATATTCATCTTCTTGAGGACATCAAGCTGAATGATGTTCACAGAGCTTCCTCCATCTATAAGGATCCTGTGAACAAAGTGGTTAGAAATAAACAATGTAATTACAAGACCATCATGATGAGGATCCTGGACATCAACACGATCATCCTCATCAATGGTTATGACTTTATCTTGGGTAACAACGGAGGTCCGGACGGGTCTGTCTCCATTCTCCATCTTGGTTTCCTTAGCATGTCTTTTTGCTGCTGAAAAGGAGGTACCACAAATGTCTGATCCACCGGATATGAAGTTTATAACTTGTGCATCTGCTGGAGGAGCAGGAACCCTTTCCGGGATCCTGGATCCTTGACTTTTTTCATCCCAAAAGTTCCTTCAAATGCCCCTTTCTCAACAAGTAACCAATTTCCTTTCTTAGTGCAATACACTCTTCTGTGAGATGCCCGAAATCCTCATGATATGCACACCACTTGGACTTAACCTTTATAGCAGCTTGTTTATCACTTTTTCTCGGCCACCTAACTTTCTCACCTAGATTCTGCATTGCAAGGATTAGTTCATTGTTATCAACAGAAAAACATTATTCAGAAATAGGAGGATAATCCTCATCATCCTCTTCTTGTTTCACTGCATGCACGTTCTGGTTATCAGATTTGTTATAGGATTTTGATTTGTTGTTCCTGAAGTAGTATCCTTGCTTTTCCTGTTTTGAGGATCATGTCAATCTCTCCTGGATCCTTTTGTCATCCTCTAGACGGATGAACCTAAGGGCCCTGGTTCTTACTTCATCAAGATTCCTGCATGGGGTCATAACAAGATCATCATAGAACAATGAATCCCTAAGCAATCCCATTTTGAAGGCTTCTACAGCCGTAGCTATATCTAGGTTAGGGATATCTAAGGATTCTTTACTAAACTTAGTGATGTAATCTCTAAGTGATTCATTTTGACCTTGTGTTACCCTATATAGATCACTAGTTAATCGTTCAAACTTTCTACTACAAGAGAAATGACTATTAAACAAATTAACTAGATTAGCAAATGAAGTAATAGAGTAAGGGGGAAGACTTAGCAGCCATTTAAGAGCAGATCCTGTGAGTGTGGATCCAAATCCCTTGCATATACATGCTTCTTTTAACCTCTCAGGAATTGGATTGATCTCCATCCTCTCCCTGTATTGGGCTACATGTTCCTCTGGATCCGTTGAATCATCATACAGCTTCATGGATGGTATCTGGAATCTTTTGGGTATCTCAGCATCACAAATAGGTGGTGCAAAGCGAGATATCCTATGGCTACCATCTGCAATTTCAGGAATGGGTTTGACCACTCCTGGTACACTGGATATCATGTCCTTGAGCTTCTGTAACTCCCTGGCCATAGCCTGATTGATACCTGTATCCTGCATAGAGCCATGGTTAGTGTTATATGAATTATTAAAAGTGTTACCTCCTACAGGATTCGTGTTTGGAATTCCAGATGTGAATCCATATTGATGAGATTCTGGTATGATTGAAGGACCAGAGGAAGCAATGGTTTGCATTGGTATGAAGTCTCCTTGATGAACATCCGAGCTCGGGGGCTGCATACTTCTTGAGAATCCTTGATCCTGAAAGATGTTGGATCCTTGAGGCTGAGATGATCCTTGAACCTGAAAGGACCCTGGATTCATAAAGGATCCTCGGAGCTGGGAGGATCCTTGGACCTGGGAGGATCCTTGAACCTGGGAGGATCCTTGGACCTGGGAGGATCCTTGGACCTAGGAGGATCCTTGAACCTGGGAGGATCCTTGGACCGGGAAGGATCCTTGGACCGGGTGCATTCCTAAATATCCTCCTGAGCTGATGAAGGATCCCTGATGCTGAAAAGAGGATCCCGATGGCTGAGAGCAGGATCCTTGAGGTTGGAAGTGAGAGCCAAATGCCTGACTCATAGTTGCTGTTCCATAACGCCTTTCTGATGGACCACTTTGATACTAGATGCCCGGAACTGCCGATTATAGGGTAGTTACAACTGGAGTGTCAAAATTCAATGACCTTGGCATCAGAGGAGAGTGATCCTCCACTGATTTCTTCTGTTTCTTGATATCACCAATCTCTTGGAGGATCCGTTCATTGGTTTTGTCCTGCTCTTGCATGCGATCCCTCATCTGCAAAATCAGATTAAAAAGATCATTAGTAGTAGGATTGGTGGAAACAGAAGAAGTTGGTGGTTTTTGGAAAATGGGGGTTTGTCTCTTCGCAGCATTTTCGGCATTCTTCTGGGATCCAGAAGGTGGTGGAGGCAAAGGAGGAACGCCTTGTGAAGAACTGATCGCCGACATAGAGCTTGATGTGTTCTTTGCTGAGGAAGCCATTTGCTTGATTGTAACGAACCGAAATGATCACCAGAATAATAATTTCTCAAGAACGAAGCACCAATTGCCCCACGGTGGGCGCCGAACTGTTTTGGTCAAAAATCAAGCAATGATAATGCAACCAAACTTTCTGTTGTGAGGTGTGATGCTTGAATCAATGAACAATGCGAAGGATCACTCAGAAATGTAATGAACAAGTGACACAAAGATTTATACGAGGAAAAAGCCCTTGATCAATGAATGATCTCCGGCATAAAAAACCTCGGGTGATGGAAACTACCGATCACCAACTCAAATTAAACAAGAAATGTATTACAACTTCGGATGATAGCGAGCTAGTTACAAGGATCACTATAGTGTAATGTGAAAAAAAGTGTGTAATCGCCAAGTGAATTGTCGAGAGCTGGTGAGAGCAGTTGCGAGTGTGTATGTGTTAAGCTAAAAATAGCCAAGTCTTCTAATTTTACTCGCTATCCCCTCTTAAAAATGGAAAATATCTAAGCTAACAAACTGTCCGCATTTTGTGCAATTCCACCACGACCTCCATAACGTCCATTTCAGCCATGCACGTGCGGAATAAATATGGAATATGCTCCAGGAATATCGCCAAGACCAAGTCCAAGCTCGTACTCCTGCAAAACAACTTCATATTCAAAGCAGACAATCGTTAGTATAAGGATCCTGATGATGATCCATAATCCTGATCCTACAATACTTTCTGAGGATCACTAATTCAGACAGAATTGAGGATCACTAAACCCAACAGTAAATGAGGATCACTGATCATTGGAAAATCCTCCCCTAACACTAAGGATCACGGATCCTCAAGTGCAGCCAGGATCACGGATCCTCAATTCTGTTTGAATTAAGGATCCTCAGAAGACGTTGCAGCATTAGGATCCAGAATCCTCATTGTTATCCTAACACTAACGATTGTTTCCATTGTATGTGAGCTTGTTTTACAGGAGTATACGCATTGGACTTGGTCTTGCCGATATTCTTGGGGAATATGCTCACAATATTCCGCACGTGCATAGCTTGGTGACCGTTTTAGAAGTCATGGGTAGCTTGCACATTTAGCGGATAGTTAGTTATCTAAGTTATTTCTATTTTTAAAGGGGATAACAAGCTTGAGTTAGAAAAGTTAGCAAACACACACACTCTCGCAAGCTCTCAACAGTTCATTGGCGATTACATACACTTTTCACTCTAGTGATCCTTGTAACAAGCTTGTTATCATCCCGAGTTGTATTCATCATTTGTTTAATTATAGTTGGTGATCGGTAGTTTCCATCACCCGAGGTTTTTTATGCCGGAGATCATCTCTTGATCAAGGGCTTTTTCCTCGTATAAATCATTGTGTCACTTGTTCATTTCATTTGAAGTTTGTTCATACATTCACTATTCAATTCAAGCATCACACCTCACAAAATAAGATTTGGTTGCATAATCCTAGTCTGATTTTTGACCAAAACAACAATGAGGATCCTGGATCCTTAAACCTGCAACGTCTTCAGAGGATCCTTAATTCAAACAGAGGATCCTGGCTGCACTTGAGGATCCATGATCCTTAGGCTTAGAAAATCCATCCCTAACAATTGCCCCCAAAATATGAGGAATAAAATACAACTTAATGAGTCATATTTTTGTGCCTTATCTGCAATGAACCAACTATCGTAAATATAGCCGTTAAAAGGGAACTTGCCGTTGCAAATCATACGTCAGCGACGTGACAACCTACAAATCATCATTATAAATTCGAAATTAGAGATAAGGATCAAGAGGCATTTAAATTCGTGCATTACTCCCCTTTAAATCCTCATCCAAAGACCGATCAGGTATCTCTCTTTCTCCTTCTCTCTTCATTTGCTTATTCTGATTTTTGTTTTTTTGAATATCCATGACGAAGATGGTTCTTCGATCCTCACCGACCAAGGATCCAAATAAGGATAGTCCCCTGAAAAGCCAAGGGATTATCAAAAATCCTTCATCTGAGCTCTGTCGCTTTACCGATCCTGAAATTGATCGGATCCGCCATTGCTTCCCGGCGGATGCTGTCTTCAAACCTTTTGATTCTTCTGCGAAGAGTGACTGTATCTCCGATACTTGGGTTGCTTTTCCGGCCACCCCATTCTTGATAGGATTCTCCTATCCTTTCCCTGCCTTCACTCAATCTTTCTTTGCACTCACCGGCATGTGCTATACTCAGGTCATGCCGATGATGTGGAGGGTCCTGTACACCATAGAGAATATCATCGAGCAAGAGGGTATAGAGATAGGAATGTCTAAGTTGGCCGAGTTGTATAATCTTGTCAGCCATGGTTTACACCGTTTCTTGTTAAAGCACAAACCTGGTGATCCTCACCCAATCCTCAAGACCACAAAAAACGATACCCACTGGAAAAATTGATTCTTCTTTGTTAGGAGGGATTCTATCCCAGACGGGAAAGATCTCCCCAAAAAGTGGGCCACCCATGGTAGGATATAGGATCCTTATAGAAGGATCATAGGATGACTCTGTTTCTATTGAGGATAACTGATCCTTTTCTGTTTTTATTGTGCAGCTATCTCAGTTTCTCATCTCATTGAGTCCCCTGCAACAAAAGAAAGAATCGCTGCCTTTTGGAACCTTGATCCTGCTGTTAGAACGTTCCAGGCCAAAACAAAGGATTCACAAGAAGTATCCTCTGGTTCAGTCACCATGTCAAGTAAGTATTTACATTTATGTGTAATTAAATATTTAAATAGACGTAGAATAAGGATACTTATCTGTTGTTTTCCAATTGCAGGCGCTGGAAAATCTTCCAAATCAGCCTCTCGCTTCAGTGTCAGTGATCTTGATGCATTTGCCTCTTCCCGGTCTGACAAAAAACAACTTGCTGCTAGTCCTAGCATCCTAGCTCCTAAGGCTGTCAGCACCAAGGGCAAGGGTGGAAAGAAGAGGAAAACTACTGACACTCTTGAAGGCCTGCCTCTCATCCAGCATCAGTTTGAGGAGTATGTCTCTAATGTAAGGATCCCTGATCCTTAAGTCTGTTCTACCCATATTGAGGATAACGAATCCTGACGTGTGTTATTCTTTTGCAGAAATTTGCTGAGATCCATATGCTCATGGATTCCTATGCTGAAGAGGCTGAGCAAAAGGAGCTGGACTTCCAAAAGTTGTACCTGGCAAAGGATCAAAATATCGCCTCCCTCGAGAATGAAGTTAACCTGGCGAAGAGGGAACTGGTCTTGGCCCACATCACATCTGATCAGGAGAAGGTTGAGGTAATGGAGGGTGCTAAGCTTTCTGCCACAATAGCCATGCTCAAGATTAAACTTCAGATGGCAAGGGAAGCTGAGGATCCTAACTTGGACAGGACTGCCTGGGACCAGGAAGGTTGGAAGGCCAAGCTGGCTGAGCTAGATGATGAAGAGGAGGCTGGAGAGGTCCTGGCAATCGAGGCTAGTGGCAGCAGGGTGAAGGATCAAGCTGAGGAGGCAACGGCTGGTGGCGATGCAGCGAAGGTGTAGGCTGCAACAATGGGCGATGATGGAAATTTCTAGACGTGGCAGGAGCCCATTTTTTTATGGTTTGGTAGTTTTTTTTTGTTGTTGATGTTTTTAGAACAATGGTTGGTTTGTAATGGTGAACAATAGTATCTAGGTTTAAGGATCACTGATCCTTCGAACAATAGGGGGTAACAAAGGTGGATGGATCCTTCTGTTTGTGGAGAATGAAGCCTTTGGTGCCCCTCGCTTTTATTTCCTGCACTTATTGAACACTTAATATGGACACCCTTTGCCAACCCAAGTGGACGGGCCACGTTTTGCTGGTAGAAACTTGGGTTGGCAATTTTGACAACCTTTAAAAGGTTTAACTTTTGATAACTAAATAAAACCTTAATCTTTTGGCTATCTCATGTTGTATATATTATGTTTTTTTAGTTGTTATTGTTTATTTCTTTGAATTTGCAAGTTTAGGACAAAGGTATATTAGATTTTGTTAAAAAAGCTTAGGATATGATCAAGGATCAAATATCCTTTAATCAAATAATTCAAAAAGTGATGTATATTGAGGATCATATATCCTGTTGTCAAAGAATAAGGGTAACTCAAATAAATTAAGAATAAAGTGAAGGTAAATAAGGATCATACCTGAGAATCCAAGTTAGGATCCTAAACCTTTAATACTACAATCAGGATAACCAAAAGACAAACCTTAGTAAAAGGTTAGGATCAAGGATCCTTGGTTGGTTAGCTTCGGAAACCTGAAATGGAACATAACTTTGGACTAAGCCAATATAAGAGAAGAGTTAGTAACTGGGGACAAGCCCAATAAACTGGGGACGAGCCCAAAAAACTGGGGACAAGCCCAAAAAACTGGGGACAAGCCCAAAAGATCTGAAATGCTTTCCTTAATACCATATCACCAACTTGGAACTTTCTGATCCTGATAATCTTATTGTAGGCTCCAACCACCCTTTGTTGATAACTAGCCATTCTTATCCTTGCCAAATCCCTGAGTTCTTCTATGGTATCCAAGTCTTGAACTAAATTTTCAGCATTTCCCTCAGGATCACGGATGCTTGTTCTTGCAGTAGGAACCACCATCTCTGTAGGGATCACTGATTCTTCTCCAAACACTAAAGAAAATGGAGTTTGACCAGTAGCATTCTTGGGAGTTGTTCTATCAGCCCATAGTATATAAGGTAACTCTTCTGCCCATTTTCCTTTCTTGGATCCAAGTTTCTTTTTCAAATTGTTGATGATGATCTTATTGGATGATTCTGCTTGACCATTAGCTTGTGGGTGGACTGGTGTTGATGTTATCATCTTAATCCCCCAGCTGTCACAAAAGTTAGTAGTTCTACTCCCAATAAATTGGGATCCATTATTACAAACAATTTCAGAAGGAATACCAAATCTGGTAATAATATTTCTTTTAATACAGGATATCACTTCTTTTTCTCTGACTTGAGCAAAAGCTTCAGCTTCTATCCACTTGGAAAAGTAATCAGTCATAACAAGCATGAAAACTTTTCCTCCAGGTGCCTTGGGAAGTTTACCAACTATATCCATTCCCCATCTCATGAATGGCCAAGAAGAAGATATAGGATGCAGGGCCTCTGCTGGTTGATGAAGGATATTGCTATGTCTCTGACAAGTATCACATCTCTTGGCATAATCCACAGCATCCCTCTTCATGGTAGGCCAATAGTATCCAGTCCTAAGGATCCTTGAGAACAGTGCTCAGCCCCCAGTATGGTTTCCACAATCTCCTTCATGAAAATCCTTTAGGACTTCTTGAACTTCAGGATCCTCAATGCATCTTAGATATGGACCTGCAAGAGAGCGTTTATATAACATGTTATTTAATATTGTAAATTGAGATACCTTGACTTTGAAAGCTCTAGGATTTTGTCCTGTAGGAATCTCTCCATGTTGTATATATCTCATGATTGGAAGGATCCATGATCCTGAATGAGATTGTGTATCATCACTAGGGATGATTGCAGAATCCTCTCCTATCTCCATAGCTGCATGATCCTCAATAGCAGGAGTTAGGATATGAATAATGGGAATTTTAATATCCTCTGGAATCTTCAAGGATGATCCAAGGTTGGCCAATGCATCAGCTTCTGCATTTTCTTCTCTGGGTACCTGTGTCAAACTAAAAGAAACAAAAGAGTCTGCCAATTTCTTGACTATCTCTAGGTATCTGATTAGCTTTTCACCTTTAACAGCATAGGATCCATTAAAGTGATTAGTAATTAACAATGAATCTACATGTACCTCAAGATACCTGATCCTCATGTGCTTGGAAATTTTCAAACCAGCTATCAAGGCTTCATATTCAGCCTCATTATTAGTAGTTTGAAACTCACAAGCTATTGAGTGAGGTATTATGTCCCCCTGTGGCGATTTTAGTAGTATTCCAAGTCCAGTTCCTTTGATGTTAGAGGTTCCATCAGCGAAGAGTATCCAAGGATCCTTAGTCTCTTCCAGCTGCTGAACTTCTAACTCAGCTTCCCTTTGTAGATCACTACTGAAATCTGCCACAAAGTCAGCTAAGTCTTGAGATTTAATGACAGTTCTTGGCTCATATCTTATATCATAGGCACTAAGCTTCACTGCCCATTTGGCCATCCTTCCTGACATTTCAGGTTTCCTGAGAACATTCTTAATTGGAAAGTTAGTTCTAACAATAATGGCATGAGTTTCAAAATAATGTCTTAATTTAGTAGATGCCATAATCAAAGCAAGGATAAGTTTCTCTAAATGTGAATACATGGATTCAGCATCAAGCAAAATCTTACTTACATAATAGATAGGATGTTGTTTACCTTCGTGATCCTTAACAAGGACTGCACTTACTGCTTTGGTAGAGACTGCCAAATATAATGATAATATATCCCCTTTTTCTGGTTTCATCAAGGCAGGAGCTGAGGATAGGTAATCCTTAAGGGCTTTGAGAGCATTCTCATGCTTTTCTGTCCACTCAAATTTCTTGTTCGTTCTCAAAATGTCATAGAATTCCTTACACTTTTCTGATGACTTTGATATGAACCTATTCAAGGTTGCGATCCTCCCTGTCAATCGTTGCACATCCTTGGCATTGGCAGGAGATTTTATATTCACAATTGCCTTGATTTGCTCTGGACTTGCCTCAATGCCTCTTTTTGTTACCATGTAACCTTAGAATTTCCCCGCTTTCACACCAAAGTGACACTTTGAAGGATTCAATTTCATATTGAATTTATCAAGGATATCGAAAGCTTCCTCCAAATCTCTAAGGTGATCCTTAGCTTTCTTGGACTTAACCACCATGTCATCTATATAGACTTCCATAGTGTGTCCAATTTGTTCCTTAAACATCATATTGACTAGCCTTTGATAAGTAGCACCTGCGTTTCTTAGTCCAAATGGCATAGCAATATAACAATATATACCACTTGGGGTCATAAAGGCTGTATCCTCTTGATCAAATGGTTCCATCTGAATTTGTTGAAATCCAGATGAAGTATCTATAAAAGTCAATAACTCATGACCCGCGGTAGCATCCACCATGGAGTCAATGTGGGGTAATGGGAAAGGATCCTTGGGACATGCCTTGTTTAAATCAGTAAAATCGACACATACCCTCCACTTTCCATTTTTCTTTTGAACAACAACCACATTGGCTAACCACCTTGGATACTTGACCTCTCTTATCATACCTGCTCGGGGTAGCTTATCTACCTCCTCCTGGATAATGGCGTTCCTTTCAGGTGCAAACTTTCTCCTTTGTTATGTATGGGCTTGAATGACCTGTCAATGCCAAGCTTATGAGTTTCTAGGAAAAGGTAGTTTTTCTCTTCTTGAGGAAGGATACTATATCTTGTTCAGGATCCTGAGGATCCATAAGGATATCTTTTACATCTTGTTCCCTTGCCTCCAGGACATCTCTTGGAGGATACTTTAATTACTATTGCTCCCTTGGTCTTGAGGCTGGCTTCATTGATGAGGTGTAGCAATTCTTTGCTTCGTGTTGGTCACTCTCAATCTTCACCACTCCCCCCCCATGGGCTAGGAAGCTTTACACATTGATGATATGTAGATGGGACTGCCTTCATGTCGTGTATCCATGGCCTGCCAAGGATAACATTGCAACAGGATAAGCAATCTATAACACAAAATTTTTGATAAGAATGAAGTCCCTCTATGTAAATGGGAAGTTTAATGTCCCCCAATGTATTCTTGGTTTCTCCACTGAATCCCACAAGTACTGAGGATCTTGGGACAATATCTGATTCAGGGATGTTCATCTTCTTGAGGACATCAAGCTGGATGATGTTTACTGAGCTTCCTCCATCTATTAAGATCCTGCGAACAAAATGATTAGAAATAAACAAGGTAATAACAAGACCATCATGATGAGGATCCTGAAATTCAACACGATCATCCTCACCAAAAGTTATAACTTTCTCCCGTGTAACAGTAGAGGTTCAGATGGGTCTATCTCCATTATCCATCTTGGTCTCCTTGGCATGCCTCTTGGCTGCTGAAAAGGAAGTGCCACATATATCTGATCCACTTGATATGAAATTAATAATTTGTGCGTCAGCAGGAGGAGCAGGAGCTCTTTCTGGAACTTTTTTAGGATCCTGGATCCTTGACTTTTTTCTTCCCAATAGCTCCTTCAAGTGTCCTTTGCTTAACAGGTAACCAATCTCTTTTCTCAGTGCAATACATTCTTCAGTGAGATGACCGAAATCTTCATGATATGCACACCATTTGGATTTGTCTTTTGTTGCAGCTGGCTTATCACTTTTTCTGGGCCATCTTGCTTTTTCACCTAGATTCTGCATTGCAAGGATTAATTCATTGTTATCAACATAAAAACAATATTCAGAAATTGGAGGATAATCCTCATCATCCTCCTCCTATTTTACAGCATCCACATTCTGGTTATCAGACTTGTTATAAGACTTTGACTTGTTGTTCCTGAAGTAGGATCCTTATTTCTCCTGCTTCGAGGATCCTGCCAGTCTTTCCTGGATCCTTTTATCATCCTCAAGCATGATGAATCTAAGGGCCCTGGTTCTTACTTCATCAAGATTCCTGCAAGGGGTCATGACAAGATCATCATAGAACAATGAATCCCTAAGTAAACCCATTTTTAAGGCTTCTACAGCCGTAGCAATATCCAAATTAGGAATATCCAAGGATTCTTTACTAAACTTAGTGATATAATCTCTAAGTGATTCATTTTGACCTTGTGTTACCCTATATAGATCACTAGTTAAACGTTCGAATTTTCTACTACATGAGAATTGGCTATTAAACAGGTTAACTAGATTAGCAAATGAAGTAATAGAGTAAGGGGGAAGACTTAGCAGTCATTTAAGAGTTGATCCTGTTAAAGTGGATCTGAAACCCTTGCATAGACATGCTTCTTTTAACCTCTCCGGGATAGGATTGATCTCCATTCTTTCCCTGTATTAAGCTACATGTTCTTCTGGATCTGTCGAGCCATCATATAGCTTCATGGTTGGTATTTGAAATTCCTTTGGAATTTATGCATCACAAATAGGTGGTGTAAAACGAGATATCTTGTGGCTTCCATCTGGGATTTCAGGAAAGGGCTTAACCACTCCTGGAACACTGGATATCATATCCTTCAGTTTTTGTAATTCCCTAGCCATAGCTTGGTTGATACCTATATCCTGCACTGAGCCATGGTTAGCATTATAAAAATTATTCAAAGTGTTACCTCCTGAAGGATTCAAGTTTGGAATTCCATATGTGAATCCATATTGACGGGATTCTGGTATAACTGAGGGACCAGAAGAAGCAATAATTTGCATTGGTATGAAGTCTCCTAGATGAACATCTGAATTTCTGGGTTGCACACTCCTTAAGAATCCTTGATCCGGAAAGGAGTTGGTTCCTTGATGTGCCGTGACTGGGGGTCTTGGAGGATAATCCATGGATCCGTAAACCTGAGATGAGGATCCTTGAACCTGAAAGAAGGATCCTTGAACCTGAGAGGATCCCTGAACCTGAGATGAGGATCCTTGAACCTGGGATGAGGATCCTTGAACTGTCTGCGTCCCCGTGTACCCTCCTGAGCTAGTGAAGGATCCCTGATGCTGGAAAGAGGATCCTAAAGGCTGAAAAGAGGATCCTGAAGGCTGGAAGTAGGATCCTAAAGCCTGAGTCATTGTCGTTGATCCATAACGCCTTCCCAATGATCCACTCTGGTACTGGATATCTGGAGGCGCAGATTGCCGGGCGGTTATAGCTGGAGTGTCGAAATCCAGTGATCTAGGTACCAATGGGGAGTGATCCTCCACTGATCTCTTCAATTTCTTGATGTCGTCAATCTCTCGAAGGATCCTGTCATTGGTTTTTTCCTGCTGCTGCATATAATCCCTCATCTGCAAAATCAAAGAATAAAGATCGTTGTTAGAAGGGCTAGAAGATATAGCAGAAGTTGGTGGTTTTGAGAAAACGGGGCTTTGTTTCTTCGCAACATTTTCCGCATTCTTCTGGGATCCAAAAGGTGGTGGAGGCAAAGGTGGAATGCCCTGTGAAGAAGTGACTGCCGTCATAGAGCTTGAAGTGTTCTTCGCTGAAGAAGCCATATGGTTGAAGGTAATGAACCGAAATGATCACAATGAACAGAATTTCTCAGAAATGAAGCACCAATTGCCCCACGGTGGGGGCCAAACTGTTTTGGTCAAAAAATCAGACTAGGACAATGTAACCAAATCTTATTTTGTGAGGTGTGATGCTTGAATGAACTAGCAAATGTATGAGCAATTTGTAGATGAAATGAACAAGAGACACAAGGATTTATACGAGGAAAAAGCCCTTGATCAAGATATGATCTCCGGCATAAAAAACCTCGGGTGATGGAAACTACCGAGCACCAACTATATTAAACAAGTAAAAGTTACAAATCGGGATGATAACAAGCTTGTTACAAGGATCACTAGTGTGCAATATGTGTGTAATTGCCAATAAGTTGCAGAGAGCTTTCAAGAGTGTGTGTGTTAGCTAATTGTTCTCACTATCAAGCTGTTATCCCCTTTAAAATAGAAATAAACTATGTAACAAACATTCCGCAAATGGTGCTAGCCTCCCATGACTTCCATAACGGTCACTCAAGCTATACACGTGCAGAATACGGGAGCATATTCCCCTGGAATCTCGGCAAGACTAAGTCCCACTCGTTCTTTCTTGCAAAACAAGTTCAAATATAGTGGAAGCAACCGTTAGTGTTAGGATAACAATGAGGATCCTGGATCCTTAAACCTGCACCGTCTTCAGAGGATCCTTAATTCAAACAGAGGATCCTGGCTGCACTTGAGGATCCGTGATCCTTAGGATTAGAAAATCCATGCCTAACACCTATTATGACATCGAAACTACCCAGTTGCATTGGAATGAGATCGATCGGGAAGACATGACTGTTGAGTTCGAGAGTACAATCACAGAGAACAGAGCTGACGGTGACGGTTCTTCAGGTGGCAATCTCCACGTCGAAGGTCGTTGGGAGGTTAGCGCGTTTATGTTTTAGGATCCTTTCGAATTCAAATGACACAAAACAGTTATCGGCTCCAGTATCAAATAAGCAAGAAGCATAAATACCGTTAACAAGGAACGTCCATTGACAACATTGTTGTTAGCCTGTATAACAACTCTCCCAAAATATTTCCGACACCCCTACATTCTAAAAAATGTCCTATATGTTTTAAAATACACCCCGTACACGAGAAACTAACCAGAAATATCTTTATTTTATAAAATTAAATAAAAACAAAGTTTAAGGGGAGCTCGCGGGCCGCGACCCCCTCACTAAACCTATCACTGGGCGCGACAGCTGGCCACCAGGCTTAACCCGGTGACGCCACGTGTCACGATTCGTGTCGAGCCTACCCCTTGAGTCAGCCAAGCTAGGGCCTACCCTAGAGGTTCTAGCGGGCCGCGAAGGCTTTGCCTTCTGTTCTCGTGGGGCGCGACAAGGTGCACGAACAACCCTATAAATAGAGGCCATTGGCTTCATTTTCAATTCGCTCATCACATAAACTTTTTCTCTAAAATTCTGAATAGCTAAAAGTAATGCCCCCCTAATTAGCAAAGCTCTGCCTCATTGTAAGTATTATAACCCCCAGTTACGTATTAGATACACTGCCCAATTGATCTAGTGCTCCGTAACGCATGTCAAGGTTCTGCCTGATTTCGTAGTTGGAGTTCTGTGTCGGGGAGGGTATAACTAATATAAATATTGGGTTATTATACTAACACATGTACATTGTGTAAATTAATAGATTTTAACCAGGAAGTCACAAGGAAATACCTAAATTAGCAATGTGAGTTTATCCTCTTTTTGTAAACTCTTTTCATAAGCTGTTTTTACACGACCTCAAATATTTTAAATTGTATTTATCAATGATTGATATTTGTAATTCTACAATTATCGTCGGTATGTTGGGGTTTTGTATACAAAATGAGTTACTACACTGTGAGTAGTAACATTTCCACCAGTCAGGATTGACAGTACCGTGGGTGGTAATTGAATAGATGTAAACAAATGTAATTGCTGGATTGCCCTCAATGCTGTAAAAAGGATAAAACCTGTCTTGATTAAATTGGGATTCACTCACCACTATTTCCCATTGACAAATGTTTTTAAAACGCGTTTCAGGTAACAAAATGTGAAAGCCAAATAGAAGCCAGCTAGAGAGCACTGAAGGCTTGGAAAAAGTGGCTATAAAAGTTACATAAATAAAGAAGAAGTTTTATTTCAATAAATTAGGGTTTATCCCTACAAACTGATTATGAATGGAAACTTGGGTTTTACCCATGTGTTTATTATTTATAAAACGAGGTGTTTTACTCTGATAAAATATTTCCTAACTACGGTCCTGATGTAAATTCCGCTGCCAAAATGAAATAAACACCGATACCACCGAATGTGCGAAGCTCGCGGCCGCCCGCCTCCATGGGCAAGGGGTCGGGGGTTGCGACAGGAGGTGGTATCAGAGCTACAGCCACTGATTTGAGCCACATAAGTGTTCTACTGACAATGAAATTGTCAATTCTGTTAGGAAATAATCTATGTGACTATATGCATACATGTATATTATTGTTTTGTGTTATTTGACAATCTGTTAGTTTACAGTATGAGTGATCAAGGACCATTGGACGCTTATTGTCAGTTGTCTAATTCTCCTAGATATGAAGGAACTTCTTCTCAGCCTACTCCTTCGGGGTATTCAGCTGACACAAAAGAGGGGATCTTTGTATTTAAGGCGCAATCCGAAGAGCCATTCCCTACCAAAAAGAGAGGATGGTTCAGTCGGGGAGCACATGAGCGTAGGAAGAGAATGAAAAACTTACGTTAGCAAAGGGCTTTAGCAGCAGCAAATAGGGAGATGAACACCCAGACCCAAGACATAATCAATAGGAGATTGGCCAACTTTCACATATTAGCTACCACAGCCGCAGACCCAAACCTAGAACAAATCATTGTACCACAGCCATTACCACTGTTTCCCACTTAACCCATGGAAATAGAAGCCGACCAAGAAGAACCAGTTCCCATACCAGCTTTTAACCCAAATGAGATACCTAGAGTTCCAGCACCTAATCCTTTAGCATATGATCCGTGGAATGACGACCATAGGGATTATCGAGAACTCTACTCACAGGAGGAGCCCATGCCAAATCCTTTAGCACCATATCCTAACCTTGACCCTCTAGATCCATATTGGGATGCTGACCAGTATGTTAGGGAAATCCTAGAAAATCCCTACCCATATGGAGAACCTTTACCTATGTATCCTGAACCAATACCTTCACACGACCACCTATGAGTGATGAGAATGTTCAGGAGCTCCGCCTGTACAGTGAGGAGTTGATAGATGAAGGAGAGAGGATAAAAGGAATAGGAGAGAAGGTCGTTTGGAAGTACGACGAGCGGGAAATGCAGTTTTACCCGTAGAAATAATATATATATATATATATATATATATATATATATATATATATATATATAAATGCAAGTAGTTTGAAAAAAAATTAACTAAAATAGATAGTCTAATACCTACTGATGCATAACTAGTAGTATATTTTAAATTCCGGTTATAGTTGTAATAGATGCATATATATATATATATATATATATATATATATAGGGGATCGCTAGAATGAGAACCACAACGAGTTATGAGAACCACGAGAACCGCGCCCCGCGGGTGGCCGTCGACGACGAAATTTTTTTTACACCTAGATCCGTATATTTTAGGACCGGGTGTAAATTTTCGGTTCAAACGGCGCGCCCGAGGGGGTAGTTTTTTACGCCCAAAGTTTGGGTTTTTTTAATTTTTCTTTTTTTTACCAAACTTTGGGCGTAAAAAACTACCCCCTCGGGCGCGCCGTTTGAACCGAAAATTTACACCCGGTCCTAAAATATACGGATCTAGGTGTAAAAAAAATTTCGTCGCCGACGGCCACCCGCGGGGCGCGGTTCTCGTGGTTCTCATAACTCGTGGTGGTTCTCATTCTAGCGGCTCCCTATATATATATATATATATATATATATATATATATATATATATATATATATATAAAGAGTAGAATGTCGCAATGATCGACGGTTTTGACCAATGTGTTTGTTGTGCAAATTTTGGCATTAAATCTTATTATGTGATATTAATACCTGATAAATTTTATAAATCCAGATGGACAACGAAGTGAATCAGGAAAACCAGAATAACAATGATAATGGGAAGCAATTAGATAACAGTGCCGTCCAACATATAGTGGCACAAGGGATTATAGACGCTATGCCATATATTATCAAAAATGTTAAAGAGGCAGAAAATAAAAGTAATAGTGGAAGTAAACAACCTCCTACTGAACCCAGTCACAACGTAAACAATGGACTGTTACTTCAATTGTCTATTCCAAAAAGAAGAAGAACCATGTCTTATGGTTGTTCTTACAAAGAACTCTAGCCCTGTAAACCAATAGATTTCTCAGGCAATGAAGGAGCCATTGCAGCTCTACGCTGGTTAGAAAAGACTGAGGCTGTCTTAAAAATAAGCAAGTGCGTAGAGGAAGACAAAATCATGTTTGCTTCCACTCTTTTTAAGAATGCATCCTTAGAATGGTGGAATACTATTCTCCAGTCTAGGGGAAGTGACAGAGTTTATAATATAGAATGGACCGAGTTTAAGAACATTTTCGAAAGGAAATTATGTCCTCGCAATGAAAAATAACAAATTGCTAATAAGTTCTTAAACCTTAGAATGACTGGAATAGACCGTAAGGGTTACACTACCATATTTTTCGAATATGCTAGAATAGTGCCAACCCTAGCATCACCAGAACCAGTCTTAATCTCCCATTACATCTGGGGATTAATCAGTGAGATTAGACATGTAGTCAAGGCAGCTAGATCTCAAACTATAGAAGAAGCTGTAGAACTAGCAAATACCTTGACTGATGAACTAGTACGTACGCAAGAAGAAAACCAAAGGAAGAACCTAGTCTAGAAACTTACCCAGGAATTTCGCTACGGTAATTCCAACCGTTGGAAGAATGTAGGTTCTACTTCCGCACCTTACTGCAAGACTTGCAAGAAGAAACATTCAGGAAAATGTTCCACCTATTGCAACTTTTGCAAGATACCTGGACACAAGGAAGAAGACTGCAGGAAGAAACCCAGTAATGGAGTGTGCTTCAATTGTGGAGAAAGGGGACATATTAAACCGAATTGTCCGAAACTAGCTCCAGGCATGACAGCAGAGGGACAACAAGACTAGTAAGAATGCTAGAGCTTTTGCCCTGACAGCAGAGGAAGCTAAGATGATTCTGGATGTGATTGCCGATACGTTTTTAGTTAATGATATTTTTGCTAAAGTATTATTTGACTCTGGTGCGAACCAAAGTTTTATTAATACTTCCTTTTGCAAAATTCTTAATCAACCATTAACTAAACTCCAGCAAGAATGCCTAGTAGAAACGGCAAATGGAGAATCCGTTAGAATCACTGAAATCTTGCAGCGAGCAAGAATAAAAATTCTAAACCATAAGTTTATTGCTAACCTTTACCCAATGAACCTAGCTGGATTTGATATTGTATTAGGAATGGATTGGTTAGTTACCAATAAAGCCAGTATTTTATGTGATCAAAAGTCAATACAAGTAAATTCACGAAAAGGTGAAAAGATCACAATTAAAGGAGATAAGCCAACTAGATCTACGAAATTCATCTCTGTGATGAAAACCACAAGTTGTGCAGGGAAAGGATCACTAGTATATATGATTTCCATAATCATTAATACTAAAGGAAAAGATTTCAAAGATATTCCCGTAGTATCTCAATTCTCAGATGTTTTTTCCTGAAGAGCTACCTGGACTACCGCCAGATAGGGAAGTTGAATTCAGAATTTACCTATTACCAGGGACAACACCGATTGCCAAAGCACCTTATCATTTGGCGCCATCAGAGACGCAAGAATTAAAGAAACAATTGGACGAACTGCTAGAGAAAGGTTTCATACAACCAAGTTCATCACCTTGGGGAGCACCAATCTTGTTTGTCAAGAAAAAGGACGGATCAATGCGTATGTGCATTGATTACCGTGAATTGAACAAGGTCACGATTAAAAATCGGTACCCATTACCGAGAATCGATGATCTGTTTGATCAATTGCAAGGATCTCAATTCTAAGATCGATCTACGTTCAGGATATCATCACTGAATGTACAGGAAGAGGACATTCCTAAAACTACCTTCAGAAGAAGGTACGGCCATTATGAATTTACAGTCATGCCATTTGGTTTAACCAATGCCCCAGCTGCATTTATGGACATGATGGACATAATATGTAAGCCATATCTAGATAAATTCATAATTGTCTTTATAGATGATATTCTCATTTACTCTAAGAGTAAAGAGGAACATGCAGCGCATCTGCATACACTTTTAAATTTACTGAGAAAAGAAAAGCTTTATGCTAAATTTTCAAAATGTGAATTTTGGTTACAAGAAGTATAATTTCTTGGACATTTAGTTAATCATGAAGGAATTCATGTGGATCCCACAAAAATTGAGGCGATTATTAAATGGAAAGTCCCTGAATCACCAACGGAGGTGAGAAGTTTTCTTGGATTGGTAGGTTATTATAGACGATTTATTCGAGATTTTTCTAGAATAGGCATTCTCTTAACAAAACTGACCTGTAAATCTGTTAAGGTTGAATGGGGACCAAAACAGAAAGAATCCTTTAGAATCCTTAAGCAAAGATTAACCAACGCACCCATACTAGCGTTACCAGAATGACCTGAAGACTTTGTAGTTTATTGTGACTGTAGGTCCCCTTGTTTGTATGGATCGTCACAGAATTGTCAATCCAATCAAGAGTGCGGAATCCTCTTGATCAGAATATCACAGAAATGAGTAGTAATCAGCAATTCACAATCAAACTGGGTTTTCTATTGATTATCAATCTCACAAATTACAATCAATCAAAACCCTAACCAACACAAATTTCGTCCAAGCCTATTGCCTCTCACGAAATTCCTCACAAAACCTGTTTTGGCTGATTTTTCTAAACCCTAATGCAAAGCTTGTTTATTTAACACAAGGTTGCAACTTGGGCTAGAGATTCCTACATGGGGAAGCCCAATTCGTCCCCCTAGACCCAATGTGGGTTTTATTTAGCCCAAACTCTATTATTCCACTAATACAAAGCTAAACCCGCTAACTGTTTATCGTTTAACTAATTACAAGATATCCAAAGACCAAATCTAAGCTGTTGTCACAAATATGCACCAACAAACTCCCCCTTGACAATAGCTTCATAAAATAACTTTGTCTTCAGTCTTCTTGCAATCTTCATGTAGTCTTGCGCTGTCTTTGGTCTTTGGATAGCTTCAGCTTCAATAGCTTCTGTCAGCAACAGACTCCCCCTAAGCTGATGCATCCAATCACCAAATCTTCAACACGTTAGCACTTGAGTAAACTCCAGTTCAGCATTTGCACAGCAATCTTCAAACTCTTCAACTTTGTCTGCAATGTAGAAAGGAGGTTCTACCATGCATCCAATCAAACTCTCACCTCTTCACAGCAACTCATCACTTTAACTTCTCAGCAACATACAACTTCAATCTGTATACTATAAAACCAACATCTCGAGAAACCATAAGAATTTTTCAACACAGTTGAATAAATTATTATTATTCAAGAGACAGTTAAACTGTATTACAAATTAAGCACTTTCAACTTATCACCAACACGCAAAACTTATTAATCACACACCCTATAACCCGCATGATTTAAAATTTTGAACTCACTTTCCAACATCGTCTCCCCCTATCAGTAACAATTCCTCCAAGAATAATAGTTTTCCGTACGTTAAGAATTTTTTTAACAGAAAAAGACACTATTTTTGGATTTTTATGTTTTCTGAAAGCAAGTAAATAACAAAACAAATAAACACTCTATTTTTGTGAGAATCACTGGTAAGAATATCATATCAGCAAAATCAAACTGTTTTCACACTTGTAGTTAATTCTATATTTAATTTTTCGTGAAAAGCAGTCCAAGACGATTACCAGTATGTTTGTCCACCTAAACAAAATGCATGAACATTTCAAGTACCACTACCGTATGATACGTTAAGGTAATATTATTATACTGATATACTAGTATGTCCCACTTCAGGATATACCCCCGCGATCAAGGTATGCACAAAGATTCATCGTAGTAGGTGAGTATACTGAATTCATCTGTTTTGTTTTCCAACGATAGATAATTGGTGAACAGGTCAGTACTTCCGTACAGCAAAGAGACCAAAATATCTAACGAGGGCTAAGAGAAACCCCATTTTTGGACCGATTTATGCTTTTTGCACTTTTTGAATGACTCTCTAGGAGAGCTTCTTCATTTTTGGGTTTTGGCATTTTTTGCTCTTTTAAGATATCCTGGTTGTGCCTAGGTCAGCATGTATATGGATGCAGCAGAAGGACAACCCTGATATCCCCAGATGCAATAATAGTATAAAGACCCAAAACCTCAGATTTTGGTAATCTGTCAACGCAAGATTTAAGGTCATTAAACCATACACCACTAATGTGTTCCCCACTCATACACAGTTCATTTAGGTTTATATCACATTGGTAAGTTGATTATTTCATGCTTTTGTCTACTGATACATCGTATGATGAAGCTGCTATCACACTTAAGCATTTTTAATTCATTTTCAGTGTGACAGTCTAACTTGCTGATGTACTATCATTTCTTCTTTTTCACACAGTGATAACTCATTTTTTATTTTCTATTTTTTTATGTTTTTTTATTTTTCAATGTTTTTGTATTTTTTATTTTTAAGAAAAGCAGTAAACTATTTGCAAAAATTCTTATGAAAAACCAGTTATTCAGGATTCCTCATCCCGTTGAGTTCGACTAAATGTTCAAAGCGAGCCCTGTCAAAAGCTTTAGTATAAAGATCTGCCAGATTATATTCTGTGTCGACTCGATGTAATTTAATTAGTCTCTTTTCAGCACAATCCCATATAAAATGATGACGAATGTCAATATGTTTTGTGCGACTGTGTTTCACGGGATTATTTGTTATAGAAATTGTGGCATTATTGTCTATCATAATAGGAGTACGAGTGAAATCCAAACCGTAATCGCGCATCTGCTGTTGTGTCCAGAGAACCTGAGAGCAGCAGCTACCCGCAACAATATATTCAGCTTCACACGTAGAAGTAGACACACAAGATTGCTTATTGCATTGCCAGGACACAATCCTGCCTCCTAAGAACTGACAACCACCTGTTGTAGACTTTCTGTTTGACTTGCATCCTCCAAAGTCTGAGTCAGTGTAAGCAACAAAATTCATATCTCTATCAGCTGGATACCACAACCCAAGTTTAGGTTTCCCCTTCATGTAACGAAGAATACGCTTCACTGCTTTCATGTGTGACTCTTTTGGATTGGCCTGATATCTGGCACACAAGCATACTTCATGATCTGGGCCAAGATTGTGATTTTCGCAAATGGGTGTGTTGAAAGTAGAGCAATCATTCATTTTGAACCGACTCAAAATGTCATACACATACCTTGTTTGATGAATAAACATCCCATCCTCCTTCTGTTCAACTTGTAATCCCAGAAAGTAAGACAGCTCACCCATAGCGATCATTTCGAACTTACTCTTCATCACCTGCTCGAACTCTTTACACATGTTTTCATCTGATGACCCAAAGATGATGTCATCCACGTATACCTGTACCAGCAGAAAATCTTCCTTCTTCCTCTTTATAAACAGTGTACTGTCAATCTGACCTCTTTCAAAACCATTCTTGATCAGAGGTGTAGACAATGACTCGTACCACGCCCTGGGAGCTTGATGTAATCCATACAAAGCTTTATCAATCTTGTACACACGATCTGGATAATCTGGATCAACGAACCCATCTGGTTGTGAGACATACACCACTTCTTGGACTTTCCCGTAAAGAAATGCACTCTTCACGTCTAGTTGATAAACTTTAAAGCCCTTGAATGATGCGAAAGCTAGAAACAAATGAATTGCCTCCAACATTGCCACTGGTGCAAACACTTCATTGTAATCTATCCCTTCTTGCTGATTGAAACCTTTTACCACCAATCGAGCCTTGTTTCGCGTTACAATTCCTCTTTCATCCTTCTTGCACCTAAATACCCATTTAGTGCCATTCTCTCTTTCACCTTTAGGAAGGTCAACTAACTCCCAAACCTTCAACTTTGTAAACTGTGCCAATTCCTCTTGCATAGCTTCAACCCATGAATTGTCTTTAAGAGCCATATGAATGTTCTTCGGCTCCTCTTGGGAAATAAAGCAACTATACAAGCTTCTTCTCGTCTGAACACCTGCAGTAGGATCTCCAAGTATCATGTCAACTGGATGATCTCTATTTGCTCGTATAGTAGCAATGGTATCCACTTCTAAATTATCACCCAGGTTTGATCCAACCTCCCCCTGAATGTTCTGATCTGCAAACTGATTAATGAACTCCTCCCCCTGAATGGGTTCAGGTTCACTATCGCTTGAATCAGTATCAGTAGCACATTGGGAAGTTTCTGGAGCATCTGTCATATCAACGTTCGATCTAGGCATGAACTCGCCTTCATCGTCTTCACTTATCACTGTTTGAATCAGCTGAGATTCATCTGCATCGGAAAACTCAGGAATTTTAAATGATTTAAAAGTGGTTTCATAATCATATAATATAGCAGGACCACTCGTTGATTGTTGAGGTTTGTATGTAGTAATTTCAACATTGTAAACAATCTCAATTTTACCAGTTTTTAGATTAAAAACCCTTTTATTCGGTGTGCCAGGAACGTAACCTAGAAAGTAGCCATCGTCAGCCACCTCACCGAATTTTTGTTTATCTTTATTTCGCACAATGGTGCAGGGTAATCCAAATGGTTTGGTTTTTCATTAAACATTAATTCATGACAAGTTTTGTTAAAACGTTTAACGGTCAAAACTTTGTTTAGGACATAGCAAGCTGTATTCACAGCTTCTCCCCAGAAAAGAACTGGTAGCTTTGAATCTGAAAGCATAGTCTTAGCGGCTTCAATCAACGTCCAGTTTTTCCTTTCAGCTACTCCATTTTGTTGAGGCGTATAAGGAGCAGAAAATTAATGTTCTATTCCCTTGCAAAGACAATAGAGATCCAGAATCTGATTCTTGAACTCTGTGCCATTATCACTCCTTATCCTCTTGATCCTTGCATCATGGACGTTTTCCAATTTTGTAAAAACATCTATCAACATCTCTGCTGTCTCATCTTTTGTACCTAAAAAGAAAACCCATGAATATCGTGAGTAATCATCAGTAACAACAAGACAGTAGTACTTTCCACCTATGCTCCTCACATTCACTGGACCAAATAAATCCATGTGAAGTAATTCATAAGGGGCATCTATGGAATTTACTGTTTTTGATTTATGAGGTTTCTTATGTTGTTTTCCCTTTTGACATGGAAGACATTTATCTTCCACTTGAAACCTCTGCATTGGAACCCCTTTCACTAGCTCATTTTTAACAAGGTAATTCATTTTTCGATAGTGAATATGGGCCATGCGTCTGTGCCACAACATCGATTCAGCTTCAGATGCTTTTGATAGTAAACACACCACCATAGCAGTTGGATCCTTAGCACCCATGTCCATGACATAAGTGTCATTTCTACTTGGCGCTCTCATCACTATCCAATCGTCCGGAATCACCAAACCTGGTTTCAACACTAATGATTCATTCTTGGTAAAATGGACCGAGTGACCCTTGTCGCAGACTTGTGACACGCTCATCAGATTGTGTTTAAGCTGCTCCACATAGTTCACTTTGTCCAGTGTGATCTTCCCATTGGTCACTTTTCCTCGTCCTGTAATTCTACCACCTTTAGCACCCGCAAAATTTACATTTCCACCATCATAATCTTCAAACTCAGTTAACAATCTCGCATCCCCCGTCATGTGCCTAGAGCAGCCACTATCAACATACCATAAGTTGATAATCCTCCTTAGCAGCTCCTGCACACACCAACCAAGAAATTAGTTAGATTGGGGGACCCAAGCCTTAATGGTCTTGGGTCGTCCAAATTCACCAACTACTGGAACATCCATCCAATATCCATTACTCCTAACTGGAGTCTTGGATCTCAGACCTGTTGATGGAATTTGATTTTGATTTCCACTGGGTCTTTGGTTCTGAGGGTTCCTATATGTGTTTGGACTATTTGACCTTTGGAAATTTTGATTTTGGTACCTGGAATTTTGATTCCAAGAAGCATTATTGTTGTAATTTCTAAAGCCATAGTTATAAAAAGTTCGACCACCATCATTTTGGAATCGATTTTGATATTGACCTTGACTCCTGAAATTATTTGTATTATTATTGTTCATTCTTGGTGAACTGCTTCTAGGTCTCTCATATTTGCCTGATGGAGATTTAGGCTGAAATATTGGTTGATTTCTTTGAAAACGAGGAACTTGTGGAGTTCCTTTTTCAGCCTTATCTTCACCAACAGCAACATTCTCTGGTTGCTTAGGCGCTGACTTCTTTGTAGAGTTAGACTCTCTCTCCTTTTTATCACCACTCTTCTCATGTGATTTCCCTCTCTGTTTCTCACTAATTTGTGCTTCACTCTTTTTGTTAGGACAGCAGCTAGCTACATGTCCCTTAGTGTGACATTTGAAGCACGATCTCTTTTTCGATGACTTCTTATCTGAAGCCTTTGAACTAGATTCAGGTTTTGATGATGATGCCTTGGAAGAATTTTCTTTAGTTTGCTTAATTTTAGCTTTTTCAATGTTCTTATTTTTAGCAAACTCTACATTCGATTCATTTTCAATAACAGCAGTTTCATTTTTCATGTCACTTCCTTGAACAAAATTAATCTTTTTAACAAAGGTTGGATTCAGATTCTTAGGATGTGATGTTTTCTTTTTCAAAACAGGTTTGCTGTTATTATCCTTCTTAGCATCATCACCCTCAGACACATTTCCTTGACTTGATGTGGAACTACTTGGTGATGTTGACACAAAGTCCATGAGCTCATCTTCATCAGGCAAGAAAGAGTAGTCATGACTAACAGGAGGTGGAACTTCATTGAAACCATGGAATCCCACACTGGTTTTGTCATTACTTTTCTTCAAGCCACCCATCATATGTTTCATAACAAAAGTAGAGTCCCTGAATTGACCTAATTTCTTTTCAAGTTCAACAATTTTGAGTTGTGCATCTGACAACTCTTTGCATTTTTCATAAATCTCTTTTGTTTTCTCAGCCATCATTTCATGAGCTAAGTCTATGACTTGAAGTTTTTCGTTTTATTTGCAGGTTAATGTTTCAATTTTACTTTCATAACCTTTTATTTTCTTCAAGTATAAAGATTCGTTTCTTTTAGCAAAAAAGTTAGATTCTTTAATGTTAGACATCTCGCCCACCAGACTTTGGTTTTGTGTTGACAACCTGTCTACCTCACCCTGTAGTTCACGACATTTTAAACACACAGAGTTAGATTGTGTGACACCCCGACCGGAGGCGGAAAAGTCAAGGGCATCACGAAACAGGCAGAATGCAATTGAGCACATGGAGATTATATTAAGTTGAAATATAGTTTAAGTTCAATTCAATAGATTGCATTCACATCTGAAAATATAAGAGTACATAAACAAATGCAACATAAATTATTTCACAAATGATAAATTCGGATTTAATCTAAGGCATAAGTCTTGATCAATCCTATGTAAAATATTCTTGCAAATCATGTCATCAAACATTGTCACCTGAAACATATGTTAGGGAAAATATTGGGTCAACAAACGGTTGAGTGAATTCATAGGTTTTGTTAGGCAAAAATAACAATGTGATATGAAAATGAGTTAACACTGTGGCATGCGACATGTCTTTAAGCAAAAGAGTAATACAAGTAGTTACTTGGTGGTACATTCAAACCTATGTTATGACGTAACACAGGTCTATCACCTCACTTCTAAGTTTCACATGAGTACCAACAACAACAACAATTGCAACAAAATGAGAAGTGAGATGGGGCGTCACACCTATAGCGCTATAATATAACCGCTGGGCTTTTGCAAGTTAATGAACGTAAACGCCTTAAAGCAACAACAAAGTATGAAGCAAATGCAAGAACAATCGGGGAACCACAAATAGCAAGTATGTTTGTATCACATTGTATCATATGTTTCATCCCAAAAATAATGTAAAAAGGGACTATGAACTCACCTTGATTTCGGGTAAGTCCAAACAAGTATGCAAAGTGTGAGAGTTCTTGGAAATAAGATTCCACGTCACTCTAAATGATTGAACATGCAATAATATGGAATATGTATCAACAATAATGTTTAATGGAATAAGTGGGAATCCTAAATCTATAGGATTCGGTAGTGTTTTGTTTAAATGGTAATTATGTGGTTTGGATAACCTAACAAGAGGACTCGGAAAAGGAATATGATGTAAAGGAATTATTTATGAAAAATATTAATTTAACATAAATAATAAAATTGCAAAAATATGTAATTGATTTAATATAAACATTTGTAATAATAAATCAAATATAATTAATTAGTATAATTAAATAATATAATTAAATATAATGATTATTGGCAAAATATTGTACAAGTGATATAATTAATTTATAAAAATTATAAATTAATTTAGATGGTTTAAAATATATATTATTTGATAAATGATAAATATTTTGTTTAAAAGGATTAATATGATAATTATATAATTAATTATCAAAATAATTATATTAAATCTGAATAATTAAAAATATCATTTTTAATTATTGAACTTGAATATTACTGATTTAAAATAATTATTATGGCCTTGGAATCATTTTAAATAAATAAAGTCAATTAAAATGATTAAAATAACAATAAATAAGTTTATATAATTTTAATTATCTAAATAAATAAATAAAATAAAATTTTAAATTCTAAATTTATATAAATTCTGAATAATGCATATTTTTTCATAAAAATAATTTTGGATAAAAATTATATAGTTATATAATTTAATTACATTAAATTAAACTATATTTATAAGTAACAATACTGATTTAATTATATAAATATCAAAATTATATAAAATATCAGTAAAAATATTATTTTTGTAAAGTTTAGCATTAAAAATAATTAATCTGAAATTTTCAGTATTTATTTCATAAAAATCGAATTATTATAAATTATTAAATAATAAACTGTTTTAATATTATAAAAATTAGTTTTATAAATAATTTGACAGATTTTATATTTTTAATAAAAGTAACAATATATAATAAGGTTATAAAAATTATGGAAAGGTTAAAAAGATTAAAAATAAAAGAATAAAAATTAAATGTTTGTGCCTGGGTTCGAACCCGGGTCACTGTTATAGAACAAACACACACAACCACTGGGCTATGCCTGGTGGTTGTTTAAATCTTAGTTTAAATAAAACAAATATTGAAATCAGTTTTGGTCATCTTCCCCAATTAAAGTCAACAGAAAAGTCAACCTTCGCAATTCACGAGCAAAACTAGTTTATATCTAAATTAACTTTGGGGAAACATTGTACAAGTATAAATGAACTAATTGGACGGATAAAAACTAACCGGTATCGGGTACAACGACGTATCGACTATTTTCCGGCGACTGGTATGGTTCCGGCAAGGTTGCAGGTTTGAAGTCCGACTATTTTCGATGTGTTTGAGCAATGTTAAGGGTGTACGAGTTTAATGGGGTCTGAGGAACTTATATACAAGTCCAATTCGATCTCAGATCCAACATAACATAGTGGAATTGTTCGGTTTTAATTTTTATACAAAAAGTCTGATTATAGATGTTTTGGCACTAAATTATGTCGAATTGAAGTGGGTTTCTGGGTTGGCAAAGGGTTGGGAATCATTGATGATGTTTCGGATAAATTAAACAAAGATCAGTGGGGTTTGGATCGATTACCGGCATCTAGTAATGCGATCTGTTTTTGAATTATTTATTTTTAATTATAAAGTGTTTATATATATAATACAAATCAAAATATATCACATCCCAACTGGTAGACCAGTTGGTTTGTGCCCTTTTTTTAATTTCAGAATTTATTTTAATAAAAATATTAAAATCCTAATTAGTGTATAAATGAATTTAAGTTCTATATCCTAACAGCTCCTAGTAGGAGGATAAACTGGTTAAGTCGTTGCGGTTATAACCGAGAGGTCACGAGTTCGATCCCAGCAAAGGCCGGTCCGATACAGAAGGACCCCTTTTTAATCTGATTTTTGAAAATTTACACTTAGGTCCCTGTAGTTTCATTTTTTTACAAAAATGGTCCCTGAACTTTCTAAAAGTTACAAAAACAGCCCCTAAACTTTCTTATAAAATACATAATTGGTCCCTGAGGTTTCGAAAAATGACATAAATGGTCCCTGTACAGTTCAGTTAATTATACTAACTGAGTTAGTGTTTAAAGAAGAATCCTTTATAAGAAAGTTAACCAGGTTAGGAAATGTTGTTAATTTAAGTTTAAGAAAATCAGTTTTAGTCCCTAGAATTAAAGTTTGAGAAAATGACGAATTAAACCCTGGACTTTTAATTTAAAAATATATGTATTTATCTTCTTTAAAACAAGTTTCAAGAATTACCAAAAGAACCCTAAACATGTAGTTTTCAATAATTGCACTTTTAACCCTTGTACTTATATAGTTTCAAAAATGACAATTTAGTCCCTGGACTTAAAAGTAATAGATTTCAAGTAGGTTTCAAAGAATGACAAATAGGTCCTTATTGTTTATGTAGCCTTGTTTAATAGTATAAAACTCAACAAATTTGCAATTGTTTCATGTGTTTGTATTCGTATAAGCATGTATGAGCACAAAGCAAGTATGTTCAAATAAGTTTCATTCCAAATACGGTAATTGTTACAATGCAAGTCAAAACAAAACATGTGTGAAAACCAAGATGATTACAGTCTCCCCTACTTTTGAGAATTTCGTCCCGAAATTTATTCGAAGGAAACCGTAAAGTGCATTTGTAATGATTGAAAGGGTGAGCAAGGTGTTAGATCCTATAGCATCTCAAGGTATTCAAACCTTTTAGAACTTATGAATCTAATAGCATTATTGAGTGTATAGAAATTTGTTTATACTAAACTTGTAAGGTAAATCTTAAGCAAACAAAAGGGCGTAATAATAAACAAATAATAGATAATCACATAGTCACATAATGTTCTTACATGCCACCGTACTTAACAAGGTTTACTATGATTCTCATGCGTCGAACCTCGTAATTAAGTGTGCACCCATAATTATTCGTTTCATTGCATGGTCCACACAGCTCTTCTAATTAAGTGTGGGAACAAATAAGGTCGAAGTAACATTTAAATCAAATAAGTATTGTCACAACATTAATTGAATCAAAACGTGTTTCACACTAGCAATGATAGCATCGTTTGTCTTGCATACAACAAAAGCAGGTATTTTGTTCACGTACAATGTCAATATAAGATTCATTTCCGTAATGGATATTCTTCAGAAGCGAAAATGAATGGATAATTCATTTTTCCTCAATGGATTCTTCGTCAGAAGTGGATATTGTAACAACTCTCACCAAAACTATTATCTCATATCTTAATTAGTCCAATAGGAAACCCTAATTGAGACCCCCCAAGTAATCCTGCATAACCCCTAAAATTTTCAGAATAATTGGAACTAGAATCAGGGCCCCTAAAACTCAAGGGGGTATTCCCTAATTATGTTTATCCTTCAAAAACGGTTATAAAACACGTAAACTTGAAATTCGTCGACTCAGCAAGCCTAAACAAGTGACAAAGCAAGCCTACCCTACTCTGGTTTCCCCCGCGACACGCGACAGATCCCAGGGATCCTGTCGCGACACGCGGGAGGTACCAAATCAGGCTATAAATACAGGGGCTTGGGACTTGATCAGTTTGCATGTTTCGATGTTAAATTTCGTTACGTACACTCACTTATACGCTGTTTTGTCAAAGATACTAATAATCCCGAACCTCTGCTACGATACAGGGTAATAACTCGATCGCTGCTACGATTCAATGTTCGATCGATTGAAACTATCCGATGAATGTTTAAGTGCTGCTCAAATTGGGTTTATACTTTGTCATTCGTCGTGAATTCGGTGGATGTTTAAGTATTGCACTTTGTCATTCGTCGTGAGGGTTTAATCTCGTGAGTTATCGTAAATGCTGTATTAGTTACTAACCTAGTTCGTATGCATTATTGTTTAAACTAGGTTATCAGGCTTATCAGTAGACTAAACTCTGCCTGTATAAATCTGCAATGTGAGTCATTCTCTTTTATCAAAAGTATTTTACAATACTCCATTTTCAAAAGTTATAATTACAGGGATTAAGTCGTGGTTATCTTGAATCACTGGCTAGTGGGGTATTGTGCACATTACTAATTTCTCACGGGTTAGGCTAATAAATCCTAACAGTGATAAACGTCACTACTTGGGGAAAGACCCAATAGTGGTATGACCATCGTCACCAGGTGACACGGTGCTAGATAAAAATAAGATAAAAGCCATTGTAATCGCTCTTATGCTATAATTTATAACTATGTGTCATTTTATCAAAATGAATGATTCACCAGTATTTCCCCGCTGACAAAATATTTTTAAAACATGTTTCAGGCGACCTGCTGTAAATCAAGGAAACCGTGCTACGGAGCACTAACAAGCTTGAAGAGGTGGCTCAGTTAAAATGAATAAACATGTTTTAATAAATCAGGGAATTTACTTATGAAATTTCTCTATTGTAAAAATAACGGGGTTTATCCCGAATAATAAAATAAAATAATCGGGCATTTCGAGTTTTAAAAAGATCCTGTAAAATCTTCCGCTGTCGCATCATAGATACCACGGGTTCCTGTCCCGCGGCTCCTGACCGGGTTATAAACGGGGCTGGGACCGTGACAGGAAAAGGTGGTATCAGAGCCACTGATTTAAGCCAATTAAGTATTTAAGAAAATACTTAATTTTTACTAATTAGCATTTTGTGATTACATGTTTTATTATTTGAATATTTGTTTACAGTATAGGTAAACAAAGACTTTCGGACATCTATCATAAAATAGATAAATTACCGAAAGAAAAGAACTTTATCCTCAAAATACCCAACAGATACGGAGAAAGGAATATTTGTCCGTAAAGCATAATTTGAGGAACCACTTTCTCCTAAGAAAAAAAGTCTAATTATTAGGAAAAGTCAGGAGAAAAGAAAGAAATCACGACCAAAAGAAATGAGGGTTAATCAAGAAACCTAGGAAATAAACAATAACTCACCATGGGAAGATGAGTTAGATGAAAAATGGGCAGATCTCTATATGTTAGCCACTGTAGCAGTAAATGCAAAATATTAAATACCCTGACCCAGTATTCGCATCCATATCATCTACAAACCAGAAACTCTAAAGAAAATTTTACCCAGTAAATAAATAAGTTACAATAAACCCTAGTATGTTTTAATTTTCAGTTGTCTTTTGTATTAAATTAATTACACAGTATGCAATAATACTTGAATGTTTACCTATAAAATTTTTATAAAATTCTAACTTAGCATTTTGTGTGCATTTTGCATATATGCTAAAACAACATGAATGAGTTATCTGAAGCCCTTCAGAATCTCAATCTTTATCCTGTAAAAGTAGAAGTTTCCAAAGACTTTACTGGTTACATAGCCGATGTAGAAGAACCTATGGAATTCCAAGCTCCACCTCCGGAGAAACCAAAGCCTAATAAAAAGAGAAGATTTGTAGGTTGGAGGCAAGTACGCAGGAGGAAACCAACAACTAGAAAATTTCCCAAAATAGAGAATCCCATAGATAAAGGAAAAGGGATTGAAATTGGGGAAGGTTTTAGGCAAACAGAAATAGAAATTGGGGAAAGCTCTAGGCAAGTCGAGGAATTGCCATTACAGGAGGAATTGGATCGAGTATTGGCAAGTTGTGATATTATCAGGCCTATCAATAATAACCTCTTTCCTTATCCTGTTGAAACCCAACTTCCAATAAATTTGGAACCAGCCATCCCAGAACCTTTGATCCATACCCAACCATTAGGAGAAATGGACGAATGGTGGACTAATGACTGACAGTTTCAAAACCTTCTCAATAACCCCTATACCTTTTTCCCTCAGTTCGACCCAGAGCCTATACCAAACCCACCAATGAGCAATGAAAACCTAGCTGAACTCCGCCACTTTGGCGAGGAGTTGATGGATGCAGGGAATAGGATCCAGGAAATAGGAGAACAGATCTCCTGGAAATACGACGAGAGGGAACGTCGTTTCTGAGGACCAGCTGATGAGAGATAGTGTGGTTGTGAAGTTATGATTGTATAATAATAACAATAAAAATATATAACCTTGTAAAATAACTTAAAAATAAAACTTTTGTAAAATAAAAAGTGTGTACGGACACATAATATAATCTATAAAAATGGAAGTCGAGAAATCGACAATTTTGATATACGTATGTTGTGATTCTTGTGCGATTGTTTTACATATAGTTATTATTTATTTCATGCTAATAATTTATATATGTTAATTACCAGATGGAACCTGCTAATAATGAACCAGTTAACGAAGTTAATCAATCTGAGCACAATCAGGAAGATCAATTTATGACTAGGCAAGATATCGAAAATATCGTTGCTCAAGGAATAGCCAATGCTATTCCAGCAATCCTTGCTGCTGCCCAGAAACCTATTGAACCTCAACAAATTATTCATAGTAAACGTACTCAAGAAGATAACTTCAGTAATAGAATAAACGGAGGCGGCAACCATATTAACAATGACAATGACGGGTTGCAACGCCTGGTTGCACTTACAAGGAGTTTCTTGCCTGTAAACCAGCTGAATTTGCAGGCAATGAAGGGGCGACTGCGGCACTGCGTTGGTTGGAGAAAACCGAAGCAGTAATTATGATAAGTAAATGTGCTGAGGTAGACAAGGTCATGTATGCGTCGCATCTTTTTAAAGAAGGGGCGCTAGAATGGTGGAATACGGTACTTCAAGCCAAAGGAAAAAATATGGCTTATGCCATGAGTTGGGAAGAATTTAAACAGCCAATGGAAAGAAAATTTTGTCCCGAATATGAAAAGGAACAAATGGGAAATAAGTTCCTAAACCATCGGATGATGGGTGTAGATTGTCGAGGGTATACTTCGACATTCTTCGAGTATGCGAGAGTGGTACCAACCCTGGCTTCGCCAGAACCGGTGCTTATTTCCCGCTATATTTGGGGATTGATTGGCGAAATTCATAATATCGTTAAAGCTGCGAGACCTCGCACTATTGACGATGCTGTGGAATTAGCTAACACCCTAACTGACGAGTTGGTACGCACAAGAGAAGAAAACCGGAAGAAGGAAGTAGCCCAAAAGATTACCCAAGGATTCCGTATGGGTAATAGTAGCAACTTCAAGAGAAGGGGGACTATGCAATCTCCCACTGCTCCATTTTGCAATACCTGCAAAAGAAAACATTTGGGAAGATGCAAAGGGTATTGCAATTTCTGCAAAAAAATTCCAGGGCATCAAGAAGAAGATTGCAGGAGGAAGAAATCCACAATCTGCTATAATTATGGAGAAGCTGGACATTTTAAGCCAGACTGCCCTAAATTGGTCAAACCAGTTGATAACAAAGCCAAACCTGTAGAAGGAACTACAAAGAAGAATGTAAGAGCCTTCCAGTTAACTACGCAGGAAGCCGAACTAATTCCTGATGTAATAGCCGGTACGTTCCTAGTTCACAATATTTATGCAAAAGTATTATTTGACTCTGGTGCAAACCAAAGTTTTATAAATACTTCATTTTGCCAAGCTCTTAACTTACCCTTAACCAACATTAGGCAGATTTTTACAGTCGAAACAGCAGAGGGAAATTCTGTTAAAATAAATAAGGTTGTGCGAGAAGAAAAGATAGAGCTTTTAGGTCATAAATTTTCTACAACCCTGTTATCTATGAATTTAGCCAGATTCGATGTGGTGTTAGGAATGGATTGGTTAGTAGCCAATCATGCTCGAATCCTATGTGATAAGAACTCCATAGAAATTCGTACACCCACTGAAGAAGTAATCATGGTTACAGGAGATAAGCCGCAAAAACCCATAAAGTTCATTTTAGTAATGAAAGTTGCTAGTTATGAACGAAAGCAAGGAGTAGTGTATATGATTTCAGTAATCATTAGCACTAAGAATAAGGAACTTAAGGAAATTCCAGTAGTATCGGAATACTCAGAAGTATTCCCAGAAGAACTACCTGGATTACCACCCGACAGGGAAGTAGAATTTAGGATTCATCTAATTCCTGGAACTACACCGATAGCCAAATCACCTTATCGGTTAGCACCCACTGAAATGTTAGAATTGAAAAGCAGTTAGATGAATTACTAAGTAAAGGATTCATACAACCTAGTTCATCCCCTTTGGGAGCACCAGTGTTGTTCGTAAAGAAAAAGGATGGTTCGATGCGAATGTGTATCGATTATAGGGAATTAAATAAGGTTACCATTAAGAATCGATACCCATTACCTAGGATTGATGATCTTTTTGATCAACTCCAAAGAGCTAGATACTTTTCTAAGGTAGACTTGCGCTCCGGATATCATCAATTGAAGGTACAAGAAGAAGACATACCTAAAACTGCTTTCAGAACTAGGTATGGTCATTACGAGTTTACAGTTATGCCCTTCGGGCTAACGAATGCACCTGCGGCATTCATGGACATGATGAATCGGATCTGTAAACCGTATTTGGATAAATTTGTAATTGTCTTCATTGATGATATACTTATTTATTCCAAAAACCAGGAGGAGCATTGTCAACACTTGCATGCACTCTTAACTTTGTTAAGAAAGGAAAAGCTTTATGCCAAATTCTCGAAGTGTGAATTTTGGCTACAGGAAGTGCAATTTTTAGGACACATGGTAAATCATGAAGGTATTCACGTAGATCCTGCTAAGATAGAAGCAATCACTAAATGGAAGGTTCCATAATCAGCTATGGAAATTAGAAGTTTTATAGGTTTACCTGGATATTATAGACGGTTTATTAAGGATTTTTCTAAGATAGTTGTACCATTAACTAAGCTAACCTGTAAAGCAGTTAAGTTTGAATGGGGACCTAAGCAAGAAGAAGCTTTTAAGATTTTAAAGCATAAGTTAACAAATGCTCCAATCCTAGCCTTGCCAGAAGGGACTGAAGATTTTGAAGTATATTGTGATGCTTCAAAATTTGGATTAGGATGTGTGCTAATGCAACGCAAGAAGGTAATTGCTTATGCATTAAGGCAATTGAAAAAGCACGAGGAAAACTATACAACTCATGACTTAGAGTTAGGAGCCATAATTTTTGCCCTTGAGATTTGGAGAAATTATCTGTATGGAAGTAAGTTTACTATCTATACGGATCATAAAAGTTTAAGGTACATATTTGGGCAAAAAGAATTAAACATGAGACAAAGAAGGTGGATGGAAATACTAAGCGACTACGACTGTGATATTCAGTATCACGAAGGAAAGGCAAACGTAGTTGCAGATGCCTTAAGTCGTAAGTATCATTAGAAACAACGACGAGTCCGTGCTCTTAGAATAAATCTGCAATTAGATTTAATGCAACAATTAAGGAATGTTCAAGAAACAGCAATCGAGGACGCTGCTGAAGGAATGAAAGGACAAATAAAAGAATTAGAGCATGGAAATGATGGAATTTGGAAATTCCACAAGAAAAGGATTTGGGTACCTAAGCAAGGAGAATTAAGAGATAAGATTTTAGAAGAAGCTCATAAATCTAGGTATACCATGCATCCAGGAAACAATAAAATGTACCAAGATTTAAGGAATAATTTCTGGTGGATAGGAATGAAAAAGGACATAGCTAGATATGTTTCTAAGTGTCTTACTTGTTCACAAGTTAAGGCTGAACACCAAAAACCTTTAGGTTTACTACAACAATTAGAAATGCCTGTATGGAAATGGGAGCTCATAACAATGGATTTTGTTACTAAGTTACCCAAAACCAGAAAAGGTAATGATGCGATTTGGGTAATTGTGGATCGATTAACCAAATCAGCTCATTTTCTACCTATGAAGGAAACCTTTAGCATGGAAAGGTTAGCCAAGTTGTATGTAGATGAAGTAGTATCCTTACATGGAGTTCCACTCACCATTGTATCGGATAGGGATAGTCGTTTCACTTCCCACTTCTGGACAAGTTTCCAAGAAGCAATGGGAACCCAATTAAATCTAAGCACTGCATATCATCCTCAGATAGATGGACAAAGTGAAAGGACGATCCAAACCCTGGAGGACATGCTTAGAGCATGTGTGATAGATTTTGGTGGAAACTGGGACGACCACCTACCTTTGATCGAATTCTCCTATAATAATAGTTATCATTCAAGCATCGAAGCTGCCCCGTTCGAAGCACTCTATGGATGAAAGTGTCGAACCCCAGTCTGTTGGGCAGAAATAGGAGAAAGTCAATTATCAGGTCCCGAAATAGTACAAGAAACTACCGACAAGATCACTCAAATCAAGGAAAGACTAAAGACAGCTCGAGATCGCCAGAAGAGTTATGCCGACAATCGATGCAAGCCGTTAGAATTCCAAGTTGGAGACAGAGTACTATTGAAAGTTTCTCCTTGGAAAGAAGTAGTTCGATTTGGTAAGAAAGGGAAATTAAGTCCAAGGTACGTAGGACCATTCCCAGTAATTCAGCGAATATGACCAGTTGCCTATCGTTTACAACTACCAGAAGAACTAGCTGGGGTACATGACGTATTTCATGTATCCAATCTCAAGAAATGTCTATCTGACGAATCCCTGGTAGTACCTCTTCAAGATGTAGAGGTAAATGGAAAGCTGAAATTTGTTGAGAAGCCACTACTGATAGAAGACAAAAAGGTCAAGTTTCTCAAACACAAAAGACTCATACTAGTCAAAGTCAAGTGGGATTCAAAGAGAGGACGTGAATACACTTGGGAGCTGGAATCGGAGATGAAACGAAAGTATCCCTACTTGTTCCAGTAAATCTCGAGGACGAGATTTTTATAAGGTGGGGAGGATGTAACAACTCTCACCAAAACTATTATCTCTTATCTTAATTAGTCCAATAGGAAACCCTAATTGAGACCCCCAAGTAATCCTGCATAACCCCTAAAATTTTCAGAATAATTTGAACTAGAATCAGGGCCCCTAAAACTCAAGGGGGGTATTCCCTAATTATGTTTATCCTTAAAAAACGGTTATAAAACACGTAACTCAAAATTCGTCGACTCAGCAGGCCTAAACAAGTGACAAAGCAAGCCTACCCTACTCTGGTTTCCCCCGCGACACGCGACAGATCCCAGGGATCATGTCGCGACACGCGGGAGGTACCAAATCAGGCTATAAATACAGGGGCTTGGGACTTGATCAGTTTGCATGTTTCGACGTTAAATTTCGTTACGTACACTCACTTATACGTTGTTTTGTCAAAGATACTAATAATCCCGAACCTCTGCTACGATACAGGGTAATAACTCGATCGCTGCTACGATTCAATGTCCGATCGATTGAAACTATCCGATGAATGTTTAAGTGCTACTCAAATTGGGTTTATACTTTGTCATTCATCGTGAATTCGATGGATGTTTAAGCATTGCACTTTGTCATTCGTCGTGAGGGTTTAATCTCGTGAGTTATCGTGAATGCTGTATTAGTTACTAACCTAGTTCGTATGCATTGTTGTTTAAATTAGGTTATCAGGCTTATTAGTAGGCTAAATTATGCCCGTATAAATCTGCAATGTGAGTCATTCTCTTTTATCAAAAGTATTTTACAATACTCCATTTTCAAAAGTTATAATTACAGGGATTAAGTCGTGGTTATCTTGAATCACTGGCTAGTGGGGTATTTTGCACATTACTAATTTCTCACAGGTTAGGCTAATAAATCCTAACAGTGATAAACTTCACTACTTGGGGAAAGACCCAATAGTGGTATGACCATCATCACCAGGTGACACGGTGCCAGATAAAAATAAGATAAAAGCCATTGTAATCGCTCTTATGCTTAATTTATAACTATGTGTCATTTTATCAAAATGAATGATTCACCAGTATTTCCCCGCTGACAAAATATTTTTAAAACATGTTTCAGGCGACCTACTGTAAATCAAGGAAACCGTGCTACGGAGCACTAACAAGCTTGAAGAGGTGGCTCAGTTAAAATGAATAAACATGTTTTAATAAATCAGGGAATTTACTTATGAAATTCCTCTATTGTAAAAATAACGGGGTTTATCCGGAATAATGAAATAAAATAATCAGGCATTTCGAGTTTTAAAAAGATCCTGTAAAATCTTCCGCTGTCGCATCATAGATACCACGGGTTCCTGTCCCGCGGCTCCTGACCGGGTCAAACCGGGGCTGGGACCGTGACAGAAATGAAGGATTATGTATGGATTATTCATTTCCCAGTGGATATTTCTTCAGAAGCGAAAATGAATGGGTAATTTATTTTCCTCAGTGGATACTTCTTCAGAAACGGAAATGAATATAGATGGCTTTCGTTTCTTGTTTAAGTTAACATAAATGGGTTTGGGATAACATAAAATCCTCAAGGGATTTGGATAACGCTACAACAAATAATACAATAAGAACATTTATATATTGGAAGTACCAACGGCGTATCCACCATGTTCTTATGATATTACAATCGCCTCGTTATCTAATCACTCTAGATTTTATGCCATCACACCTAACGGGACTCACTATGGTTTCCATGCATCGAATCTCATAATTACTTAACTCGTCGCATAGTCTGCATAGCTTATCTTGCCAAGTGATAAATTATGGACATGATCAAAGAAAGATGCTTTGTTTCAAAAATGGAAAATAATACGTGTGCCTCACGTGTTTTACGCTAGCCAACAAGACTATACGTGTTCCACGGATAGACGGGTTTATAGGTTTGGTAAAGAATGTGCAATCAAATTTGAGATATATTGTATTACGAGAGTTGTTCAATGAGAATTCCGCGTTTCGGTATATAGTCGCACAATACACGTATTTACATAAACATATCAATTTGTAAACGAAATATCCTTTTATCATAACTGGAAAGTGTACATGAGTCTTGGATAGCAAAAGAAATCGAAATGTAAAACCTTAGTTGTTTATAACTGCATCATTGTTGGTACAAGTCTCATTGACGTTCAGATTGAATACACTACCTCTAGTGGGTTGAATAATTGCAAGCTTGGGACATTCCCGTTTGAAGTGATTCGGATCATCGCAATTGAAGCAAGTTCCGATGGGATAACGAGGTGGTGCAGCAGCTTGAACAGCAGGAGGAGCAGCAGCTTGAGGTGTACGACATGTGGCTGCAAGATGACCAAAGTGCCCACAACTTGTGCACTGTTTACAAAGAAAATGGGCTTGATGATGGTAGTTGCAACGGTTGCATAACGGTGCTTCACCAAGATATGGATTCTTGGCAGGAGGAGCCTAGTCGGCGAGAACAGGAGTTGTAACAGCAAAGTTTCTGACTGCTTTGCGTTTGTTGGCATTCCTGGTTTTCTCTGAAGATTGGGCTCCATCATTTGCAGCTTTGATAGAGTCGAATGCAGCCTTGGATGATGTTTTCTTGTTGCCCTTCCGAGATAGGTTCCCTTCCTTGACTTGGGCATCTGTCAAGGTAGCAGAGAGTTCGTATGCATCTCGAAGAGTGGCTGGTCTGCTTCCAGTCACTATATGCTTAATGCAGCTAGGCAGTCCGCTGACGAATTTCTCGATCAGGCGATCAGTAGTTAGGTTTGGGGAACAAAGGATGCACAATTCTTCGAACCGATTTATGTAAGCGTGGTTCTCTCCACTATCTTGTTTAAGATCATGGAGTTCATCTTCAAGCGCTTTCATTTCGTTACGTGGGCAGAATTCTGAGAGCTTTTAATTCTTCCCAGGATAGGGCGATTGCAACTTCGGCTGTACGGTCTTTCATGATTCCATTCCACCACGTCAACGCCCTCTTTTGAAAGACGCTAGTAGCAAATTCGACTTTGCGTTCGTTAGTACACTGACTATGGCGGAACGTGTTCTCCATGCTCTCAGTCCATTGAAGGAGCCCAGTAGCACCTTCATTTCCTGCAAACTTAGTGGGGTGCAAAGAGTTGAATTGTTTGAAGTTGCATGGAGAGTCATGATGGTTTCCGTTGGTTCTGCTGCTACTTTGTCCGTTGGTGGCTTGAGAAAGTTGTGTTACAAGGTCGGGAAGAACTGCAGCTATCTGTTGAACAAGAAGAGCTGCCAATTCTGCGTTCGGGACATCGTCTTGTGATGCACGTCGAGGAGGCATCTACACGAGGTAGGTAAAACATAAGATTATGATGGTTTCATAATGGAATAAAGTAGTTTCATAAAATCAATGAGGATAAGAGAAAACATATAACAAGATGGATATCATTTATTCCATGAATAAACGACATCAATGACAAGTCAAAGTAGTTGGGTTCTTATAACTTAGTGAAGTCATGCTTTATTCTATAAGTGGACACTCATCCAAAGAATTCCCAGGTAAGCACAACTGGTTCCTCGAGTTGGAATTTATACGAAGTGCTTGCCTAGAGAGAAAACCGCGAATACAGGCATCCACCCTTCCAGATTGCACGAGTTCATTATTAGAGCCCAAGACTTTGATGAGAATTGAAAAATCAGAGGAGGTTTTGGAAAATAATCACCTAAGGATAGGTGATGAGTATTTGTAAAATCTAAAGATGAGATCTGCGGTGACGAGGCATAGGTTACAAAAGATAAGGATAGGGATGAAGACAAAGGCAAAGATAACGGAAGAGTTTGCTAATGGAAAGTGTCTTAGGTAAGTTATAGTCTAGGTCAAAGTATTACTAATAACCTAAATCCCTATAACAATGGCTCTGATACCAATCTGTGACACCCCGACCGGAGGCGGAAAAGTCAAGGGCATCACGAAACAGGCAGAATGCAATTGAGCACATGGAGATTATATTAAGTTGAAATATAGTTTAAGTTCAATTCAATAGATTGCATTCACATCTGAAAATATAAGAGTACATAAACAAATGCAACATAAATTGTTTCACAAGTGATAAATTCAGATTTAATTTAAGGCATAAGTCTTGATCAATCCTATGTAAAATATTCTTGCAAATCATGTCATCAAACATTGTCACATGAAACATATGTTAGGGAAAATATTGGGTCAACAAACGGTTGAGTGAATTCATAGGTTTTGTTAGGCAAAAATAACAATGTGATATGAAAATGAGTTAACACTGTGGCATGCGATATGTCTTTAAGTAAAAGAGTAATAAAAGTAGTTACTTGGTGGTACATTCAAACCTACGTTATGACGTAACACAGATCTATCACCTCACTTCTAAGTTTCACATGAGTACCAACAACAATAACAATTGCAACAAAATGAGAAGTGAGATGGGGCTTTTGCAAGTTAATGAACGTAAACGCGTTAAAGCAACAACAAAGTATTAAGCAAATGCAAGGACAATCGGGGAACCACAAATAGCAAGTATGTTTGTATCACATCGTATCATATGTTTCATCCCAAAAATAATGTAAAAAAGGACTATGAACTCACCTTGATTTCGGGTAAGTCCAAACAAGTATGCAAAGTGTGAGAGTTCTTGGAAATAAGATTCCATGTCACTCTAAATGATTGAACATGCAACAATATGGAATATGTATCAACAATAATGTTTAATGGAATAAGTGGGAATCCTAAATCTATAGGATTCGGTAGTGTTTTGTTTAAATGGTAATTATGTGGTTTGGATAACCTAACAAGAGGACTCGGAAAATGAATATGATGTAAAGGAATTATTTATGAAAAATATTAATTTAACATAAATAATAAAATTGCAAAAATATGTAATTGATTTAATATAAACATTTGTAATAATAAATCAAATATAATTAATTAGTATAATTAAATAACATAATTAAATATAATGATTATTGGCAAAATATTATACAAGTGATATAAGTAATTTAGATGGTTTAAAATATATATTATTTGATAAATGATAAATATTTTGTTTAAAAGGATTAATATGATAATTATATAATTAATTATCAAAATAATTATATTAAATCTGAATAATTAAAAATAACATTTTTAATTATTGAACTTGAATATTACTGATTTAAAATAATTATTATGGCCTTGGAATCATTTTAAATAACTAAAGTGAATTAAAATGATTAAAATAACAATAAATAAGTTTATATAAGTTTAATTATCTAAATAATTAAATATAATAAAAATTTTAATTCTAAATTTATATAAATTCAGAATAATGCATATTTTGTCATAAAAATAATTTTGGATAAAATTATATAGTTATATAATTTAATTACATTAAATTAAACTATATTTATAAGTAACAATACTGATTTAATTATATAAATATCAAAATTATATAAAATATCAGTAAAAATATTATTTTTGTAAAGTTTAGCATTTAAAATAATTTATTTGAAATTTTCAGTATTTATTTCATAAAAATCGAATTATTATAAATTATTAAATAATAAACTGTTTTAATATTATAAAAATTAGTTTTATAAATAATTTGACAGATTTTATATTTTTAATAAAAGTAACAATATATAATAAGGTTATAAAAATTATGGAAAGGTTAAAAAGATTAAAAAAAAAGAATAAAAATTAAATGTTTGTGCCTGGGTTCGAACCCGGGTCACTGTTATAGAACAAACACACACAACCACTGGGCTATGCCTGGTGGTTGTTTAAATCTTAGTTTAAATAAAACAAATATTGAAATCAGTTTTGGTTATCTTCCCCAATTAAAGTCAACAGAAAAGTCAACCTTCGCAATTCACGAGCAAAACTGGTTTATATCTAAATTAACTTTGGGGGAACATTGTACAAGTATAAATGAACTAATTGGACGGATAAAAACTAACCGGTATCAGGTACAACGACGTATCGACTATTTTTCGGCGACTGGTATGGTTCCGGCAAGGTTGCAGGTTTGAAGTCCGACTATTTTCGATGTGTTTGAGCAATGTGAAGGGTGTACGAGTTTAATGGGGTCTGAGGAACTTATATACAAGTCCAATTCGATCTCAGATTCAACATAACATAGTGGAATTGTTCGGTTTTAATTTTTATATAAAAAGTCCGATTACAGACGTTTTGGCACTAAATTATGTCGAATTGAAGTGGGTTTCTGGGTTGGCAAAGGGTTGGGAATCATTGATGATTTTTCGGATAAATTAAACAAAGATCAGTGGGGTTTGGATCGATTACCGGCAACTAGTAATGCGAACTGTTTTTGAATTATTTATTTTTAATTATAAAGTGTTTATATATATAATACAAATCAAAATATATCACATCCCAACTGGTAGACCAGTTGGTTTGTGCGCGTGTTGTTTTGTGGGAAGGCGCGGGTTCGAGTCCGTGTGTGGCCGGTTCGATGGATTAAACCCTTTTTTTTTAATTTCAGAATTTATTTTAATAAAAAGAGTTAATTGCCATTTTAGTCCCTGTGGTTTGGCCCATTTTGCCAGTATAGTCCAAAGGTTTCATTTTTAACATCTGGATCCAAAAACGTTTCATCGTTGCCATTTTGGTCCAACTGACTTAACTCCATCCATGGACCTCAGTTAACTCAAGGGCAATTTTGTCATTTTATCTATCTGTTTTAATTAATTAATATTTAAAGAATATATTATACACACACCTTCATCACCCACCTCACCATCACTACTGCCACCATCACCACCCCTGCCTTCATCACCACCACAGCCTCACCACCACTATCACCAGGAACCGACCACCACAACTATCACCAGGAACCGACCACCACAACCAATCACCACCACCCGACCACCATGGAATCCACACATACATACATAACACACACACAACCACCACCTATGCCACACCTCAGCCACACCTCAGCCACCACCACACTTCAGCCACCGACCACACCACATCAGTCCCCCGTCGGTGACCATCACCTCCACCTCCAAATTAACGAAAAGAATCAAATCAAATCCAAACAAACCCACAAACAAAATCAAATCCAAATTAACGAAAGAATCAAATCAAATCCAAACAAACCACAAACAAATTTAAACATACACAAAATCAAACAAAATCAAATCAAATCCAAACAAACCTCCTGCCACCGTGAACCATCACCGCCGCTGCCACCGCCATCATCTCACCTCCGCCTCCCTTCCCTCAACAAAGATCTGCTTCTCTCTCATCTCATAAAACCCCCAAATTCACTGAAACACCTTCACCTCCTGCCACCGTGAACCATCACTGAAACACCTTCACCCCCTACAAAACCCACCACCTTGCGCCGCCCATTCCCAACCCAATCAATCACAACCTCCAACTTCAAATCGCACATAGATCTTCAAATCAATCACCACCTACAAAACCCACAACCCAGCGCCGCCGTTTATCACCATCAACACCCACCTCCGCCATCATCACCAGCAACACTCCACCTCCACTGTCATCACCATAAACATCCACAACGACAAACTCACCATCAACACCCACCGCCGCCGTTTATCACCATCAACACCCACCTCCTGCCACCGTGAACCATCACTGGATGAGAGAGAGAGAGAGAGACAGGAGAGAGTGAGAATTGAGCGGTGGTGCATCAACACCCACCTCTTGCCACCGTGAACCATCACTGGATGAGAGAGAGAGAGAGAGAGAGAGGAGATAGTGAGAGATGAGCGGTGGTGGTGCATTGCCCCCTGACTTATAAAAGGGGTGGATAAACCTTCTGTAATTCTTATATAAATGATTAAAAGAAAAAAATAAAGTGGAATTAAAAAACAGATAGATAAAATGACAAAATTGCCCTTGAGTTAACTGAGGTCCATGGATGGAGTTAAGTCAGTTGGACCAAAATGGCAACGATGAAACGTTTTTGGATCCAGATGTTAAAAATGAAACCTTTGGACTATACTGGCAAAATAGGCCAAACCACATGGACTAAAATGGCAATTAACTCTAATAAAAATATTAAAATCCTAATTAGTGTATAAATGAATTTAAGTTCTATATCCTAACAGCTCCTAGTAGGAGGAGGATAAACTGGTTAAGGCGTTGCGGTTATAACCGAGAGGTCACGAGTTCGATCCCAGCAAAGGTCGGTCCGATACAGAAGGACCCCTTTTTAATCTGATTTTTGAAAATTTACACTTAGGTCCCTGTAGTTTCATTTTTTTACAAAAAATGGTCCCTGAACTTTCGAAAAGTTACAAAAACAGCCCCTAAACTTTCTTATAAAATACTTAAATGTCCCTAAGGTTTCGGAAAATGACATAAATGGTCCCTGTATTGTTCAGTTAATTATACTAACTGAGTTAGTGTTTAAAGAAGAATCCTTTATAAGAAAGTTAACCAGGTTAGGAAATGTTGTTAATGCAAGTTTAAGAAAATCAGTTTTAGTCCCTGGAATTAAAGTTTGAGAAAATGACCAATTAAACCCTGGACTTCTAATTTAAAAATATATGTATTTATTTTCTTTAAAACAAGTTTCAAGAATTACAAAAAGAACCCTAAACATGTAGTTTTCCAAAATTGCACTTTTAACCCTTGTACTTATATAGTTTCAAAAATGACAATTAAGTCCCTGGACTTAAAAGTAATAGATTTCAAGTAGGTTTCAAAGAATGACAAATAGGTCCTTATAGTTTATGTAGCCTTGTTTAATAGTATAAAACTCAACAAATTTGCAATTGTTTCATGTGTATGTATTCGTATAAGCATGTATGAGCACAAAGCAAGTATGTTCAAATAAGTTTCATTCCAAATACGGTAATTGTTACAATGCAAGTCAAAACAAAACATGTGTGAAAACCAAGATGGTTACAGATTGTACCTCTCCTGTTTGTTTGTCAAGGTTGGCCATGAGAGCCGCAAGCTGAGCTTTCACTCTTTTGTATTCAGCTTCCTTTTCTTCAGCTTTCTTTTCATGGTCAGACTTTTGCTTTTCCTCTTCAGCATCTGTTGTCTGATCACTCTTCTCTTATTCAGCTTTACTCTCTATCTTCACCTCAGCGTCCACTTTCGCTTCAGCATCTCCCAAAGTAACTTCAACATCATCAACTGGCACTATCTCTGCCATGAATGCCTGAGTGGCATTTTCATTATCTTCGAGATGAATACTCCAATCATATGAACCTTCTCGTGCTGTAGAAATCAAAGCCTTTGAGCTAGAATTGTTTGATGTATTCCTGTTGTTTGAACTCTGACTCGAAGTCTCCTGCTTTTGTTTTTGACATTCCTTAGCGAAATGCCCATAACTTTGACAGTTGAAGCATCTCACTTTGGTCTTATCGAAACCAACAGTCTTTCCTATAAACTTCCTTCCTGTTCGGTTCATAAATCTCTTCACTCGTCTAGTAATCATGGCCATTTGCCATTGCAAATCCATATCTTCAAGATCATCAGGGTCAATCTGATCGTAATCTTCATCTAAAGTGGCAGGATCAGATATCTTCCCCTGAATGTAGTTTTCATATGAAACAACAAATGAAGCAAGTAGAGTAAGATGCTCTTCTGCATACTTAACACTCATAGGCATCGACTTAACACCACTACTCTGCTTAGAAGCTGATGTTCTCTTGGCTCCTGTTGATCCTCCTGAAGCAGCTACAAAACACACATCACCATCCTCATTCACTGTGACTTGCTCATTCTCACACGATAGAAACGCAGTAGCAGAGTCGCTAGAAGCGTTGTGAGATGAAGAAGATGTAAGCCCATTGTAAATTGCTGGATCTTGAACCTGATCATATCCAGTGTCTTTCTTCTTCATACTGAGCTCATAAGCTCTCAGCTTTCCAACTACTTCTTCCAGCTCCTTTGTCTCATAATCTGCTTCTCCCTTGATTATGAGAGTGTAGATATCCCATTTAGTAGGTAAGGCATCGAGCATCTTGTCATTCTTTTCTACGTCAGTATAGCACTCTATCTCATAATTTTCCATTTCTGACATCAGATGGTAGTATCGAGTGATGATGTCCTCAAGTGACTCATGTTTCATGTACTTGAAAACAGCGAACTGCTTCTTCAGTAGATCAACTTTGTTCTTCTTGACATCTGCATTTCCTACGTATCTTTTCTCTAATGCATCCCACATATCCTTTGAATTAGTGTACTTCTTGAAGGTATGCTTGATGCTATCAGGTAAGGACATCTTTATAGCAGCCAAGGCTCTCTTTTCAGCCTCATACATCTTTTTATCAGCCTCTTCCATGTTCACATAGGCAGTTCTACGTGGTCTGCCCTCAAAGTCGTGTGTTGGGTTTGTGTACCCATCTTCAATACAAATCCACATTCGTGTGTCCTTATATTCAATAAAGGATTGAAAACGATCCTTCCATGTCAAATAATTTTCCACCTTCATCATCTTAGGCGGTTTGTTGGTAGTGCCAACCTCATGCTCCATTCTCAAAACCTCATTCAAACTAGACATGTTCGACATTTTAAACGTTGCAGACTGATAAAACCGTACAAAATATCTTCGAAAACTCTGGTTACCAAATTACACCGTTAGAATCGTCTCGAAAAGACCCAATGATATCTAATGTCGAAAACCGAATTCGGGATTTTCCAGAGTCTTTTTTTGCAAGGAATTTAACGGTGCAGACGGTTTTGCCAAACGAGCTACGGATCAATTTCTATTTGCAAAACAGTCAAATTTTATCGACGCTTGCCTACAGAAGTTCCACCTTTTTAAATTAATTCCTCTGTTAATTTCGCTGGTCAGTAACTTGTTCAATTTCGCTGGTTATTTCGCTGAACAGGTTAATTTCACTGGTTATTTTAAATTCGCTGTTTATTATGCTGTCAGGTTCGCTGGTCAATTTCGCTATTACGACGACCGGTAAAGTCACCGAACACCGTGATAATTTCGCTGTGGAAAATTATACGGTTACCAAAGTCGCCTTTGGATTTTAAATTCGCCGGGTCAAACAATTTCGCTGGTCACCGAGATATCAAGTCACAAATTCGCTGGACTGTTAAATTCGCTGAACCAGTAAATCTGGAAACTTAATCTATTCGAACTTTTTGAAGATTCTATCTCCTCTCCAACACAAATCTGCAAAATCAGACAACCTAATTAGCACAATATGTTCGAAAAATATGAAGAACTGATCGAAAAACACGAAGAACAGTCTTCGATTCTTCAAGTCTATCAGCCGAAAACTTCAAACAATCAACCAAAATCTTTCTAGAAATCCTGCAAAACAGCAATCAAACAAAGCAAAAGATCAAAAACAGCCAAGATTTTGAAAATATTTATCAAACCAGCCAAAAATTTCGAAACCCTAATTGTCAGGTTTCAAAGAATTTCGAAAAAACTCCCTGTTTCTGCCAATCACAATTCTGAACCGAGCCTTCAAGAGCCTAATGCTCTGATACCAATTGTAGGTCCCCTTGTTCGTATGGATCGTCACAGAATTGTCAATCCAATCAAAAGTGTGGAATCCTCTTGATCAGAATATCACAGAAACGAGTAGTAATCAACAATTCACAATCAAACTGGGTTTTCTATTGATTATCAATCTCACGAATTACAATCAATCAAAACCCTAACCAACACAAATTTCGTCCAAGCCTATTGCATCTCACGAAATTCCTCACAAAACCTGTTTTGGCTGATTTTTCTAAACCCTAATGCAAAGCCTTGTTTATATAACACAAGGTTGCAACTTGGGCTAGAGATTCCTACATGGGCAAGCCCAATTCGTCCCCCTAGACCCAATGTGGATTTTGTTTAGCCCAAACTCTATTAATCCACTAATACAAAGCTAAACCCGTTAACTGTTTATCGTTTAACTAATTACAAGATATCCAAAGACCAAATCTAAGCTGTTGTCACAAATATGCACCAACAGTGACGCTTCTAAATTAGGTTATGGATGTGTGCTAATGCAACGTCAAAAGGTTATAGCATATGCCTCTAGACAACTTAAGAATCATGAGGAAAATTATACAACCCATGATTTAGAATTATGAGCCATAATTTTTGCCCTTAAGATTTGGAGACACTATTTATATGGAAATAAATTTGTAGTCTTGACAGATCATAAGAGTTTAAGGTATATTTTTGGGCAAAAAGAGTTAAATATGAGACAGAGAAGCTGGATGGAAATTCTTAGTGATTATGATTGTAGTATCCAGTATCATGCAGGAAAAGCTAATGTAGTAGCTGATGCTTTAAGTCGAAAGTATCATGATAAGCCAAGAAAAGTACGTTCTCTTAAAAATTAAATCTGCAGATAGATTTAAATGAGCAAATTAGAGCCGTACAAGAATCAGTAATCAAGGATGATACTGAAAAATTGAAAGGAATGATCAAGGAATTAGAACAAGGAACAAATGGAATTTGGAGATTCCATAAGAAAAGAATTTGGATACCTAAGCAGAAAACCTATGCCACCAAATTTTAGAAGAAGCCCATAAGCCTAAGTATAGGATACATCAAGACTTAAGAAATAATTTTTGGTGGATAGGAATTGAAAAGGATATAGCAGCTTATGTTGCTAAGTGTTTAACATGTTCACAAGTAAAACCTGAACATCAGAAACCCTCAAGTTTATTACAGCCATTGGAAATGCCTGTATGTAAATGGGAATTGATAATAATGGATTTTGTTACCAAACTACCCAAGACAAGAAAAGGAAATGATACAATCTGGGTGATTGTAGACCGATTAACCAAGTCTGCTCATTTCTTACCAATGAGGGAAACTTTTAGTATGGAACAATTAGCCAAGTTGTATGTAAATGAAATAGTTTCATTACATGGAATTCTTTTATCTATTGTTTCAGATAGAGATAGTCGTTTTACTTCTCATTTTAGACTAGTTTCCAAAAAGCAATGGGAACCAAGTTAAATCTAAGCACCGCTTATCATCCTCAAACGGATGGACAAAGCGAAAGGATAATTCAGAAAATGGAAGATATGCTTAAAGCTTGTGTAATTGATTTCGGAGGAAATTGGGACGATCATTTACCCTTAATAGAATTTTCTTATAATAACAGCTATCATACTAGTATCAATGCTGCACACCATTCGAAGCACTTTATGGATGAAAGTGCCGAACTCCAGTCTGTTGGGCAGAAATTGGAGAAAAGCAATTGTCTGGACCAGAGATAGTACAAGAAACAACGGGCAAGATCATTCAAGTCAAGGAAAGACTAAAAGCAGCACGCGATCGTCAAAAGAGTTATGCCGATAACAAGCAAAAACCATTGGAATTTCAAATAGGAGACAAAGTGTTATTAAAAGTTTCCCCATGGAAAAGAGTAGTCAGATTCATCAAAAGGGGAAAGCTAAGCCCCAGGTATATTGGACCTTTTGAGATTATTAGAAGAATAAGACCTGTAGTGTACCAGCTACAACTGCTAGAGGAAATGGCAGGAATACATGATGTATTTCATGTATGTAATCTCAAAAAGTGCTTAGCAAATGAATCACTAGTAGAACCTCTTAAGGACATAGAGGTAAATGAGAAACTTAAATTCGTAGAAAAGCCACTACAAATTAAAAACAGAAAGATTAAGAATCTCAAGCATAAAAGATTAGTTCTAGTCAAAGTAAGATGGGATTCCAAGAGAGGACCAGAGTACACGGGGGAGCTTGAATCAGAGATGCAGAGGAAATATCCACACATGTTCCAGTAGACCTCGAGGACGAGTTCTAAAACAAGGTGGGGGAGGATATACAACTCTACCAAAATATTTATGACACCCCTACATTCTTAAAACATGCCCTATATGTTTTAAAATACACCCCGTACACGAGAAACTAACCCGAAATACCTTTATCTTATAAAATTAAATAAAAACAAAGTTTATGGGGCGCTCGCGGGCCGCGACCCCCTTGACTAAACCTGTCATGGGGTGCACAGCTGGCCACCAGGCTTAACCCGGTGATGCCATGTGTCACGATTCATGTCGAGGCTACCCCTTGAGTCAGCCAAGCTAGTGCCTACCCTAGAGGTTCTCGCGGGCCGCGAAGGCTTTGCCTTCTATTCTCGTGGGGCGCGACAAGGTGCACGAACAACCCTATAAATATAGGCCATCGGCTTCATTTTCAATTCGTTCATCACATAAACTTTCTCTCTAAAATTCTGAATAGCTAAAGTAATAACCCCCGGTTACGTATTAGATACGCTGCTCTATTGATCTAGTGCTCCGTAACGCATGTAGAGGCTCTGCCTGACTTCGTCGTTGGAGTTCTGTCTCGGGGAGGGTATAACTAATGTAAATATTGGGATATTATACTAACACATGTGAATTGTGTAAATTAATAGATTCTAACCAGGAAGTCACAAGGAAATACCTAAATTAGCAATATGAGTTTATCCTATTTTTGTAAACTCTTTGTATAAACTGCTTTTACAAAACCTCAAATATTTTAAATTGTATTTATCAGTGGTTGAGTATTTGTAATTCTACAATTATCGTCGGTATGTGTTGGTGCATGTTTGTGACAACAGCTTAGATTTGGTCTTTGGATATCTTGTAATTAGATAAACGATAAACAGTTAGCGGGTTTAGCTTTGTATTAGTGAGTTAATTGAGTTTGGGCTAAACAAAACCCACATTGGGTGATGGGGGACGAAATGGGCCAAGCCCATGTAGAAACCCAAGTCTAATGTTGCAACCTTGTGTTATATAAACAAGGTTAGGCTTTAGGATTTAGGTTAATCAGTAAATCAGCCAAAACAGTTTGTGTGAGAATTTCGTGAGAGTGCTTAGGGCTTGGACGAAATTGTTAGTTGGTTAGGGTTTGATTGATTGTAAAACGTTTGTTTGGATAATCAATAGAAACCGGTTTGAAAGTGATTTGCTGTTTCTGTTTTCTACTAGTTTCTGTGATATTCTGATCAAGAGGATTCCGCACTCTTGATTGGAAAGACAATTCTGTGAAAGATCCATACGAATAGGGGACCTACAATTGGTATCAGAGCGTTAGGCTCTTGAAGGCTCGGTTCAGAATTGTTGCTGAATAAACAGGAAGAATTTTCGAAATCTTGAAACCTGAAAAATTAGGGTTTCGAAATTTTTTTGGCTGATTTGATAAAATTTTCGAATTTTTTGGCTGTTTGATCTTCTGGTTTGTTTGTTTGGTGGTTTGCAGGATTTCTGGAAAGATTCGGTTGATTCTGGAAAAGTTTTCGGCTGATAGACTTGAAGATTCGAAGACTGTTCTTCGTGTTTATTCAATTAGTTCTTCATAATTTTCGGTTTTACGTTGCTGATTTGCTTGTTTTGATTTTGCAGATTCGTGTTAGAGAATCAGAAAAATCTTCAAAATTTCAATCAGATCAAGTTTCCAAACTTAACTGGCGAATTTGATTTATTTTGCTGACTGGCCAGCGAAATTAACACACCAGCGAATTTGGGACTTATATCTCGGTAACCGGCGAAGTTAAATCCAAAGGCGACTTTGGTAACCGTATAATTTTCCACAGCGAAATTACCACGGTTTCAGCGACTTCACTAGTCGTCGTAATAGCGAAAATACACAGCGAATTTGTTCTGCGAACTAGATCAGCGAAATTCACAGCATAGTCAGCGAAATTAACATAACCAGCGAATTTAAACTGATCAGCGAAATTAACTGAAAACCAGCGAAATTAAGAGGTGGAAAATTTATTGGCAAGTGTCGATAAAATTTGTGTGTTTTGCAAATATAAATTGATCCGTAGCTCGTTTGACAGAACCGTTTGGACCATTAGATTCCTTGGATTTTTAGGGTAAAAAAAAAACCTCTGGAAAATCCCGATTTCGGTTTTCGACATTTTATATCATTGGATTTGTCTTTTCGAGACGATTCTAAAGGTGTAATTTGGTAACCACTGTTTTCGTAGAAATTTTGTACGGTTTTATCAGTACGGTTACGATAAAAACGCGTTTAAAGATAGTCAGAATGGACAAAGTCAGTGAGACTTTTAAACATTGGCCAAAGCTGAAAAATGTAAAAGAATATGCTGACTGGAAAGAGGAGTTTGAGGCATTTGTGAAGAGTGAAGATACCAGAATGTGGTACTGTATGATAGATGGCTATGTTGCTCCTACGTGTAGTATTGAAGGAAGGGTCTTAGTGCTGTCTTATGACAAGATGGATGAATCTTAGAGACAGGTGGTTGATGCTGAAAAGAGAGCCTTGGCAGCAATAAAGATGTGTTTACCTGATAGCATCAAGCATACCTTCACAAAGTACACTAATTCAAAGGATATGTGGGATGCATTACAAAAGCGATATCAGGGGAATGAGAGTGCCACTCAGGCATTCATGGCAGAGATAGTGCCAGTTGATGAGGCTGAGACTACTGTGAGTGATGCTGAATTTGAAGTGAAAAATGCTAAAGCAAAAGTGGATGCTGAAGTAAAGAAGGAGAGTGAAGCTGAACAGGTTGTTGCTGATGAACATACAAAAGTTCATGAGAAAGAGGTACCATCTATTTCTGTGTGTTTGAGATGTCGTGAACTACAGGGTGAGGTTGACAGGTTGTCAACACAAAACCAAAGTCTGGTAAGTGAGATGTCTACCATAAAAGAAGCAAACTTTTTTGTTAAAAGAAATGAATCGTCATACTTGAAGAAAATAAAAGGTTGTGAAGCTGAAATTGAAGCTTTAACTTGCAAACTAAATGAAAAACTTCAAGTCATAAACTTAGCTCATGACATGATGGCTGAGAAAACAAAAGAGATTTCTGAAAAATGCAAAGAGTTGTCAGATGCACAACTCAAAATTGTTGAACTTGAAAAGAAATTGAGTCAATTCAGAGATTCGTCTTTTGTAATGAAACACATGATGGGTGGGTTAAAGAAGAGTAATGACAAGAGCAGTGTGGGCTTCCAAGGCTTTAATGAAGTCTCACCTCCTCTTAGTCATGACTATTCATTCCTGCCTAGTGAAAATGAGCTAGTAGACTTTATGGCATCTACACCTAGTAGTTTCGGATCCACATCAAGTCAAGGTGATGGATCTAAGAGTGATGTTTTGAAAAAGAAAAATTCACCGCCTAAGAATAAAAATCAAGCTTTTGTCAAAAAGATTAATTTTGTTCAAGGTAGTGATATGAAAAATGAAACTGCTGTTATTGAAAATGAATCGAATGTAGAGTTTGCTAAAAATAAGAGCATAGAAAAATATGAAATAAAGCAAACTGAACAAGGTTCATCTAAGGGATCATCACCATCTGATAAGGGATCTACCTCAGAGACTCCAGCTAAGAAGTCTTTGTCACACCCCTTTCTGCGGCGGAAGCACGAGGTGTGATCATGAAAGGTTCTCATTGCATACGAAGAGTAAACATGCTACATGCTCGTAAAATAACATTCAAATACCATAATTTGAAAACATACGTTAGCGTTTACATCGCTAAGTCGCATAAAACATTGTCTTAAAAGTTTACAACTTTATTTAAAGTTAAACACAAGCGACATCCACGAGCATAAGCAAGACCACGCGCACATCCATCCTAGTTACCTGAAATACATGTGAGTTTTTGGAAAAACGTCAACATAAAGTTGGTGTGAATTCATGCAGTTTTGTATTTCATGTTTGTATACTTTGTATGAAAACATAGTTTGTGAGTAAATCAAGTTTTCATATGTAAATCCAGTTTCATGTGTACACCACGTGCATCTGTATATTTCAATTTCTTCTTGAGTACCCCACGTACTCAAGTTTAATTCTCATTCTTTTCTTGAGTACCCCACGTACTCAAGTATTCATCAATCCTCTTGAGTACCCCACGTACTTCAAGTTATTTATCAATTTTTGTATGGTATGAATTTTATGTAAATACAGTGTTTCTGTACTTATCAGATTGTTGATGGGTTGCAAAGCCATTAACATGTGACACGTCATAGGAAGCCACCAAACCTAAGGCATTTCATTGGTATATTCTGAGACACAAAAGCACTCCTCGATTCTCGCCCCGACCAGGAGTGTGGCTGCCAGGCACCCGTTAGATCTAACCTTTTGTTCTGCGGTCTAGGTATATTGTTGATTAATGGTGCTTCTGTACCCTATTCGTGACACTATTTCTCATAACGCCTCCTACTTGGTTCTCGTTCTCACCAAGCGCGTTTCTTGTTATCATTTCTCATAGCGCCTTATACTTGGTTCTCGTCTCACCAAATGCGCTTCTCATATTCATATATTTCGTCACACTTGGTTCTCGTTCTCACCAAGTGTACTTCTTGTATTTATATCATACCATTTATAAATATTGTACTTTTGTACATGTATTTCACCCCCGAAGTTATAAAAACTGAAAACAGTTAAAGAGAAAAGGGGGAGCATGAACTCACAACTTTGCGTTCCTAGCGTCGTAAACTCCACCGGATTTGCTTACTTAACGTCGTAACCTATACGCGTTTTCTTATCGTTAGTCACTAGACTTGCGTCGCACAAGTACAGTCACTCTCTTTTGTGTATATTTTCTTGTGTTAAAAATATTCTATATTTTTAACTACGTATCTTACTTATATTATTTTCTCCAAAAATAAGTATAAGTCTTTTGTGTTTTGCACTTTGCACCCGAATCATGTATCTTGTGTTTTGTATGTGTATTTCTATATTTCTACTCCTCATGAGTATTTAGTGTACTTTTAAGTCTTAATACACTAGCACGTATAACACATACTATATACACTTAGCACAAAATTTGGTGATAAAATAATATATATTTTTCTCTCAAAAATATATACTTATTATCCATTTTTATTCTTGAAGAAATCACCATTTCTTATCACCAAAAATTAGGGAAACCTTGGTAATACTTTTAAATACATTTTTAGGGAATAAGTTTCTCAAAAACTTATATTTTTCTAAGTGTCAAAATTTATAAAAATTTTGACAGAGTTTCCCCTAAAAATGGAGGTTTCCCACGTTTTCAAAACGTGTGTTTATTTTATTTTAAATCATCATCAATCATCAATAATCATCAACAACAATTATCAACCATACTTATCAACAATAATCACTAATTTCATGAACTTGAATATTTACAAAAATGTGTAGTAACTTACTAGCACATTTAGTAAGTCTTGTTATCTTTAAAAATAAGTTTAATTTCTTAAAAACTTTATTTTTAAAGAATATGAAGTTTTACAACTTCTAGTCGGTTTTTACGAAAATTATTTCTTTGTTAAAACCTTTGTTACACAAGTATCCACACACTTGTTTGTTCACAAAAACCACTTTTGTTTGTGTAAGACCCGGTTTAGAACATGTGATTTCTTGGACACTTGGTCCTTTGAAAATACCGCTTGTAGATACGTAGATCTACTAGTTTTAAACACTACTTCACAAGTTAAATTGCTTTTACACAACAAAAATGCTTTTACACAAGTCCATGTCTCATGTGTGGTAGAGTTTCACCCTTTAACCCTTGTGTTAACTAAAAACGAGCTTATGTTAAGATCCATGATCTTACAAAGTCGGGTTAAACGATGATCCGGGCTACCACACCATAGATCGGGTCTAGATGACCATAAATTTCAAATACTACAACATTTACACAACATATGTGCTATTAACCACCACTTTAAGTGTTTTTAGTAGACTTTTGTTCATCATTTTGTATTTTAACGAGATTTAACCGATACAAATCCTTTTAACCACTCTAAAATAGTTCAAATACGAGTTTTAAACATTATACCTCTAGCTCGAGGCTAGGGAAGAATCTATGCGCAAAAGAGGTGGATAAAAGCAAAGTAGAGAGGTTCTTCGCCTTCCGTTTGCTCCAAGGCTCCTTATATGCGACCCTTAACACTTGTAGATGCTTGGAACTTGCAAGATCAAACTTGAAAGATGGATGGATGGGTGTGGGGTGTTCGGCCGTAAGTAGTAGAGAGGGAGAGAGTGTTGATGTTATGTGGTTTTGTAAAGTGCTTGGTCCTTCATACATATATATAATCCAACTTCTATGATTAACCAAAGGATCTTATGTTACTTAGATTTTAGACATATAAGATTAAAATAATCTTGTAAGGACAAGGTGTGTCCCCCACATGGGGACGGTTTCTAAAGAGGGGGGGGGGGGGTTCTAGTTCAATTCCAACTAGTTAGTTGGATATTAGTTAGGTTAATCTAGGTTAGTTAAGTGATTAACCCGGTTACTAGTGTGTTGTGCTTTATGACGGGTGTTAGGGTATTCAGGGACCCTAACTGGCTCAGAAAAAGATAAATAATGTTATCAACAATATTTTCATGTTCCGGGTATAGTCCGGTTGTTCGGTTACATACCGATTCGTTAAAGTGCTAAATTACACTTTTTAGTGTCGTTGAAGTACCCTTTTTGTATCCTTTCACTTCCCAACCCTTAGGGAAATATTCTGGATGATAAAACGAAATTTCTGCATAATATTTATATGCTTAAATGCTGATTAGAGCTGAATTATACAAAATTCGGCACTTAAAGTGCGTTTCGGGTGCTTTTTAGTGCTTATTTTTGCTTTCGTATTGTATATACATTAACCCTTGTATGTACTCTTGGGTTTTAATGCATTCTTGTTGTCGGACCTACACCTAGGCCTCAGTTCTAATGTCTGACTGCTTTCTGCAGTTCAGTCGACACAGTGTGTCTTACCGGTGAGTTTACTATTATTCTGACGCAACGCTCTCGTTTATGCATAAAGCAATATTTTGTAGTATACAACATGCATGAATTCACTTGTTTAATCATGTGTTCAGACATTGCTGACACTTAAACTCATAATTGCAGTCATTAAGCAATAATTAATGTGTACGGAAATTATCGGTTTGTGCCAGTTGTCACAGTCTCCCCCCGTTAAAAGAATTTCGTCCCGAAATTCAGATTGAACTAACTCTCGCCGGAGTCTTCTTGAATAGGTGGGGATACTTTTTCTTGAACTGGTCTTCACGTTCCCATGTGTACCCGGGTCCGTGCTTAGAGCTCCAACGTACTTTGACAAGTTTCACACTGCTCCTCCTGGTCTTGTTGACTTTCCAGTCAGTAACCTCAACGGGTTGTTCTGTAAATCGGAGGGCTTCATCAATATGCACTTCATCCAACGGGATGGTCACGTTTTCTTGCGTTGGACTCTTCTTTAGGTTGGATACATGAAACGTATCATGTACTCCATTAAGTTCTGCCGGTAACTCCAACTTGTATGCCACGGTACCAATTCTTCTCAATATTCTGAATGGTCCGATGTATCGTGGATTCAACTTTCCACGCTTTCCAAATCTGACTACGCCCTTCCATGGTGAGACTTTTAACAACACTTTGTCTCCCACTTTGAAATCTACCGATTTCCTATTTGGATCCGCGTAGCTCTTTTGTCGCTCTCGAGCCGCCTTAATGCGCTCTCGGATCTGCGCAATCTTGTCGGTTGTCTCTTGTACAAGTTCCGGACCAACCATACGTTTATCTCCGGCATCTGCCCAACACAGGGGCGATCGGCATTTGCGGCCATACAGAGCTTCGAACGGCGCGGCTTTTATGCTTGTATGATAACTGTTATTGTAGGAAAACTCAACTAAAGGTAGATGAGTATCCCAGCTGCCGCCTAGGTCCATGACACATGCGCGAAGCATATCTTCTAACGTTTGTATAGTCCGTTCGCTCTGGCCGTCTGTTTGCGGATGGAATGCCGTGCTCAGATCTAACTGGGATCCAAAGGCTTCCTGAAATGATTGCCAGATTCTTGAGACAAAGCATCCATCTCTGTCTGAAATGATTGAGATTGGCACTCCATGACGTGCCACAATTTCTCTTAAGTATATCTCAGCAAGCTTTCCAGTGCTGTCTTTTTCTCGGATCGGTAGGAAGTGCGCAGACTTCGTCAATCGATCAACTATTACCCATATCATATCGTGCCCTCTCGGGGTCCTGGGTAATTTCGTTATGAAGTCCATCGAGATTTGTTCCCACTTCCACACGGGAATCTCTGGTTGTTGTAGTAGGCCGGACGGTTTCTGATATTCGGCCTTAACCTTCGCACAGGTTAGGCATTTTCCAACATAGACAGCAACGTCGCTTTTGAGTCTCGGCCACCAATAGTACTCTTTCAAGTCTTGGTACATCTTGTCCGATCCTGGATGGATCGAATATCTCGATTTGTGGGCTTCATTAAGGATGACTTCTCGTATGCCACCATAGAGTGGAACCCAAATACGCTTCTCAAAGTATAAGGCTCCCTCTTCGTTTGGCACCATGTAATTCAATGCACCCCGGAGGTATTCAGCTTTACGGTTCTCTTCTTTAAGAGCTTCTTGTTGTGCATCCCGAATGCGTGCAGTGAGGTTCGTTCGAATCGTCATTTCCAATGCTCGAACCCTTAGGGTCTTAACCCTTTCCTTTCGGCTCAACGCGTCTGCTACAACGTTTGCCTTTCCAGGATGGTACTTAATCTCACAGTCATAATCATTCAGCAGCTCGACCCAACGTCGCTGGCGCATATTTAATTCCTTCTGATCAAATATGTGTTGTAAGCTTTTGTGATCTGTGAAGATTGTACATCGAGTACCATATAAATAATGTCGCCAAATCTTCAAGGCGAATACCACTGCACCCAGCTCCAGGTCGTGAGTGGTATAATTTCTCTCGTGAACCTTCAGTTGTCTTGAAGCATAAGCGATGACTTTTTGGTGTTGCATGAGCACGCAACCCAAGCCTTGTCGTGAGGCGTCGTAGTATACCACGAAGTCTTCAGTGCCTTCGGGTAATGATAGTATCGGTGCATCGCATAGCTTGCTCTTAAGTAACTGGAAGGCTTCTTCTTGTTTGTGACCCCAGTCGTACTTCTTGTCTTTCTGAGTCAGGGTTGTTAGCGGTTGAGCTATTTTTGAGAATTTCTCGATGAATCGCCGGTAATAGCCCGCTAAACCCAAAAATTGACGAACTTCAGTTGGGATCTTGGGAGCTTCCCAATTCTTTATTGCTTCTATCTTGGACGGGTCTACATGAATGCCTTTCTCATTCACCACGTGACCAAGAAATTGTACTTCGCGAATCCAGAATTCGCATTTCGAGAACTTTGCATAAAGTTTCTCTTTCTTCAGTAGCTCCAAGATGGTTCTGAGATGTTGCTCATGTTCTTCTTTCGTTCGCGAGTAAATCAGGATATCATCGATAAATACAATCACGAATTTATCGAGATATGGTTTGCATACGCGGTTCATTAGGTCCATAAAGACCGCTGGTGCATTCGTCAGCCCAAACGGCATTACCAGAAATTCGTAGTGCCCATATCGCGTTCTGAATGCAGTCTTTGGCACGCTTTCATCTTGGATTCTCAGCTGATGGTATCCAGATCGAAGGTCGATCTCGGAATAGTAGCTTGATCCTTGCAATTGATCAAATAAGTCATCAATCCTTGGTAGCGGATACCGATTCTTGATTGTGAGCTTGTTCAGTTCCCTGTAATCGATACACATCCGCAGTGTTCCATCCTTCTTCTTCACGAATAATACTGGAGCTCCCCAGCGTGAGAAGCTTGGCCTTATGAATCCTTTATCCAACAACTCCTGGAGTTGTGTAGATAATTCTTGCATTTCGGATGGAGCAAGTCGATAGGGTGCCTTGGCTACAGGAGCAGCTCCTGGAACCAAGTCTATACGGAATTCGACTTGTCGTTGCGGAGGTAATCCTGGCAGATCTTCGGGGAACACATCAGGAAATTCCTTCACCACAGGAATGTCTTCGAGTTTTGGCTCCACAGCCTTCTTGTCCATAACGTGTGCTAGGAAAGCGACACATCCTTTCCTCAAACACTTCTGTGCCTTCATGCAACTGATGATTCGAAGAGGCGCGTCTCGTTTTTCTCCATGCACGATGAGAGTTTCACCATTCGCTAAAGGGATGCGAATGATTTTCTCATGACAAATAACTTCAGCTTTGTTCTTGGACAACCAGTCCATCCCGACTACTACATCGAAGCTACCCAATTGAATAGGTAAGAGGTCGATGCTAAAATTTCGTTCGCCAAGTTCTAGTGTGCAGCCTCTGACAACTTCGCCCGATTCAACAAGTTTACCATTGGCTAGTTCTGAGGAATTTCTAATCTACTAGATTCTATTCCGAGTATGCGTTTAAATTCCACAGACATGAAACTATAATCGGTGCCAGTGTCGAATAATATGGATGCAAAGTGATTGTTAATGAGGAACGTACCGTTGACCACATTAGGGTCCTTGTGTGCGTCCCATGCTCTAATTACAAATGCGCGGGTCTGAGCATTGTTTCCCCTTGGGCAATTTTTCTTGAAATGATCCATGCCTCCACAACCAAAGCATCCTTGGTTTTGCCCAGCTCCACGGCTATTCCGGTTACCATTGCCATTCTCATTCCTTCCGTTTCCCCAACAGTTTTCTGCTTGGTGACCCAATCTACCACATTTGTCGCACCTTGGAATGCGACAAGCTCCTTTATGATGAAACTTACATTTTTGGCATTCAGGCATGGAGCCTTGGTACGCCTTGGTTGAAAGGGTCTTCGCCTCCTGAGACGGGTTAGCCTCATGCTTTTTGTTGAAACCTTTGTCGTTGCGAGTCGCTTGACTCAGATTCGAACGCTTTCTCTTCTTGCCACCGGACGACTCATCATGTGTCTCGGTCTTCTCTGTTGGGTTCAACGATAACTTCTTCTTACGAACACAATCTTTGGTCAGGCTGACAGCCAGAGTTACAGCCTCGGTGATTGTTTGTGGTTTGGCAGACGTCACCATGCCACGAAACTCTGAGGCCAGTCCCCAAATGTAGCGTTCAACACGCTTAAATTCGGGAGTCACCATGTAGGGAAGCACTCTGGACAGGTCGTGGAACCTTCGAGTGTAACCATTGATGTCAGCACCTTCCAAAGTCAAGTGCCAGAACTCTGTTTCCAGCCTTTGGAGTTCTGCACGAGAGCAGTACTTCTCTCTCATTCTTTCCTTCAGTTCCTCCCAAGTTAAGCCATAAGCGGCATTATCGAGCAAGGTTTGGGCTTGCAAATTCCACCAAGTCAGAGCTTCCCCGACGAGCAATCCAGTAGCAAAAGTGGCTTGTTGATCCGCAGCACACTTGCTCATGCGGATAGCAGCTTCCGTCTTCTCCGTCCAGCGTACAAACGCTACTGCACCTCCTGTGCCGTCATAGTTCATCGGCTTGCAGTCGAGGAACTGCTGAAAAGTGCAGCTTCGCACTACGCTGTCTCCAGATGAGTCTCCATTCCTATTACGTCTAGCGTTGCTTGGTCCTCCACTGTCTTGAGTACGGTTTGCCTCGTACTGGGCGATAGCAGCGGAGATCCTTTCTTCCAGTAGAGCCTCCAACTCTTCGGCAATTCTTGGCAGTGGGGGAGGAGGAGGTTGTTCGTCATTGCGAGCATTCACAGCTTTCCTGGGTGCCATGTTCTGACAGAACATAACGCAACAGGGTTACACATGTGTTTGATATCGTCCTACTAGGCAGTAGTAGTATGTATATTCACAGGTATATACCACATAAGTGACATCAAACAGTTATTACTCTAGCAGAGTACGTAGTAGGCTTGCACTGAGGGGATCTATACGTGACAAGACTTGCTGTGATTTTTGTGCACTGAATTCCATAATTATGTATGCATCCATAATTACGTAACTCCTTGCACAGTCCGCACAGTTCGTTTCATCCTCGTATTTCTTCCTTCAGATGGGCCATCGCTTTCAGGTAAAGTCACGTATACTCGTGACATTCTACTTCTAGTACATGCTAATTATCACACATAATTGCAAGTAATTTCTAGTCAATGACAAGTGCTACTCAAGTGCACTCTAAGTCTCGTAGTGTCTTTTCTAGACTCATGTAGACAGTCTCAGGCAGTGGATGTCGCGGGACGTTTTATGCAATGAAAACTCCTTGAAAATTGTTTTCGTGAATGGATCCTAGAGATTGTAGACTAGACTCGAGAATGAATCCTGGTTCACTACAATCGCAGCTCTGATACCAATCTGTCACACCCCTTTCTGCGGCGGAAGCACGAGGTGTGATCATGAAAGGTTCTCATTGCATACGAAGAGTAAACATGCTACATGCTCGTAAAATAACATTCAAATACCATAATTTGAAAACATACGTTAGCGTTTACATCGCTAAGTCGCATAAAACATTGTCTTAAAAGTTTACAACTTTATTTAAAGTTAAACACAAGCGACATCCACGAGCATAAGCAAGACCACGCGCACATCCATCCTAGTTACCTGAAATACATGTGAGTTTTTGGAAAAACGTCAACATAAAGTTGGTGTGAATTCATGCAGTTTTGTATTTCATGTTTGTATACTTTGTATGAAAACATAGTTTGTGAGTAAATCAAGTTTTCATATGTAAATCCAGTTTCATGTGTACACCACGTGCATCTGTATATTTCAATTTCTTCTTGAGTACCCCACGTACTCAAGTTTAATTCTCATTCTTTTCTTGAGTACCCCACGTACTCAAGTATTCATCAATCCTCTTGAGTACCCCACGTACTTCAAGTTATTTATCAATTTTTGTATGGTATGAATTTTATGTAAATACAGTGTTTCTGTACTTATCAGATTGTTAATGGGTTGCAAAGCCATTAACATGTGACACGTCATAGGAAGCCACCAAACCTAAGGCATTTCATTGGTATATTCTGAGACACAAAAGCACTCCTCGATTCTCGCCCCGACCAGGAGTGTGGCTGCCAGGCACCCGTTAGATCTAACCTTTTGTTCTGCGGTCTAGGTATATTGTTGATTAATGGTGCTTCTGTACCCTATTCGTGACACTATTTCTCATAACGCCTCCTACTTGGTTCTCGTTCTCACCAAGCGCGTTTCTTGTTATCATTTCTCATAGCGCCTTATACTTGGTTCTCGTCTCACCAAATGCGCTTCTCATATTCATATATTTCGTCACACTTGGTTCTCGTTCTCACCAAGTGTACTTCTTGTATTTATATCATACCATTTATAAATATTGTACTTTTGTACATGTATTTCACCCCCGAAGTTATAAAAACTGAAAACAGTTAAAGAGAAAAGGGGGAGCATGAACTCACAACTTTGCGTTCCTAGCGTCGTAAACTCCACCGGATTTGCTTACTTAACGTCGTAACCTATACGCGTTTTCTTATCGTTAGTCACTAGACTTGCGTCGCACAAGTACAGTCACTCTCTTTTGTGTATATTTTCTTGTGTTAAAAATATTCTATATTTTTAACTACGTATCTTACTTATATTATTTTCTCCAAAAATAAGTATAAGTCTTTTGTGTTTTGCACTTTGCACCCGAATCATGTATCTTGTGTTTTGTATGTGTATTTCTATATTTCTACTCCTCATGAGTATTTAGTGTACTTTTAAGTCTTAATACACTAGCACGTATAACACATACTATATACACTTAGCACAAAATTTGGTGATAAAATAATATATATTTTTCTCTCAAAAATATATACTTATTATCCATTTTTATTCTTGAAGAAATCACCATTTCTTATCACCAAAAATTAGGGAAACCTTGGTAATACTTTTAAATACATTTTTAGGGAATAAGTTTCTCAAAAACTTATATTTTTCTAAGTGTCAAAATTTATAAAAATTTTGACAGAGTTTCCCCTAAAAATGGAGGTTTCCCACGTTTTCAAAACGTGTGTTTATTTTATTTTAAATCATCATCAATCATCAATAATCATCAACAACAATTATCAACCATACTTATCAACAATAATCACTAATTTCATGAACTTGAATATTTACAAAAATGTGTAGTAACTTACTAGCACATTTAGTAAGTCTTGTTATCTTTAAAAATAAGTTTAATTTCTTAAAAACTTTATTTTTAAAGAATATGAAGTTTTACAACTTCTAGTCGGTTTTTACGAAAATTATTTCTTTGTTAAAACCTTTGTTACACAAGTATCCACACACTTGTTTGTTCACAAAAACCACTTTTGTTTGTGTAAGACCCGGTTTAGAACATGTGATTTCTTGGACACTTGGTCCTTTGAAAATACCGCTTGTAGATACGTAGATCTACTAGTTTTAAACACTACTTCACAAGTTAAATTGCTTTTACACAACAAAAATGCTTTTACACAAGTCCATGTCTCATGTGTGGTAGAGTTTCACCCTTTAACCCTTGTGTTAACTAAAAACGAGCTTATGTTAAGATCCATGATCTTACAAAGTCGGGTTAAACGATGATCCGGGCTACCACACCATAGATCGGGTCTAGATGACCATAAATTTCAAATACTACAACATTTACACAACATATGTGCTATTAACCACCACTTTAAGTGTTTTTAGTAGACTTTTGTTCATCATTTTGTATTTTAACGAGATTTAACCGATACAAATCCTTTTAACCACTCTAAAATAGTTCAAATACGAGTTTTAAACATTATACCTCTAGCTCGAGGCTAGGGAAGAATCTATGCGCAAAAGAGGTGGATAAAAGCAAAGTAGAGAGGTTCTTCGCCTTCCGTTTGCTCCAAGGCTCCTTATATGCGACCCTTAACACTTGTAGATGCTTGGAACTTGCAAGATCAAACTTGAAAGATGGATGGATGGGTGTGGGGTGTTCGGCCGTAAGTAGTAGAGAGGGAGAGAGTGTTGATGTTATGTGGTTTTGTAAAGTGCTTGGTCCTTCATACATATATATAATCCAACTTCTATGATTAACCAAAGGATCTTATGTTACTTAGATTTTAGACATATAAGATTAAAATAATCTTGTAAGGACAAGGTGTGTCCCCCACATGGGGACGGTTTCTAAAGAGGGGGGGGGGGGTTCTAGTTCAATTCCAACTAGTTAGTTGGATATTAGTTAGGTTAATCTAGGTTAGTTAAGTGATTAACCCGGTTACTAGTGTGTTGTGCTTTATGACGGGTGTTAGGGTATTCAGGGACCCTAACTGGCTCAGAAAAAGATAAATAATGTTATCAACAATATTTTCATGTTCCGGGTATAGTCCGGTTGTTCGGTTACATACCGATTCGTTAAAGTGCTAAATTACACTTTTTAGTGTCGTTGAAGTACCCTTTTTGTATCCTTTCACTTCCCAACCCTTAGGGAAATATTCTGGATGATAAAACGAAATTTCTGCATAATATTTATATGCTTAAATGCTGATTAGAGCTGAATTATACAAAATTCGGCACTTAAAGTGCGTTTCGGGTGCTTTTTAGTGCTTATTTTTGCTTTCGTATTGTATATACATTAACCCTTGTATGTACTCTTGGGTTTTAATGCATTCTTGTTGTCGGACCTACACCTAGGCCTCAGTTCTAATGTCTGACTGCTTTCTGCAGTTCAGTCGACACAGTGTGTCTTACCGGTGAGTTTACTATTATTCTGACGCAACGCTCTCGTTTATACATAAAGCAATATTTTGTAGTATACAACATGCATGAATTCACTTGTTTAATCATGTGTTCAGACATTGCTGACACTTAAACTCATAATTGCAGTCATTAAGCAATAATTAATGTGTACGGAAATTACCGGTTTGTGCCAGTTGTCACAGTCTTCGAAAAAGAGATCGTGCTTCAAATGTCACGTCAATGGACATGTAGCAAGCTGCTGTCCTAACAAAAAGAGTGAAGCACAACTTAGTGAAAAACAGAGAGGAAAATTACCAGAGAAGAAAGGTGATAGTGAGGAGAAAGGATCAAATTCTCAAAAGAAATCTGCTCCTAAGCAACCAGAGAATGTTGTTGTTGGTGTAGATAAGGCTGAAAAGGGAACTCCACAAGTTCCTCGTTTTCAAAGAAATCAACCAAGATTTCAGCCTAGATCTTCACCAGGCAGATTTGACAGACCTAGAAGCAGTTCACCAAAAGTGAACAATTTTAATGGAAATTCAAATAATTTCAGAAGTCAAGGTCAATATCAAAATCGATACCAGAATAATGGTGGTCGAAATTTTTATAACAATGGCTTTAGAAATTATAAAAATCAAGCTTCTTGGAATCAAAATTCAAGGTTTCAAAATCAAAATTTTCAAAGGTCCAATAGTCCAAATACATATAGGAACCCTCAGGACCATAGACCTTATGGAAATCAAAACTCATTTACATCAACAGGTCTGAGATCCAAGACTCCAGGTAGGAGTAATGGATATTGGATGGATGTTCAAATAGTTGGTGAATTTGGACGACCCAAGACCATTAAGGCTTGGGTCCCCCAATCTAACTAATTTCTTAGTTGGTGTGTGCAGGAGCTGCTAAGGAGGATGTGAGAATGTTGATATATTTATATTGATTGATTTAAATTAAAGTTCAAAGTGCTGAGTCGACACACTAGATAACCTGGCAGATCTTTATACTAAAGCTTTTGACAGGGCTCGCTTTGAACAATTAGTCGAACTCAACGGGATGAGGAATCCTGAATAACTGGTTTTTCATAAGAATTTTTGTAAATAGTTTACTGTTTTTCTTAAAAATCAAAAATAAAAAAAAATTGAAAAATCAAAAACATAAAAAAAATAGAAAATCAAAAATGAGTTATCACTGTGTGAAAAAGAAGAAATGATAGTACATCAGCAAGTTAGACTGTCACACTGAAACTGAAATTAAATTGCTTAAGTGTGATAGCAGCTTCATCATACGATGTACCAGTAGGCAAAAAGCATGAAATAATCAACTTACCAATGTGATATAAACTTAAATACAACTGTGTATGAGTGGGGAACACATCAGTGGTGTATGGTTTAATGACCTTAAATCTTGCGTTGATAGATTGCCAAAATCTGAAGTTTTGGGTCTTTATACTGATATTTCATCAAGGGATATCTTGACTGTCTTTCTGTTCAGAACTAAAATTGTACATGACCCCAGGAAAGAAAGTCACTTGGAATTAGCACATTTCTATTTGAATGTCTGTATGTTGTCCCGATACACACAATTTTGATCTGATTCTGAAATCTTCTCTGAAAAAAGTCGTGTACCTCCTCTGCTGCATCCAGATATATGCTGGCCTGGAGGTGCTAGGCAACGACAGCTTTTGTTGCATCCAGATACATGCTGACCTAGCTGTACGTTGTCGCGCTATAGATCTAATACACCCGAAAGAGGCCCTCAAGTGCCCAAATGAAACCCAAGAAACCTATAACAAATTGAGAAAAACTCATTTGATCTGTATATTATACCATCTCTCCTAAAGATCTATTTTGTTCTCTTCTCAACCTATTCCCAGTTAAGATTTCAGAAATATGGATTGGACTTGTGAAATATGTGGTAGGGAAGATACTTGCATGATAGAGTGTGTTGTTTATATTTCCAGGATTTGATTAGTATTTATTTGGGTGTTCATAGTTAAGCAATCAAAACATGATAAAACAGATTATATGCAGACCAAGACATTGTCAGGATATCTTAAAGGATGACATCAGTATACTCACCTACTACGATGAATCTTTGTGCATACCTTGATCGTGGGGGTATATCCTGAAGTGGGACACACTAATATATCAGTAATAAAATTACCTTAACGTATCATACGGTAATGGAACTTGAAATGTTCATGCATTTTGTTTAAGTGGACAAACATACTGGTAATCGTCTTGGACTGATTTTCACGTAAAATTAAATAAAGAATTATCTAATAGTGTGAAAACAGTTTGATTATGCTGATATGATCTTCTTACCAGTGATTCTCACAAAAATAGAGTGTTTATTGCTTTTCGTATTTATTTGCTTTCAGAAAAATATAAAAATCCAAAAATAGTGTCTTTTTCTGTTTAAAATTCTTAACGTACGGAAAACTGTTATTCTTGGAGGAATTGTTACTGATAGGGGGAGACGGTGTTAGAATGTGAGTTCAAAATTTTAAATCATGCGGGTTATAGGATGTGTGATTAAAAAGTTTTGCGTGTTGGTGATGAAATTGGAAATGCTTAATCTGTAATACAGTTTAACTATCTCTTGAAAAATAATAATTTATTTAACGTTGTTGAAAAAATTCTTATGGTTTCTCGAGATGTTTGTTTTCTAGTATACAGATTGAAGCAGTGTGTTGCTGAGAAGTTAAAGTGTTGAGTTGCTGTGAAGATGAGAGTTTGATTGGATGCATGGTAGAACCTCCTTTCTATATTGCAGACAAAGTTGAAGAGATTGAAGAGTGCTTTACAAATGTTGAACTGGAGTTTACTCAAACGCTAAAGTTTTGAAGATTTGGTGATTGGATGTGTTTTGGTCAAAAATAGACAAGGATAATGCAACCAAATCTGATTTTGTGAGGAATGATGCTTGGTTAATTGTATGAACAACAAGTATATGAAATCAACGATGAACACCGAGATTTATACGAGGAAAAAGCCCTTGATCTTTAGAAGATCTCCGGCATAAAAAACCTCGGGTGATGGAAACTACCGATCACCAACTATATTGCAAAAACAGCAGTGATCCTTATACAACTTCGGAAGAAAACAAGCTCAATACAATGAATTTCTAGTGAAAGTGTGTGTTTTTTGCTAAGTGTTTGCAGAGAATTCGAGTGTTGTGTGGTGTGTACCACTTGTGCCTTCATTGAGCTCGTTTTCCCCTTAAAATGATAAGAAAAATCAAGTAACTAACTTCCCGATAAAGGTGGAAGTCACCCCATGACCACCACTAACGGTTATTTCTTCAATATGCACGTGCCTAAAAGCATATTCCACGAGATTCCAGCAAAGGAGTGGTCCACTACGTCCATTACCTGCATTTACACATTAAAAACGTGCAAAATATAAAGGATCCTGATCCTCAGACTCGTGATCCTCAGATGCGTGATCCTCAGACTCTGGATCCTCAGACTCTGGATCCTCAGACTCTCTGCATCAGCCATTAAGCATCCGTGATCCATGCCTAGTCTCAGGATAGATAATCCTTAGCATAAAATTCATGCCCTAACAATTGCCCCCAATATGGCAGTTGTGATAAGGATTCACAGCTGTCATATTTCCGTCAGAAGCGGACTAGCCGTTGCTGCTGGTAACTAGTGGTTACACTGCTTGTCGTCACTGGTAAGACCTGCTATAATCATCATTGCAGAATATAGAGTTAGAGATAACTCCTCAAGTGCCTTTACAGATCAGAAGATCCTTCCGTTCGTGGAGAATGAATCCTCCTACACAGTTTGCTATTAACCTTCCTGCACTTTAATTTCTGCATAGACACTTTAACTGTTAGATAGCCTTATCCGGCCTGGGTCGATGGTCCACGATTTTGCTGTTGAAATCCAGGCCAGATGATTTTGATACATAATGAATAGGTAATAACATTAAACTTTTTTAGCTACATCTATTGTTGTTTCTTCCCTTTTTATTTTTCATGTATGCTTTCTATTTTCAAAAATATCATCACCAAACAACTGGAAAGTTATTGAAAATCTGATGATAATGTTACACTTTTAACAGAAAACTTGAAGTGTTCATATAAATGTGGATCAATGATCCTTAACCAAAAAGGATAAGAGACAACTTACAGCTTCGAAAAAGTTAGAATATAACATACCAGAGAATCCAAGTTAGGATTCTATATCCTTGTAAATTATTGTTGAATAAGCAAACTATGAAAAGTAAAGCTTCTAGGATCAAGGGTCCTTATCGTCAGAACTTGTATAACTTTAGACAGTAGTTTCTAGGGTGAAGAATCATGGATCCTTGAATAATAGGCAGGATAATGGGTGGTGGATGGATCCTCTGTTTGGGGGATGAAGCCACTCGTTATCCTTCCGTCTTTTATTTTTTGCACTACAAAGACCAGTAAACAATGGACACCCTTTGCCAACCCATGTGGACGGGCCATGTTTTGCTGGTAGAAACGTGGGTTGGGAATTTTGACAACCTTAAAAGGTTTAATGTTTTGTGAATAAAATAACTTTAACTTTTTGGCTATCTCCCATGTTGCTATCCTTATGTAACCCTCAGTTTTCAATTGTTGTGATATACATTTGTTTGAATAAGAAAAGTTAAACAAATTAAGTTTAAGAATTTTAGGATATGATCCAGGATCAAATATCCTATAGTTGAAAAGTTCCGAAAAGTAGTATATTTTAAGGATCATAAGTTCAGTTGTCAAAGTATAAGGGCTATTCAAATGAATAATGAATAAAATCAAAATAGTTAAGGATCATACCTGAGAATCCAAGTTAGGATCCTAACCTTTATCATTATAAACAGGATAACCATAAGACAAACCTTAATGGAAGGTAAGGATCAAGGATCCTTGGTCGTTTGTCTCCCAAAAACCTGAAATAGGATACAACTTGGGACTAAGCCAATATAAGATAAGAGTTAGTAACTGGGGACAAGCCCAACAAACTGGGGACAAGCCCAAATAAACTGGGGACAAGCCCAAATAAACGGATGTAAACTGGGGTCAAGCCCATATAAACGGATGTAAACTGGGGTCAAGCCCATATAAACGGATGTAAACTGGGGTCAAGCCCATATAGACGGATGTAAACTGGAGTATGGCCCTAACTGGCGACTATCCAAACTTAGTGACATGAAAATGCCAAAACCTTAGCTAACGTGAAAACGTTAGAAACCTTAGCTAACGTGAAAACGTTAGAAACCTTATGAACGGATGTATGGTACGTCTACCATTATACGTAGGATCCTAGGCATAGCCAGAACAATGGAATTATCAGCCCCTAGAACGAGTACTGGTCCCAAAGCCTTGAACTATACCAGGATCATCGTGCGCTACAGGCGGAATCTGGGGACAGGCCCAAACTGGGGACAAGCCCGAAACTTTGGAGGGTTGGCCAACCACTTTGATCTTTTGTAAAATGATAACAACTCTGCAAAAGCTTAAACTTTGTGAAAATAGATGTTAACTGATTAACATCTTTAACTTATGATAAGTAATAAGTATAAAATGAATGAAAATGAAAATGAAAGTAATGTGTTACCAAATGTAGAATCATATATCCTTTGAGGATCCTGGATCCTTAATCAGAATACCGGTATCGCTGAGGATCCCTGATCCTTCTTACTTAGTATTTTTTGAGATGAACAGCATTCCAAGCTCTTGGTAGGAGATCATCATCCATTGTTAACAAGTGATATGCCCCCTTTCCTGATTCAGCATCAATTAGATAGGGGCCTTCCCACTTTGGTGCTAGCTTGCCATCAGAAGGATTTGTAGTGTTCTGGAATGCTTTTCTTGGCACAAAATCACCAACTTGAAATCTTATAATCCTGACATTCTTGTTGTATGCTCCAGCCATTCTTTGTTGATAACTGGCCATTTCCTTTTTTCTGACTTTGAGCAAAAGCTTCTTCTTAGGATGCAGATGTTATGTTGGTTGGTGTAGAATAGTACTGTGTCTTTGACAAGCATCACACTTCTTTGCATAATCCACAACATCCTTCTTCGTGGTAGGCCTATAGTATGTTGTTCTAAGAATCCTTGAGAATAGTGTTCTGCCCCCAGTGTGGTTTCCACAGTCTCCTTGACTTTGAAAGCTTTAGGATTTTGTCCTGTAGGGATCTCTTCATGTTGTATATATCTTAGGATTGGAAGGATCCAAGATCCTGAATTCGACTGTGCAGGATCACCAGGTATGATTGCAGAATCCTCCACTATCTCCATGGCTACGTTATCCTCAATTGCAGGAGTTAAAACATGGATGATGAGTATTTTTCACATCTTCTGGCATCTTTAGGAATGATCCAAGGTTAGTTAAAGCGTCAGCTTCTGCATTTTCTTCCCTGGGTACCTGTGGTAGACTGAAAAAAGCAAAAGAATCTGCCAGTTTCCTGACTCATGATTAGTGGTTTGGAATTCCGTGCAGTGGATTGGGGTATAATGTCCCCCTGTGGCGATTTTGGTAGTGTGCCTTGTCAAGTTCCTTTAACATTTGAAGCTCCATCCGTGAAGAGTGTCTAAGGATCCTTGGTCTTCTCAAGTTGTTGAACTTTTAATTCAGCTTCCCATTGTAGATCACTACTGAAATCAGCCACAAAGTCAAGTAAAGCTTGGGACTTGATTGCCCATTTTGCCATTCTACCTGACATTTGAAGTTTCCTGAGAACATTCTTGATAGCAAGGTTAGTTTTCACAATAATGGTATGAGTTTCTAAATAATGTCTATGTTTAGCAGAAACCATAATTAAATCAAGAATTAATTTCTCTAAATGAGAATACCTGGCCTCAGCATCAAGTAGAATTTTACTTACATAGTATACCGAATGTTGAGAGCCTTCATGATCCTTAACTAGGATCACACTTACTGCTTTAGCTGAAATAGCTAAGTATAAGGATAACGATTCTCCATTTTCTGGTTTCATCAGGGCTGGTGCTGAGGATAGATAATCCTTAAGAACCTTGAGTGCAGCTTCATGCTTATCAGTCCACTCAAACTTGCCTTGAGCAATTTGTCTACCTCTTCTTGGATAATGACATTCCTTTCAAGTGTAAACTTTCTCCTTTTTTGGGGTATTGGCTTGAAAGACCTGTCAATACCAAGTTTGTGAGTAATAACATTCTTAGATATACCTGTCATATCTTCATGTTTCCAAGCAAAGGTAGATTTTCTTCTTTCCAAGAAGGATACTAAATCCTGCTCAATACTGTCTAGGATCCCGGATCCTATAAAAATTTTGGATTCAGGATCCTCTGGGTTCAACAGAATATCCTTGACGTCTTGCTCTTTTGCCTCCATGACGTCTTGCTCCTTAGAGGCTGGCTTCATTGAAGAAGTGTAACAGTTCTTTGCCTCCTGCTGATCACTTTCTATCTTCACCATATCTCATAGAGTTAGGAGCTTGACACATTGATGATATGTTGAGGGGGACTGCCTTCATATCGTGTATCCATGGTCTGTCAAAGATAACATTACAGCAAGACAAGCAATCAATAACATAGATTTTTTTAACATAATTCACTCTCTCTATATAGATAGGAAGTTTGATATCCCCCAATGTAATCTTTGTCTCTCCACTGAATCCCACAAGGACAGATGATCTTTGGGCAATATCGGATTCAAGGATGTCCATTCTATTGAGGACATCCAACTGGATTATGTTCACTGAGCTTTTCCCATCAATGAGAATCCTGCGAACAAAATGGTTAGATATAAATAATGTAATAACTACACCGTCGTGATGAGGATCCTGAATGTCCGCACAGTTATCCTCATCATATGATATCACTTTCTGATGGGTAAGGATGGAGGTCCGAACAGGTCTGCCCCCATTCTCCATCTTTGTTTCCTTTGCACGTCTCTTAGCTGCTGAGAACCTCCGAAGATGAAATGGATGATTTGAGCATCGGATGGTGGAAGAGGAGCTTTTTCAGGAACTTTCTCAGAATACTTGATCCTTGACTTTTTCCTTCCAAGCAATTCCTTCAAGTATCCTTTGCTCAAAAGATAACCTATCTCCTTCCTTAATGATATGCACTCATCTGTGAGATGACCAGAATCCCCATAGTAAGCACACCATTTTGATTCGTCTTTGGTGGTAGGCGGTTTGTCATTCTTCCTTGGCCACCTAACCTTGTCACCTAAACTCTACATAGAAAGGATTAGTTCATTATTATCAGCAGAAAAACAATATTCAGAAATAGGAGGATAATCCTGATCATCTTCATCTTGTTCCACAACATGCACACTCTGGTTGTCATGCTTGGAGTATTGCTTGGATCAGTTATCCTTGAGATAGGATCCTTATTTGTCTTGCTTTGAGGATCCTGACAATCTCTCGTGGATCCTTTTGTCATCCTCTAAACGGATGAACCTAAGGGCCCTGTTTCTTTTTTCATCTAAGTTCCTGCAAGGGGTCATGACAAGATCATCATAGAACATTGAATCCCTAAGCAAACCCATTTTAAAGGCTTCTAGAGCTGTAGCAATATCTAAGTTAGGGATTTCTAAGGATTCTTTACTAAATCTAGTGACGTAATCTCTAAGTGATTCATTTTGACCTTGTGTTACCCTATATAGATCACTAGTTAATCGTTCAAATTTTCTACTACATGAAAATTGGCTATTAAACAAATTAACTAGATTAGCAAATGAAGTAATAGAGTAAGGAGGAAGACTTAGCAGCCATTTTAATGATGATCCGGTAAGTGTGGATCCAAAGCCCTTGCACAAGCAACCAGATTTGATGTCTGAAACCTCTTCGGTATCTCTCCTGAATGATTCAAAATTGGAATTCTAGATGTGAATCCATGTTGGCGGGATTCTGGCATAACCGAGGGACCAGAGGAAGCAATGGTCTGCATTGGTATGAAGTTTCCTAGATAAACATCCGAACTTCTGGGTTGCACACTCCTTAAGTATCCTAGATCCTGGAAGATGTTGGATCCTTGAAGTGCTGTGAATGGGGGTCTTGGAGGATAATCCATGGATCCGGAAACCTGAGATGAAGATCCTTGAACCTGGAAGGAGGATCCTTGAACCTGGGAGGAGGATCCCTGAACCTGAGAGGATCCTTGAACCTGAGAGGATCCTTGAACCTGAGAGGATCCTTGAACCTGAGAGGAGCCTTGAACCTGAGAGGATCCTTGAACCTGCGAGGATCCTTGAACCTGAGAGGAGCCTTGAACCTGAGAGGATCCTTGAACCTGCGAGGATCCTTGAACCTGAGAGGAGCCTTGAACCTGAGAGGATCCTTGAACCTGCGAGGATCCTTGAACCTGCGAGGATCCTTGAACCTGAGAGGATCCTTGAACCTGCGAGGATCCTTGACCCTGAGAGGATCCTTGAACCTGCGAGGATCCTTGACCCTGAGAGGATCCTTGAACCTGAGACATTGCCGATGATCCAGAACGTATTCCTGTTGATCCACCCTGGTATTGGACATGTGGAGCTGCAAAGTGCTGGGAAGTTATGATCGGAGTGTCGAAATTCAGCGACCTCGACATCAAAGGGTTGTGATCCTCTGCTGATTTTATCAATTTCGCGAAGGATCCTGCCATTAGTTTTGACCTGCTGCATGTGATCCTTCATCTGCACAATCAAAGCATAAAAATCACTGTTAGTAAGTGTAGAGGAAGAAACAACAGTTGGTTTTGTGAAAACGGGGGTTGTCTTCTTCGGAGAATTCTCAGCATTCTTTTGGAATGTAAGGGGGAGATGATGCAAAGGCGAAATGCCCTGTGAAAAAGTGACCGCCGACATAGAACTTGGAGTAGTTTTCCCTGAGAAGCCATGTGGTTGAAGGTAATGAACCGAAATGAATGAAATGAACAAAATTTCTCAGAATTGAAGCACCAATTGCCCCACGGTGGGCGCCAAACTGTTTTGGTCAAAAATCACACAAGGATAATGCAACCAAATCTGATTTTGTGAGGAATGATGCTTGGTTAATTGTATGAACAACAAGTATATGAAATCAACGATGAACACCGAGATTTATACGAGGAAAAAGCCCTTGATCTTTAGAAGATCTCCGGCATAAAAAACCTCGGGTGATGGAAACTACCGATCACCAGCTATATTGCAAAAACAGCAGTGATCCTTATACAACTTCGGAAGAAAACAAGCTCAATACAATGAATTTCTAGTGAAAGTGTGTGTTTTTTGCTAAGTGTTTGCAGAGAATTCGAGTGTTGTGTGGTGTGTACCACTTGTGCCTTCATTGAGCTCGTTTTCCCCTTAAAATGATAAGAAAAATCAAGTAACTAACTTCCCGATAAAGGTGGAAGTCACCCCATGACCACCACTAACGGTTATTTCTTCAATATGCACGTGCCTAAAAGCATATTCCACGAGATTCCAGCAAAGGAGTGGTCCACTACGTCCATTACCTGCATTTACACATTAAAAACGTGCAAAATATAAAGGATCTTGATCCTCAGACTCGTGATCCTCAGACGCGTGATCCTCAGACTCTGGATCCTCAGACTCTGGATCCTCAGACTCTCTGCATCAGCCATTAAGCATCCGTGATCCATGCCTAGTCTCAGGATAGATAATCCTTAGCATAAAATTCATGCCCTAACAGGATGCATCAGCTTAGGGGGAGTCTGTTGCTGACAGAGCTGTTGAAGCTGAAGCTATCCAAAGACCAAAGACAGTGCACGATTACATGAAGATTGCAAGATGACTGAAGACAAAGTTATTTTATGAAGCTATTGTCAAGGGGGAGTTTGTTGGTGCATGTTTGTGACAACAGCTTAGATTTGGTCTTTGGATATCTTGTAATTAGATAAACGATAAACAGTTAGCGGGTTTAGCTTTGTATTAGTGAGTTAATAGAGTTTGGGCTAAACAAAACCCACATTGGGTGACGGGGGACGAAATGGGCCAAGCCCATGTAGAAACCCAAGTCTAATGTTGCAACCTTGTGTTATATAAACAAGGTTAGGGTTTAGGTTAATCAGTAAATCAGCCAAAACAGTTTGTGTGAGAATTTCGTGAGAGTGCTTAGGGCTTGGACGAAATTTTTAGTTGGTTAGGGTTTGATTGATTGTAAAACGTTTGTTTGGATAATCAATAGAAACCGGTTTGAAAGTGATTTGCTATTTCTGTTTTCTACTTGTTTCTGTGATATTCTGATCAAGAGGATTCCGCACTCTTGATTGGAAAGACAATTCTGTGAAAGATCCATACGAATAGGGGACCTACAGTATGTTGGGGTTTTGTATACAAAATGAGTTACTACACTGTGAGTAGTAACATTTCCACCAGTCAGGATTGACAGTACCGTGGGTGGTAATTGAATAGATGTAAATCAATGTAATTGCTGGATTGCCCTAAATGTTGTAAAAAGGATAAAACATGTCTTGATTAAATTGCGATTCACTCACCAGTATTTTCCACTGACAAATGTTTTTAAAACGCGTTTCAGGTAACAAAATGTGAAAGCCAAATAGAAGCCAGTTGGAGAGCACTGAAGGCTTGGAAAAAGTGGCTATAATAGTTACCTAAATAAAGAAGAAGTTTTATTTCAATAAATTAGGGTTTATCCGCACAACCTGATTATGAATGGAAACTTGGGTTTTACCCATGTGTTTATTATTTATAAAATGAGGTTTTTTACTCAGATAAAATATTTCCTAACTACGGTCCTGATGTAAATTCCGCTGCAAAATGAAATAAACACCGATACCACCGAATGTGCGAAGCTCGCGGCCTCCCGCCTTCACGGGCAAGGGGTCGGGGGTTGCGACAGTCTGAGCCTTGCGAATGTTGATATTGAAGGTTCTTCTATGGGCTGCTTGTTGTGGTTGTTACTGCTGCTGCTGCTAAGGTTGCGGTTGCTGTTTTTGCTACGGCTGTTGCTGTGGTGGTTGATGCTGCGGCTCTTGTTTCACCACACGAGTGGACAGGCATTAGCAAAATGATTCGGGTCACCACAAGAGTAGCAAGCTCGTGCATGAACTGCGGGCGCAGGAGCTGCCTAGTTGACCTGAGGAGCAGGGAGTGGAGCTGGTGGTGCTGGAAGAGCTTGAACAGCTTGCTGACGTGGGCCTTAATGGCAGTGAGCGGTAAAGTGCCCATAGATGTTGCAGTTTGCACAGAAACGACAGTTGACTCCTGCCGGATGATGATAGGTACAAGTAGGGCACAGAGGGTGGATACCAGAGTACGCACGCTTCGCAGGCGGTGCGTTGGTAATAGTATCTTGAACGTTCTGGTTGTTTGGTTGTACGGGGACGGCGTTGAGAGGAGCGGCGGTAGTGGCACAGTTTTTGTTGTTGTTGCTGTTCTTTCGCTTGCGGCTCTGGCGTGAAGACTTTGAACCTTGTGATGCTGCATTGTCGGTAGTGGGAGTAGCAGTACCCTGATTGAGACTCTTGGTTGAGGTTTTGAAAGCTCTAGCCAAGACTCGTTTGTCGTTGATCTTAGTCGTGAGTTGGTAGGTTTCCTCAATAGTAGTAGGCCTTGCTGCCTGAACAAAATCAGCTACACAATCGGGGAGAGATCGTATGTATTTCTTGATTGTCTTATCAGGCATGTCCACCTGACTAGGGCAGATAATACTCAGCTGCTTGAAACGATCAGTGAGACCGGCGTTGTTACCTCCTTCCTGCTTGATGTGCCAGAATTCATTCTTCAGCTTCTGGATTTCATGGGGAGGACAGAACTCCTTCATCATAAGCCCCCTGAGTTCCTCCGATGAGAGGCCATAAGCTGCATCATTGCTGCGCCTGTTGCGCTCAGCTATCCACCAATCCAGTGCCCTCGACTAAAAGACACAAGTAGCATTCACAGTGCGGAGATTTTATGGGCATCCGCTTTGCCTGAAGGTGACTTCGTTCGAGTCAAACCATTGAAACATAGCATTGGGTCCATCTTCGCCAGTGAAGTTTGCAGGACCGCAGGCTTTGAATTGCTTGAAACTGAAAGGCGTTTTCGGCGCTTCATTCTTGGAATCGACGGATGATTTGCTGCTGACCTCGTTGATCTCACTTGCAATTTTAGGTATGACCTTGGCCATTTCCTTGGCCAAAACTAAAGTGCTACGCTTGTCGGCTTTGTTCCTCTGAACATTTCGGTAAATGTGAACCGAGAGATGACATTGTCGAGTGCGAGTTTTGCAGCAGATGTCATCCCAAAGGGATTAGACGAGATTCTATTATATCGGGTTTTAGTTAAGAGTTTGCATTTTATACACCATATCTATTATTACTATTCTTCCCATAAAGCGCGTCGGCACATAAGTACGTAAACACATAAACCACATAAGTACGTATACACATAATCACGTATGAGCACATAATTCACGTAAACACATATTTTGCACGTATTCACCTACATATTTTGCACGTATTCACCTTTCAAAACAAAACCTGATCTCTAGATTGCGTATAGCGCGTGCGAGAGTTGCGAGCGATATCGAGTAGCGTAGGGGGCGAGTTTAGCGCACAAGAGTTATTAGTTTGTTCGCGACTAGTTAGTGTTTTAGATTGCCGATGTTGTGGGAGTTGTGCGTGTTTTATAAAGCGGTGAGCGGAAAGCGTAAATTTTCCAAAAATCGAAACATATAAACACATAAAATCGATGACGCGTAAAATCGGCGATTGCAGGCTTAAATCGAAAACATAGTGCCCTGGGTGTTAGACGTCGGCTACCCAAAGTGATTCGAGTATTCCCAACGAGTCCGAGTACAAGCTTTGGCCTAATAGACTGTGCTCTCACCGAAACACGGTGAACGACACTCATCCTTCTAGTTACTACGTGACCCGTATCATCGGAACAGTCGAGACTTTTGTGAGATTTGTAAAATCAAAGTAGGGAGTGGAACGGGTCATTAAGATGCGGGTTTCACCCCTAACTTAACAACTTCACTCCTCATTTTGGTTAAGCAACCACGAGATTGAGATGGAGTTCTCTTTCGAGGTATGGATGTCACTCCTATCTCAACTGATGTTCTCGTGCTGGGAGTAAAAATAAGCGTAGTGTGAGTGATCTTATCGAGAGTTCCTGGTTTTCAGACCTAATCTCGACCCAATCACTCGGTTGTGTTATGCGACGTTTTTGAAAATGTGTGTATTGTGTCAGCTTTAGGAAAGGCAATATAGTTTTCAGCCTTAGGAAAGGCTCCTTCATACGAAGCTGTAGCATGCGGGTTCTATAACAGCCCTCCTAAAACCCTTAAAAATACTCCTATAAGTCCTAAAGTACACCACGTATACGAAAATCGGGCCTGAAATACCTTTATATTTGCAAAAATCAAATAAAACAAATATTTAAGGCCGCTCGCGGGGCGCGACCCATTCCTCTGGGTCTGTCGCGGGGCGCGACAAGGTGGTATCAGGCGGCAGCACGGGGCGCCACGTGTCCTATGCGTGTAAGATCTACACCGTCGATTCACCAAGGCTAGAGCCTACTCTAGTGGTCTCGCGGGCCGCGAAGGTCGTTCTTATAACTCTCGTGGGGCGCGAGAGAACCTTTGATCAGCCCTATAAAAGGAGAGTTCAACTTCAGAAATTCTCGTTTAAAACTTTCTTTCTCTCTCTCTCTAATATTATAAAGCTAAAACTCTCGGGTATAATACCCCTAAAAAGCGAAGCTCTACCTCGTTGTAAGTATTATAACCCCTGGTTACGTATTAGTTACTCTACCCGATTGATCTAGGGCTCCGTAACGCATGTTAAGGCTCTGCCTGACTCAGTCGTTGGAGTTCTGTATCGGGGGTATGGCTAATGTAAATTGAGTTATCTTACTAACACGTGTGCATTGTTTAATTTTAATAGATTATAACCAGGAAGTCAACAGAAAGCAGTAGTATTACCTAAATCAGCAAAGTGAGTACATCTATTTTTGTAAAAAATTTTATACAAGTCTCAATTGTTTTAAATTATGATAACAGTGATTGAGTCTATGTATTCTACAATTACTGTCGGTATATTGGGGTTTTGTATACATTACTAGTTACTATATTGTGAATAGTAGCATGACCACAAGTCAGGATTGACAGTACCGCGGGTGGTAATTGGGTAGATATAAACATTGTAATCGCCCTCAATACTGTAAAAAGATAAAGCTTGTTTTGATTAAATTGGGATGCACTCTCCAGTATTTCATGCTGATAAAATGTTTTTAAAACGTGTTTCAGGTAACAAAATGTGAAAGCCAAATAGAAGCCAGCTGGAGAGCACTGAAGGCTTGGAAAAGTGGCTATAAAAGTTACCTAAATAAGAAAGAAGTTTTATTTCAATAAATTAGGGTTTATCCCTATAAACATATTATAATGGAAACTTGGGTTTTTCCCATGTGTTTATTATTTATAAAAGTGAGGTGTTTTACTCTGATAAACTATTTCCTAACTACGATCCTGATGTAAATTTCCGCTGCCAAATTAATAAACACCGATGCCACCGACTCTGTGCTGCTCGCGACCGGCCGCCCCCTCGGGGCAAGGGACCGGGGGTTGCGATAACAGGTGGTATCAGAGCTACAGCCACTGGTTTAAGCCACATAAGTGTTCTGCTGACACCAACATTTTTATTAGTTATGTTAGGAAATAATCTATGTGATTATGTGTATATATGTATATTATTGTTTTGTGTTATTTGAAAATCTGTTAGTTTACAGTATGAGTGACCAAGGTACGTCTGACGCTTATCGTCACCTAGCTAGTTTCCCCAAGAGTGAAAGAACTTCTTCACAACCTACTCCTTCGGGGTATTCTGCTGATACTGAAGAGGGAATTTTCATTTTTAAGGTTGTTGGTCCTTGACTTGGACTTAAAATACTTCTTTTCACGTAATATGGAAAGTGATTTCAACAAATGTGAAAATAGTGTGCGGAAATAGAAATCAGACTTTCAAGAAACAAGACCTACAGAATTTTCAAGTTTATATCACTTTGAAACAAAATGGTTTACATGGTGATTGTGAGATTATTATCTATTACAAACGAATACTTATGTAATTCTGTGGTGAAAGGACAATGGAGTTTGTAGTATGTATTGAATGCTAAGCTTAACTCATTTGTTCTTTGCTTGATGAGCCTTCTATTTATAGACGGCTTGAATACATGAATAAACATTTGTTTATTCATGTTTATGTCCTGCAAAAAGTAGCTTCTTGACATATTCATTGAATCCAATAATCAAGTTGCCTTTGTCATCATGATATCCAATAATGTCAAGTTGCTTCGGTTATTGTAGCAGGCCAGAACTGATTTTTAGACAAGTGGGGTTTATCAGAATTTCTGATAACCACTTCATCAGAAATTCTGATAACCACTTCATCAGAAATTCTGGTGAACAAATCATCAAAAAATCTGATGATCAGAATTGTCAGAAACTGATGATATTTCATCAGAAATATCATCAGATCCATCAGAAAGTCCTTTTCTGGTAATCTTCTTCAGTCCTTGATCAACTTATGATTCTTTGAAGTAGATATTGTTCTTTTCAGTTGTCCTATCCGGTCTTCTTCTTGTTGTTTTGATTTTCTTCAATACTTACAAATAAAGTTTCCTAATAAAGGCGCAATCGGAAGAACCGTTTCCTCCGAAAAAGAGAGGATGGTTCAGTAGGGGAGCACATGAGAGATGAAAAAGGATGAAAAAGTTACAGCAACAGAAAGCGTTAGCGAAAGCCAATAGGGAAGTGAATGCCCAAACTCAGGAGGCAGTTAATAGACTTTCATATGCTAGCCACCACCGCAGCAGATCCAAACCTTGAGCAGATAGTTGCACCACAACCATTGCCATTATTTCCAACCCATCCAATGGAGATAGAAGCTAACCAAGGAAATCAATTTCCCATACCCTCATTTGACGCTAACGAGATACCTAGAATCCCAACACCTAATCCTTTAGCATATGATCCATGGGAAGATGACCATAGGGATTATCGGGAGCTCTATCCTCAGGAAGAACCAATACCAAATCCCATAGCACAGTATATCGGCCTTAATCCTTTAGATCCGTATTGGAATGCCGATCGGTATATTCAGGATGTATTAAACAACCTGTACCCATATGGAGAACCGACACCTTAATACCCTGATCCAGTACCCGCACCATGACCACCCATGAGTGACGAGAATGTGTAGGAACTCCGCTCATATGGTGAAGAACTAATAGAAGTAGGAGAGAGGATAAGACAGATAGGAGAAAAGCTCGTGTGGAAATATGACGAGCGAGAAATGCAATTCTGGATGAATAACCCCTAAATAATATATATATATATATATACATATATATATATATATATAAATGTGTGTAGTTTGAAAAAAAAAATTAGATAAGCTAATATCTATGGATGCATAACTATTAGCATGTTTAAATTTCATTTGTAAGTTGTAATATATATATATATATGAAAAGAGTAAAAGTCTTATTCTATGATATTAATACCTGATAAATGTTTATAATCTAGATGGACAACGAAGTAAATCAGGAAAACCAGAATAATGATAATAATGAAAACCAAGTAGATAACAGTGCCATCCAACATATAGTAGCACAAGGAATTATAGACGCTATGCCATATATTCTCAAAACTGTTAAAGAAGCAGAAAATAATAAATCTGCAAATGGAAGTAAACGTCAACACATTGAACCAAGTCACAGCATGAATAATGGACCGCTACTCCAATTTATGTCACAGCCCCCGACCCCACCCTGGGAGCGGGAGCCGCGAACCAGTCAGATGGTATCGGTGTTTATTAATTTGGCAGCGGAAATTTTCATCAGGACCATAGTTAGGAAATAGTTTATCAGAGTTAAAACACCACACTTTTATAAATAATAAATACATGGGAAAACCCAAGTTTTATTTACAATACATTTATAGGGATACACCCTAGTTATTGAAAACATGATCTCCTTTTTATTTAGTTAACTTTTATAGCCACTCTTCTAAGCCTTCAGTGCTCTCCAGCTGACTTCTATTAGCTTTATACTAAGTTACCTGAAACGCCTTTTAAAAAGTTTTATCAGCAAGAAATACTGGCTAGTGAATCCCGGTTTAATCAAAACAAGTTTTATCATTTTACAACATTGAGGGCAATCCAGCAATTACATTTGTTTACATCTACCTTAATTACCACCCACGGTACTGTCAACCCAGACTTGTGGTCATGTTACTACTCATAGTGTAGTAACAAATTTTGTATACAAAACCCCAACATACCGACGATAATTGTAGAATTACAAATATTCAATCACTGCTAATTATAATGTAAAATATTTGAGGTTTTGCAAAAACAGTTTACAAAAAGAGGAATTACTCACATTGCTAAGTAAGGTATTTCCTGGTGGCTTCCTGGTTATAATCTATTAAATTTAAACAATGCACACGTGTTAGTATAATAACACAATTTACATTAGTTATATCCCCGAGACAGAACTCCAACGACTGAGTCAGGCAGAGCCTTGACATGCGTTACGGAGCTCTAGATCAATCGGGCAGCGTAACTAATAAGTAACCGGGGGTTATGATACCTACATCGAGGCAGAGCTTCGCTTTTTAGCGGGTACAATACCCGAGTATTATTGCTATTATATCGAGAGAGAAAAGAAATTTGTGAACGGTTGAAACTAAACTTAAATTCGCTATTGATAGGGTTGGTCGAAGGGCGGCTCGCGCCCTGCGACACCCTGTGCTTACTCCTTCACGGCCCGTGAGAACTATAGGGTAGGATCTAGGCAAGGTGAATCAACGGTGTAGGTTGGCCACGACAGGGACACTTGGCAGCTCAAGGCTCGGCCTGGTGTCACTGGTTCGCGGCCCGCGACAGACACACTTAAGTGTGTCGCGCCCTGCGAACGGCCATAGAATTTTGTTTTACTTGATTTTTACTAATATTAAAGGTATACGGCTCGTTTATCGCATAGAGGGTATATTTTAGGATGTGTAGGGGTGTCAGGGGTGTTTTAGGAGATTTGTTATACTATTTAATAAAATATATAATGCACTCGCGTTAAGTATAGTAACCCAATTCAACTTTATCAATATGTCACGAGACAGAACCCCAACGTACTTAGTCGGGCAAAGCCTTGACATGCGTTGGTGGGTCCTAAATCAATCGGACATGGTATCGATTTCAGTGATCAGGGGTTACAACATTTAAAACGGGGCAGAGCTTTTGAAGTATTAGAGGTATAATACTTAACAAAGAAATAGACTATAGAAAAGAATATAGAGGGAGGACCAGAGAGATTGAAGATGAGCAATTGAAAATGTGAAAGCTCATATCCTTTTTATACTTGAACTAAACTTGGTGGCTACGGAAAGAACTAAATGATTCCTGATCTTGTAAGCATGCATACGTAGACATTACAAATTCAAATGTTTAGTTTTATTAATATTTTATTATTATAATTAATTCAGCTGCTTCACTCATTTATCGCTTATAACTTCTAAAATATGACGTTTTATAAAACAATGAATATATCATCAGAACGAGAATAATCTTATATACATTTTTGTAACACCCCGAAAATATAAAACTTTATATTAGAATTATAAAGTATAAATAAACAAGAATTTACTAACTAGGAATTTTAACCTAGTTAGCTAATTTCTAGAAGTAACTTATAATAGGGTTAAAAACAACCAAACTTTATGATAAACAAAAAGTAGAGGGGCTTATCTTGTAAAATCTGAAACTTAATTAGATTAAAAAAAATAACAAGGACCAAACACACAAAAGTGTGTCTGGTCGTACATGGGACGCAGGGGGCGACCAGAGCTCCTCACCAAGCCCTAGTTCATCACATAATTCACAAAATTGAGGGCTCAAATCAAGCTGAAATCGAAAATCGAGCATAAATTATTAATCCTCATCACAAGAGGATTACAAGGTATGTAAAATTTGATGAAAACTCTCAACTCGAAATTCTCATGAAATTGGAAAAATCTGAAATTCATGGTTGTATGTTTGTTTTATGATGAATTAGGAACAATATAGTGTCTAGGGACAAACCCTAGACAAATACAAGTTGAAATCATGTGAAATTTTAGTAAAATCCATGAACACCATTGTAGGTGATTAGTGGGTTAAGTAGAACTTGATAAACACTAGGAAATTGGGTGTTGTTCTAGTGTAATTTGACAATTTTGAAGTGACTTCAGAATTTTAGAAGCTAACAATTGTGTAAATGGGTTGATTGATGTGAAATTCGGGCTAGATGATAAGCTAAGGATTTGCTAAATAATCATGTAAAATTTTGCCTTTAAAGTGTTTGTTGAAATGCCTCAAAGAAGGCTCGAAACTGGAATTTTGAAGTTAAAACACCTAATTGTGATGTTTTGGCTATTATGCGAAATGTAATTAAAAAGAGTTCTAAATGTGATATAATTGAACTCTATAGGAAAAGATACCGGAGCGTCGAGTGGACAAGCTGGTGGCGATTCGCGTTTAAAGGGCGTGCACGAAAGGTATGTAACTTGACCCGTTACATTAATCGAATTGTTGTTAAATTGTGTGTAATTACATTGTAGAATAATTATGGTGTTGATTGAAGCGACCATGATCGCTACTTGAGTTAATAGGCATTAGAATTGATAGGGAACCGTTTGGTAGTCATCATATTGGAGGTTTTCCATAAGATGAGCCAACGGGTCAGATAATTGTGTAAAACGCTGCATTAGTGTTTTGATTGGATAACAATGGTGATATCAATCATTAACACATTGAACCATGGAAATTGGTAAGGAAATGCGAGTGGTATTAAGCCCCGGATGATGGGCATAAGGCACCATAAACTTATTAGTAAATGGTAGAAAAATGGGTAAAGTTAGAATGGGTCGAATAAATGATAGTATAGTAACTTTTTGCCGTATGATCGGTGAGTCAAAGATTGGTATGATAGTCGAAATGAACATGTCCGTAATAAATTTACAGACATATAGGGAAGAAATAGCCTAAAACGGCATGCAGATTTGGGCGAAATCAATAAAATAGTTAAATGACAAAGTTACAGAGCCCACCGTAAATTACGGTCTCCACCGTAATTTATGGTGGAAAACAAAAGTCTTACGGTGGATCCCTTCTGATTTACGGCAGACCAAAACAATTTACTGTCTACCGTAATTTACGGTAGATACCGTAAATTACGGTAGAACCCAGAAAACTTTGTATTTTATTTAAATTTCGATGTCGGAATTCGTTTATATGTACTATATTAATGTCAAAACTAATGTTTTTAGTGGTTTTGACCCTAGGTGACGATGTGGATCTTACGGATGGCGGTCAAGCAAGTTTTGAAGAACCGAACACACATTAGAAGCTTCCGCGATATCTAAACTCAATAGACAATGTAGGATCGTATTTGACGACCGAATGAGTCAATCTGAGCTAATATACGACAGTTTGAATGGAGGAAACAAACAAACTGTTTTGAATCAGAAAGAAATGAGTAGAAACAGAGTTATTTCACTTTAATACGATCTTCACATTCATATATGACTTGACAAACCGACAGAGTAACTTTACACTTCTGATGGAACTGTTACAAATGAGAAGCTAGAACACCTATTTATAGGTTTACACATTTCGCTTGAAACATGATCATTTGTGTTCAAGCGAAATCCTAATAATCAATTTCGCTTGAAACATACACTTCGACTTTTTCAAGCGAAATCATAATAAACAATATAAAATTCTATATCCATGCTACTTTCTAGATTTGAACGTGATTATATGTATATTGTGATGTCATCTCCATGATGTCATCATCAAAGATGATGACATCATCCTTGATTAGATCTGCAACGCAACCCGAGACTCGATATTAAGACGAAGACGACAGATGAATGCACCAACAGACTCCCCCTCAGATGTTGACGAGTCTTAAGTGTCGAGTCTTTGTATCTTCAGTCTTAATCAGTCTTTGTGCTTCACTCTTTCAATCAGCATCAACAGACTCCCCTTTGCTCGAACAGAATCCCGGTGGATCTGTCTTCAGATTCATCTCCCCCTTTCGGTAGTTTCTTCAGGCTCCCCCTTTCATCAAGCTTCCGTGCTTTTAGGATCGATGCCTGGCTTTCCGTAGCAACAGATTCAGAAACCTACACATCTCAACCTCTCGTAAGACAAAATAATTTTGACTCTAAAAGAATTCACTCAAAATTCTCAAACATATAACACGCAATATTGTGATTCAAATTAATGAATCATCTAAACATTTGAGGATTATCTTTCAACTTCTCATCATCTTAACCAAAACCAATTGTTCATCTTGTTTATCACTTTGAGATTTTGAAAATCAGCTTTCCAACATCAGTTGTCGAAAATCTTTTTGAATTTTTCAAAAACATAAATGCAATAACAGAAATTAAATGCAGAAAATAAAATATGTACAAACATATTTTTGTGAGTTTGCTAAAGAGGATCATATCAGTTTTTGAGACAAATCACTAGCACCGTTAAGCTTTTAATCGTTTTAAGTTCTAAACGATTCACGTTGATTGACGATATAATTGTCCTCTTAAGCTCAATCTAAAAACTTTCGAAATGCTTACCGATACGTTAAGATATATTAATTTTGAACTAAATTCTTATGGACCCCACGATCTCAGCATATCCCCTCATCATGCAATACACTAACTCAAGTAATGCCTTTAAACTATCATCAACTGTGATATGTGCGAAAACAAAGCAGAATGTTTAAACATTAACAATCAGGTCGATACTTCCGTATACGCAGAGAAAGTCCAATGTTTAAACAAAATAAGAAAATAAAACAAGTTGAAGTTGTTTAGGCTTTAACCACCAGGTCGATACTTCCGTATACGCAGAGGAGGTCCAAAGCTTAAACGAAACACCAAAGAAAATAAAGCAGAACGTTTAGGCAACAACATCCAGGTCGATACTCACGTATACGCAGAGGATGTCCGATGCTTAAACAAAATAAAGAAAAAAAACAAGTTTAAATCTTTGCAAAATAAAATGCACAATCACAGTGACTTTTCAGCAAAGTTGTGAAAGTTCACAAACTTAACTAGTTTTATGTCTTTCGACAATCAGCGATTACTGAGTAGGCACACAGTCAAGAAGGACAAAACTAAGTACTATGCTTTCGACCATGTTTCCCACTAGAACTAAGCTTTTTCATTTAAGTTTGTATCGTTATCGCAAATCTACTAGTCTAGCTGAGCCTACCGTCACATCTTTAGTGAGACCGTTTATCACATTTGACATTACATTTCTTTAGCATGTTGTGATAGACCACTGATTTACTATCATTTCCTTTTGTCTCAACAAAACTCATTTTAAATTTTTCAATGTTTTTGACATTTTCAAATTTTCAAATGTTTTTGGATTTTCTAAAAAATCTTACTCCCCCTAATATGCAAACACATTTTAGGAAATTTGAAACTAAACTGTACAAGTAAATTGACAACCGATATCGAATCGCTTCAAATCACCATCCATTTGGCATAAACAATCAGAACTCCCCCTGACAACAAACTATTTTCCCATTATGATTTCAAAACACTTAAGTTTGTTTTAATCAAAAATGGTTTTTCCAGAAAATTAGTTTTGTTTACCATTTTATAAACATGGGATTTCATCACATTGTTCTCAACCACTTGTAGGTTTATCACAAAAACAATTTCCAATAATCATACCACTTGTAAGATAGTTAAATCAAGTACAACTTAATGTCCTTGATTAACCATTTGTAAGTCGAAATATCACCAGAGTGAATTTCTCAAGAAATATGCCGATTCCTGTTCCACGCTTACCAACCTGGGAACTCCGGCAAGTCAGGTTTTTCAGTTAAAGAGATTCACCCAAGCCTGACGGTCCTTGGATGTTTTGAACATGCCTTTTTGATTCATAAAATTCTTTAACCCCTTTTACCTTACCCTCAACCATTTTTCCAAAAATGTTTACAACATTGGGGTTAAAGGCTTTTTCAACATCAAAATCTTTCTTTTCAGAAAAAGATTGATTTGAAATCTCAATTTCGTCAACTTTTTGTTTATAATTTTCAGCTCGCAATGGTGGAAAGTTTATGTCATCCATTGGCGGAACTGACGTTTCAATTTTTAGCTCAACTTGTGGCTCTTCTAACTTTGACGAGTCAGATTCATCGCCAACACGTAGCTCCTTTGTTTCCGAAGAAACAAATTCATCGCTAACCACTTCAACCTTCTTTATCTCCTCTTTTGTCCTCAGATTTGCATCTGAAGAATTCAGTTTACTTGACTTTGTTGTCGAGTGAAGCGATTCATCAGCACTCTTATTTGTTGTACCCGAGGACAAAATCCTTTCGAGATACTCTCGTGCTTTCTTCATTTTCTTTCTCAATCGATCTTTCTGCCCTTGTGAGAGTTTCACTTTTGGTTCTTTCACTTCTTGTTGTTTCTGTACTCTGGGCTTTTCATCGACTTTAACTGATTTTTTCGTCTCTACTTTCTGAGATTCAGCCCTCGATCTTCCCTTTGATCTCATTGGGCAATCCCTGGCAATATGACCTTTGATTTGGCATTCATAACATCTTCTTGTCTCAAATCTCTGTCTCTGGCAGTTAACAGCAATGTGTCCTTGAAAACCACAGTTGTAACACATCCTGTTATCGTACCAATCTCCACCATCAATCCAAACACTCAAATCATAACACTGATTTGATTTGTAGTACTCATGACTTCTCCTATAAGCTTGATTTGACGCTTGAGCACTGTGGTCAAACCTGCACCACTTATTACCAACTTTTTGTGAGTTTTGATTTTCAAATTTTTGTGGTTTTTTATAATGATTGGATGACTGAACTGATGACCTTTTATTGTTGTTTTGAAAATTTTTTGAATTTTTAACATTTTGTTTTTGTTCTACATTCTTCTTAACAGGTTTTTGCTTTGAGCATTCACCTATTTCAGTCGAATGTAAAACAGTTTCTTGAAACTTTTCTTTTAATTTCAAAAATGTTTTCTTTTTCTCATTTTCATCATCAGTTTTATCAACACAATCCTCAATTATGACTTTGTCATAATTTGTGACATTGTCACTTATTGGAACAGAATTGATCGATTCTGGACACACATATGGTGCAGAAGTCACAAAACCTTTCAACTTATTTTCTAACTCAGCAATTTTATTCCGATCACTTTCAGCTTCTTTTTCAAGCTGAATGATTTTAGCAAGATGAGAATTTATTGCAATTTGTTTTTCAAGATTATTTTTACCAAAAATATCTTTCTCATCTTCTAAAACCTTTATTTGACTTTGAAAATCTTTTTCAATTTTTCATTTTCAAATTTTTTTTCTTTTTCTTTCAAAATTTTGTTTTCCAATGTCAAAATATCCAAATCAATTAACAGTTTGACATTTTCAGATTTCAATTTCTCATAATTTTCCTGCAATTCAAAATTCATTTTATCATCAGATTTCTTCTCATCCTTCAAATTTTTGATTTCCAAGGTCAAACTCTCCAAATCCTTCAAGAGTTTGGCATTGTCTGATTCAGATTTTTCACAGTTTAAACACTTCTCTCCTGAATGAGACTTCAATTTTCTAATCTTTTGAAACTCAAGTTCTTGAGCTTCAATCTTTTCCATAAACCCGCTCAAATTCAAGTCTAAATATCTATCCTTCAAGTCTAACAAATACGTTCCCCACACATCACGCGGTAAAACATTTGCCACTTTGTCAACCCACTCCTTATTAGACTTGGTTATCCCTAATTTTCCCATTTCCAAAACTAGATGGCAGTATCTATCAAATAATTCTTTTATAGACTCTCCCTTGATACCCGTAAAATTATCAAATTTCTTATGCGCAATATCTGCTGGACTCTGAACACGATACGACTCACAATCCATGTTTCGTTATTGAACGATTTACAAAGACAATTTTTTTCAAACGATACGAAAATTCACACAGTCAGGTGACTATCCGATTGAACATCAAAGATTAGGCGACAACGGATCGAGTGGTGATTTGCTCGTGCGAGTATCCGATGCTTGACAAATCACCTGAAACACAGACAAATAGAACTGATTAGAATCGGGTGGCAACTTGTTCGGATTGCCACTCGATTTGATGCACTTTTAAACTTGAACAAAAACAATATCTTTTGAATCAAATTGTGATTCGATAAGTGATCTAAACAAAATCAATTTTATGTCTCACCACTTTACTAATAGCACTATACGACAAACCTGAATCTTATGCAAATTTTATAATCACACAACATGATTTCTACTGACACAAACCACAAATCAATTCACCAATTTTTTATTAGAGTTCACGTGATAAACTGATTATTTATAAAGTCACCTAAAAAGTTGCTGACAAATTCAAATGCACTTCAATGATTGGACCGTTTTGTTATAGTGGCAGACAACAATATCGAAACTTATAAGATCATATGCACATCTAACAACCTCACATGTGACTGACAAGACTTTATCAAATCTCAATGAATTCAATCTCTATGAACGAATCTATGACTAATGTCAGACAATTTCAAATTGAATAAAATATTCACTTAATGTTTCTGATAAAATTGTCTAAAAGATCAAACCAATGCAATCTGACACAATTCTTAGATGAACTGAACAGCTTTCACGAAACTTGATGCACTTTACACGTGAATTCTGATTTTTGAAAGAATCAAACTACACTTTATCAGAAAGAAACAAACAAACTGATAGACAACTTTAATATCTCGTTGATGTACACAGATAAGATCACTTTAATATCTCGTCGCTTCAAACCAACAACGACTTTTCAAGCTAAATCAGATTATTTCAAGCGAAATCCTCAATTTCGCTTCAACACACCGCAACTTTCAAGCAAAAACAACTTGTTCGTTCAAGCGAAATCTAGTTTTTAGGTCATTTTTACCACTTTTAGGTTGAATTTTAAGCTAATTGTCTCAAGGGTTTGTTAATAATCAGTTTCACACACAATGTTTCAAAAATCAGTCCATTTTGTCCGTGGAACAGTCCAGAAATCAGAATTTTGTGTAGAAAAACCAATTGATTCAGGTATATTGGCTCATAACTGGCTCTGATACCAATTGTAGGATCGTATTTGACGACCGAATGAGTCAATCTGAGCTAATATACGACAGTTTGAATGGCGGAAACAAACAAACTGTTTTGAATCAGAAAGAAATGAGTAAAAACAGAGTTATTTCACTATAATACGATCTTCACATTCATATATGACTTGACAAACCGACAGAGTAACTTTACACTTTTGATGGAACTGTTACAAATGAGAAGCTAGAACACCAATTTATAGGTTTACACATTTCGCTTGAAACATGATCATTTATGTTCAAGCGAAATCCTAATAATCAATTTTGCTTGAAACATACACTTCGACTTTTTCAAGCGAAATCATAATAAACAATATAAAATTCTATATCCATGCTACTTTCTAGATTTGAACGTGATTATATGTATATTGTGATGTCATCTCCATGATGTCATCATCAAAGATGATGACATCATCCTTGATTAGATCTGCAACGCAACTCGAGACTCGATATTAAGACGAAGACGACAGATGAATGCACTAACAGACAATCTTTTAAAATGTAACCAATTAGCTAAACTATTTGTGATTGTTTGAAATAGTTGACTAAGGTTTTGCTACTTATGAACTATATCCATGGAACATATGTTATAATTGGACGCTCTTTAACTATAGTTAATCAAATTATTATTAAATTCAAGTAGAAATTAGACGGGTGTTACAAGTTGGTAATCAGAGCTTAAGGTTGTCAACAAAGAGTTCGGTTCAAGCTTGATCGATCGTCCGGTAAGAATTAATTGCTTTAGAAGACTTACTAGAATACTAGAAAAAGGAAATTTGAATTGATATACACGGGAAGTGCGTGTTTACACACTCAAACCCGGAGAAGTGCACTAAGCATAAATGGTTTAAGCAAGTGGTGAACTTGGCTAGATCAAAATGAATGACGCATATGTCATAAATGAAATGTTTAACAGTTAGTGTAAACATTTCAATTTCAAGATGATGGAAGGATGGGAGGAGTGTATGAATACGCTCGAACCCGGGAAAATACACTAAGTAAGAAAGGTAAGGCAAGATATATACTTGACCAAACCGAAAAAGAATAGCACATTATTTATGATTGACTGAGAGTGATATAAATTTCCGTATAATAAGATGGAAATGAATTAAATAATTATTGATAAATTGTGATGGATGTTTCGGTTAAAGAAATGTCTGGAGTAACCGGAGATGATTCGACATCTCAATTGACTGAACAAATGAAAGCTAAGATTTCCGAGGAGGTCGGAAAAGCTCTAGAAAATAGTCTATCACAGTATATTGATAGATTACAAACCACAATCATGCCGGTGGTGAACGATATGATGGCTGAATTGAAAGACAACATACTACAAGAAATAGAAGAAATGAGGGTGTTGGATATGAATCCAAGATCCGTAAAGAAGTCCAAGTCTAATAAAGCTCCCAAGAAGGGAGTTACAAAAAGTGTGTTTCATCAGTGTAGATTTTGTGGAAAAAATTCACAAGGGCACATGTGGTAAGCCAAGACATAAAAAGTCTAAATGTCCAGAGAGGCTTGGAACCAAGGACACAACCGACACAAAGTCTGATGCTCAGAAATCAAGGACAAAGTTGTTTTATATAATAGCCATGGAGGCTAAAGCTGAACCTGATGTCGTTTCAGGTATACTCTTGTAAATTAAATTTCAGCATGAATTTTTAATTATTACGAGTGCAAATAAATCGTTTGTTTTATATCGATTTATTTAACATTCTACATTAGTGTTAACGAAATTACCAAGGCTTTGAAAAAAAAATAGAAAGAGGTAATAATTAAAGTTTTATTGTTAATAAGAGGTGCTGAAACTGTATGTTGAACATCGAGGTAAAACTAATCATGATAAATATTGCCTTGGGAAGGGGTGCACGCACACTCGAACCCGAGAACGTAATGAAAGATAAGCGTCATAATAGGGAGGAGTGTAATAACACCCGAACCCTGGGAATTTACAATAGTAATAGATGACAAAGACATGGTTATAGACTAAGCTAAACTAAATGAAACAGATAGAAACATCGTTTATGTCAACAAACGATGTGGATAAATTCCATACAATGATATGAAACAATAACATGAAATGAATTGATTTTGTTATTGTAACAATGGGTTAAAGTCAGAAATGAAGAGATTAAGATTTGGATAGGAATATCCTCGAAAATGAAACTAAATGGACAATATGTATTATTTGTTGCTGTAAATAATGAAATACCAATAAATTTGGATTTAAAAGCTCGGGTATGGGTAGATACCCAAGTAACATGTTATTAATAAATTCCTCCTGAGGAAGAACGATAATCACCTTGATGAGGGTGAATATGTAAAAGAATTAGTAAGACAAACATTATGAAAGCGTTAGAATAAGAACGAGTAAACCCCAAAGGCCGAATAACAATAACAGTAGTTTACCAAATAAGACTTGAGACATGGGCCTTCGGGACATTTGTAAAAGAAACAGACCTAAGGGTCGCTGACAAAAGAAAGGTGGTGTACGGATTAATTAAGTAAAGTGCTTGATAATAAAAGTAAACGGAAGCCGGATAATGGGGGCATATTACATTAAGATAATGAGCCCAAGGGAAGGGATAAGAATCAAGTAAACGAAAATATGAATCGACAATTTAGAATGTCAAGGCATAAGGATAAAATTGACTGTCATAGACGATGGAACTCACACGAACAAGTCAAACCAGACGAGTGGAAGAATAAAAGACTTGGTTGAGTAAAAGCGATGGAGTTTGCTGATACGACCAAATAAATCGAGAAACAAAGTCTTAAGGAATGCTGGAAGGGTTGCTATGAAAATAATATCGATAAAATACTCAATTAATAGGTATGTTTTCAGATAATTGCGTAACCAACAGTCAAGAACGCGAATTATAAGTCAAGAGACTCGGATTAAGAGTTATGACTGAGAAAACGATAAAATTTTGCAAAAACAGAAATTTCAATAGTCATGTTCAACTACTTTAATGTTGGGTGGGTTGAATAAAGTATAGTGGTTGATATCCCAAGTAAGCGCAACCTGGATAATGAAAGCGTGAAATATTATTGAATCTATGGGATAGGTCATAAAAGAGTATGAAAGGGAAAATGCAAACCAATGAAACCGGAGTGTTAAAAACATCAAGATCAAGAACCCGGGTAACGGGTTGAAAGGAAATAGAGGCATAAACCAAATAACGGTATGAGTAAAATAAACCGACGCGAAGGACACATAAGAAGTCATAGAGCCGAAAAGATAATCCGAAAGAAAATGAGTGTAGCCTTAGACTACGGTTAAGGTCAAACGAATAGAAGATGATCCATGGGATCACCATAACCTTCAAATTATAAACAATGTAAAGGCCTATGGGAACAAATTGACCATTGGGTCGCAAATACAAATGGAACATGCTAGGGGGGGTCTCACCCAAAAAAAAAAAGGTGAAGACCTAATAGAATAGTCTACAAGGCTAAGTAAAGGAACCTATGGGTTGATAATATAAAGCGTGGAGAACCAATTATGATTTCTTGCGTAAAATGATAATCCCGAAAAATAATCCTTGTCGTCAATTCCTTGATATGATTAATCGACATGGTTAAAGAGAAAAACATTAAACTAAAATTCAGTTTTAGTAAAGAAACGATATTCTAACACCTATGAATACCGAGAGAGAATTAAGAAAATGGTTAGTACTAAAGAATATAGGTCTAACGCCGAAAGCTGTAAGATGATGCATTCGGAGGAAAGATTCTTAAGAATGAAAAGTCGATGTAAAACTAAACATGGCGTGATGTGATCACGGACACAAAAGTAATATAGAATGTAATCACGTTATAGTGTGAATGACTAGATATGAAATTATCAGCACGCAAAGGGCCGATGACGGCAATATTGCATACCCGAATGACGAGGTATGAGGTAAAATGGTGACCAATTAGTTTAGGCAATAAAACAAGTTGTAGCCTAAATAACACTGTGACCTATGTAGAACGCTTGTTAATATAAAACTAGCGTCAAGTAAGTATGCTGACGGACTCAGTGACTGAATGGTCAAAAGACAACCCGATTAAAAAGGGCGTCAAAGGATAGGAAATAGGTGATATAGTTACGCTAAAATTTTTCCCCAAGGAAGGGTGTTATCCGATTCAGAAAAAGAGAGAAACTAAGCCCGAGGTTTATCGGGCCATTTAAAATCATCGAACGGGGTTGGCAAGGTGGCTTATCGCCTCGAGCTACCGGAAGAGTTGAGTGGAATACATGGCACGTTCCACGTGTCACATCTCCGAAAATGTTTAGCAGACGAAACTGCTCGTATCCACTACGATGATATCGAGATGGATAACAGCCTCAACTATGTAGTAAAACCAATTGCGATTTTAGATCGTAAAGAGATGAGTTTGAGGAACAAAGTGATTAAGCAAGTCAAGGTCAAATGGGAGCATAGGAAAGGTTCAGACACTACGTGGGAGTCCGAAGAGGAGATGCGACGTCTCCACCCTACATTATTTGGTACGTACTTTGGTTTCGGGGACGAAACCCTTTTAAGGGGGGTGGACTTGTAACACCCCGAAAATATAAAACTTTATATTAGAATTATAAAGTATAAATAAACAAGAATTTACTAACTAGGAATTTTAACCTAGTTAGCTAATTTCTAGAAGTAACTTATAATAGGGTTAAAAGCAACCAAACTTTATGATAAACAAAAAGTAGAGGGGCTTATCTTGTAAAATCTGAAACTTAATTTGATAAAAAAAAATAACAAGGACCAAACACACAAAAGTGTGTCTGGTCGTACATGGGATGCGGGGGGCGACCAGAGCTCCTACCAAGCCCTAGTTCATCACATAATTCACAAAATTGAGGGCTCAAATCAAGCTGAAATCGAAAATTGAGCATAGATTATTAATCCTCATCACAAGAGGATTACAAGGTATGTAAAATTTGATGAAAACTCTCAACTCGGAATTCTCATGAAATTGGAAAAATCTGAAATTCATGGTTGCATGTTTGTTTTATGATGAATTAGGAATAATATAGTGTCTAGGGACAAACCCTAGACAAATACAAGTTGAAATCATGTGAAATTTTAGTAAAATCCATGAACACCATTGTAGGTGATTAGTGGGTTAAGTAGAACTTGATAAACACTAGGAAATTGGGTGTTGTTCTAGTGTAATTTGACAATTTTGAAGTAACTTCAGAATTTTAGAAGCTAACAATTGTATAAAATGGGTTGATTGACGTGAAATTCGAGCTAGATGATAAGCTAAGGATTTACTAAATAATCATGTAAAATTCTGCCTTTAAAGTGTTTGTTGAAATGCCTCAAAGAAGGCTCAAAACTGGAATTTTGAAGTTAAAACACCTACTTGTGATGTTTTGGCTATTATGCGAAATGTGATTAAAAAGAGTTCTAAATGTGATATAATTGAACTCTATAGGAAAAGATACCGGAGCGTCGAGTGGACAAGCTGGTGGCGATTCGCGTTTGAAGGGCGTGCATGAAAGGTATGTAACTTGACCCGTTACATTAATCGAATTGTTGTTAAATTATGTGTAATTACATTGTAGGATAGTTATGGTGTTGATTGAAGCGACCATGATCGCTACTTGAGTTAATAGGCATTAGAATTGATAGGGAACCGTTTGGTAGTCATCATATTGGAGGTTTTCCATAAGATGAGCCAACGGGTCGGATAATTGTGTAAAACGCAACATTAGTGTTTTGATTGGATAACAATGGTGATATCAATCATTAACACATTGAACTATGGAAATTGGTAAGGAAATGCGAGTGGTATTAAGCCCCGGATGATGGGCATAAGGCAGCATAAACTTATTAGTAAATGGTAGAAAAATGGGTAAAGTTAGAATGGGTCGAATAAATGATAGTATAGTAACTTTTAGCCGTATGATCGGTGAGTCAAAGATTGGTATGATAGTCGAAATGAACATGTCCGTAATGAATTTACAGACATATAGGGAAGAAATAGCCTAAAACGGCATGCGGATTTGGGCGAAATCAATAAAAAAGTTAAATGGCAAAGTTACAGAGCCCACCGTAAATTACGGTCTCCACCGTAATTTACGGTGGAAAACAAAAGTCTTACGGTGGATCCCTTCTGATTTACGGCAGACCAAAACAATTTACTGTCTACCGTAATTTATGGTAGATACCGTAAATTATGGTAGAACCCAGAAAACTTTGTATTTTATTTAAATTTCGATGTCGGAATTCGTTTACATGTACTATATTAATGTCAAAACTAATGTTTTTAGTGGTTTTAACCCTAGGTGATGATGTGGATCTTACGGATGGCGGTCAAGCAAGTTTTGAAGAACCGAACACACATTAGAAGCTTCCGCGATATCTAAACTCAATAGACAATATTTTAAAATGTAACCAATTAGCTAAACTATTTGTGATTGTATGAAATAGTTGACTAATGTTTTGCTACTTATGAACTATATCCATGGAACATATGTTATAATTGGACGCTCTTTAACTATAGTTAATCAAATTATTATTAAATTCAAGTAGAAATTATACGGGTGTTACAATTTTGAACCAAGTTTTATTAAAAAACGGAGCTGGTTCAAATATAATGTATTTTTATAATTTAATTATTAAACGGTTCCTAGGTCCGTCTAGGTATTTCATATTTCTAACATTCAACTTACCCATGATTTATCCGTTTAATAACATAAGTTTTTATATATTTTATTTTAAATTTTATAAATAAAAATTTTGAGAATGTTACATCCTCCCCACCTTGTTTTAAATCTCGTCCTCGAGATTCACTAAAATATGGGGGAATACTTTTAGTTTGTCACTGATCCTAGTTTCTAAGTATATTCTGGTCCTTGCTTTGAATTCCATTTTACTTTGACCAGAACTATTATTTATGCTTTGAGATTCTTATCTTTAATTTGTATGGTCTTTTAATGGACTTAAATTCTTCATTTACCTCTATAACTTTGAAGAGATATAACAAAAGATTTATCAGCTAGGTATTTCCTTATATTATGTACATGAAATATATCATGTATTCCTGTCGTTTCTCCTGGTAGCTTTAGCTGATAAACTACGGATCCAGTTTATTTAATGATGGTGAATCTTAGTAGAATTATAGGTGAAGAGAGTCTTTGTAAGTGCATCTAGTCGAGATTATTCTTATCTTCTCAAGAGTGTTTAATAAAGGTAAAATTACTATCATTAGTGTAAGTTTTTAGATGTTTTTTGTGTTTTAGCATCCCTTTTTAGTTACAGGTTTCCTAACGTGTTAATAATCGCCAGGGGACTTCTTATAATTTCAATGGCGTCCCAACTTAAAGGGTTCCCGTCGTTCATCTTGTCGCACGAGTTACGAAACGGATGGTCAAACGAAATAGTGTTTGATACTGAAATTATAGACGTATACGAGAGATTCCTGATAAATAAATCTAAAATTATCATTGATACACCTGTTCATGATTTATCCCTAATTGTCAGTTATTATGGCCTTTGGATTTCCTTATAGATATACATATGTATATAATCGTATATTTCACATACTGTAATGTACACACCATTCATAAGGTCAATGTATTTAACAGATTCATTAGGTCAGGGTATGATTTAGGGAATTCCATTAGCATAACATATACACCATCTTACCCGGGCTCGCCGGAGAGGTACCCTCATCTTACCCGGACAAGCTGGAGAGTCTATTACACCATACCCAGTCTTGCCAGAGAGGTAATTATCATTGTATTTCCCATAAATAGAATTTTCTCAAATCATGATTTTAAAAATGCATCATTCATTATGGCTTATATCAAGAAACAAGGAAGTCAGTATTCTCATGATGGATCATATTCTAGAACCGAGTAGTACTGATAAACAAGAAATAACAGTGGCCAGGTGTTATCGCTTATTTATCGTACTTGCACTGTTCTAGTCATCATCCTCACGGCATACCAACATGCATCACATTTTATCTACGCAAGTAATTAGCTTATCTTGAATCTTATACTAAGGCATTTTCCTTAGGTTTAAGTCTAAATACTATCCTGAGTGTTTACCAGTGAATATTAAAATCCTAACTCTTTTCGTTTAAGCATAGGTATTATTATGGTTGTAACTTTCTTTTGTTTGGAAAATGGAGTTTTGATAGAAATATCATTGTCTCCATTGACACTATGGCTAGGTTCGATGTGATGAATATACTTACAGCTAACTCTATTTGTGCATATATAACCTTAGATTCTGTTGCAATGAATATTTTATTGAGACATATGGTATTTTTTAAAACATAACACGTTTCATGATTTATTTTTATATGACTTCATGTTTTTATAAGAATAACCAGTGCTATTTTCTCTTATGTTTATCTTCAGAAGATATTTGACTATTATATTGTATATACCATCAAGAGATTCTATTATGCATATACATGTGTATATTTATTATTTAGAAACAAAACAAAATTTTCAAATCTCTAGTTTAATATTTAAACTTATGTAATATATATATATACACACACACACATATATATGTAATACTAAATTATTTTGTAATATCTTTAAATAAAAAAAATACAATTATATATATCCGATGGTACCAATCGTCAAGCTTATTTCCACAGCTTTATTTACCCTTTTATAAAAGTAGTATATTGAAATAAATTTCTATTAAATTTATTGAATATAATATTTTGGAATTAAAGGATGGATAAATAAAAGTTTAAAGAAATAAAATAGTGAAATATAACTTTCTGGATTTATGGGAACAATTTCATTTTTAATTAGTGGGTTGAACTATATTGGTTTAAAATATTAAAACTTAACTCTTAATTTATTATATATTTTATTGTTTATTCAAAGAAGTATTATAGTAAGTAATACAAAGTTTGACGTTTCTAAAATTGATTCTAAATATATTAGGTAATTAAATAATATACATGTATTAGAATATGTATGTATATCTCAAACAATAGTAATAGTAATTTGTTTAAAGATATTACAATATTAAAATTGTAATTTGATTTTTAAATAAAGCTATATAAAGAACAAACATATTAAACACACATTTGAGTCAATTATTTTTATGTGTGGCATCCATTTTAATTTTAGTTGAAAATGAAGCAATAATTAGAACATTCAGGGAAATTTTAACGTGCCATGTAAAAATATAAATTATTAATGTAAGAAAAAGGAGTTTTCATTTTGTAATAACTTTATTTCTAGAAACATTAATTATTTACTCTCTTTTATACCGATTGTACAAACCATCAGACCCATCTTTTCTCTTCTTTTATCATACATAATAAAATAAAAATTATTACCTTCATTAAATATAATATTCTAAATAATAGAGAATAAAACATGATTATTTATATATGATTATAAAAATCTTTTGAACATATAGTTTCTTTGAATTATGTCATAGTTTTAAATATAAAATTTTAGACGTATCCTACGTAAAATAAATTATTATTATTATTATTATTTATTTTTTACACATATAAACATATAAAATATATAAACATTATTATAATGTATATATACTTCCAATTATTAGTACATGTAGCTTGTATATGGTATAAAATTTTATATTTCATGATTACTTAAATCATGACATTTACAAGACTAGTTAAATTAATATTTTAAAAGATTATAATCTAAATTATCACTACGGGAGTTTATTGCATTCAATATATTTTAAAATTTTAAATTCTAAGGTAAGGTGTTTTAGGTTAAAGCATTTAAAACAGACATTTGTTGATTTTAAGAACTTCTGTCTTTTCCAACCATAGTAGAGCAATCGAGACTTCTTCACTTATTATAATATTTTTGGTTACGACATCATTATATAAGACCAAACGAGGTAATAAAACAATATAACACGTATTTAGATGAGCTATAAGATATTATTAATATTTACTATTATAAGTTATGTTATAATCATCAATATTATACTAGGGTTTATATTTCAACTAGAATTAATAAATACAATAATAATAAATATACCAAATATCTTGTTATAAATTTGTAATATATGAACTTAGTCAATAGGGTAAAACATTTATTTCATAATGACATTTTATTAATCAGTTTATATAATATAAATAAATTTATATCTAAACAATACTGATAACACAGAACCATTTTATTAAATAAATTAGTTTTGAATAACGTAGATACAACCAGTGTTGCAAAAATCGGCCTAGGCGGCCGATTAATCGGCGCCTAGGCGCTAGGCTGCTAGTTACTGACTAATTTTGAGCTAGTCGGCCAATTAATCGGAGTCGGTCAAAGTCGGTCAAAATCGGTCCTAGGCGGTCCTAGGCGGTCAAAAATCGGATTAATCGGCCTATATTAATCGGTTAAAATCGGTCAAAATCGGTCACAGGCAGTCCTAGGCGGTCAAAATTGGTCAGAATCAGTCAAAATCGGTCAAAATCGAACCATACTATCTGAAACTTGAAGTATTTATGTGAATTTTGAAGTATTATTTTTATATTATTGGGTATATATATATAATTTTGAAAAAATACATATAAAAATCCCAATCCGATTAATCCCGATTAATCCCTAGGCGGTACCTCACTGCCCGACTAGCGCCTAGTGCCTTCTACAACACTGGATACAACATTAAACTTGTAATTAAAAACTGAAGTTTTTATTAAACAAATAATCTATTATATATAAATATAAAGGCTATTCTATGATGTCTCGTAACTAAAAGTAATAATTTAACTTTGCTTTGAATTAGAGTATTTTAGTTTGACAGATTTTTTTTACATATACATATTATGATAGTATTTGAGTATGTGGTATTATTTTTCTAGATAATTTCAAGAGAAGTTGTTGACAAAAGAGTTGAGTTGCCATAAATGCATCTCCATTCATACATTTTGTCATTCTTTCTCATTTTGACAAATTTCATTTTACTATTACAACTAGGCTATTGTATTTACTTTATCTAAAAAGATTGCGTGTAAAGTAATTTATTAAAGTTCAAATTTTACGGATAATAACTGACACATAGCTCAATAGTTATTATATATATATATATATATATATATATATAGGACAAAGATCCGTTAGGAACCACCTCTTATTGCGAGAACCGCGAGAACCAATGTGAACGCAACCAAAAATGCCTAAAAATAGCTAAAAATCACAAAATTTTTTTTTTTTTTTTTTAATATTTTTTATAACAAAATCGCTACTTTTCGTAGCCAAAAAAAAAAAATTTAAAATTTTTTTTTTTTTTAAAAAAAAATTTTTTTTTTTTGGCTTCTAAAAGTAGCGATTTTAACATAAAAAATATTAAAAAAATCAAAAACAAAATTTTTAGATTTTTTTTTGATTTTTTTAGATTTTTTTTAGGTTTTTTTGGGGTTTAGTTTTTAGCTTTTTAGCTGGGGGGGGGGGGTTTAGGTTTTTGGGGGGTGGGGGAGGGGGGTTTAGGTTTTTGGGGTTGTGGGGGGGGGGGGGGTTAGGTTTTTTTTAGGTTTTTTGGGGGGTTTAGTTTTTAGCATTTAGCTTGGGGGGGGGGGGGGGGGGGGTTAGGTTTTTTTTTTGGGGGGGGGGGGGGGTTAGGTTTTTTTAGGTTTTTTTTAGGTTTTTTTAGCTATTTTAGGTTGTGTTCACATTGGTTCTCACGGTTCTCGCAATAAAGGTGGTTCTCGCATGAACCTTACCCTATATATATATATATATATATATATATATATATATGTAGGGGACCGCTAAAATGAAAACCACCTCCAGTTGTAAGAACTGAGAGAACCACTTTCTAGCCTTTAGATCAAGAAGATAGATGGATGAGATTGAAAGTAACTAAAATTAATATTAAATATATTTTGTCTTATTATCTCTTTAATATTTTAATTCAAAAGGGTAGTATAGTAAAATTACTCTATTTTGTCTTTTTCTCTTTATTATTTTTTTATTACTTTTTTGTTTTATTATATTACTTTTTATTTTTTTAAAAGAATTTTGTTTATGAAAAGCATTTTTAAATTCAATTTTTTTGAACAATACAAAAACTTTTACGCGCCGGTTTTTGCACACCGGGTTTTTTAAGGCGCCGTTTTTCTGAATCGGCGTTTTTTTAAAGCGCCGTTTTTACACTTTTTACGTAACAAGACAAAAACTTTTTTGAACAAGACAAAAACTTTTTACGTTTTACGTAACAATTTTTACGTTTTACGTTTTACGTAAAACTTTTTACGTTTTACGTTTTACGTAACACTTTTTACGTTTTACGTAAAACTTTTTACGTTTTACGGCTAACGTAAAACTTTTTACGTGTTGCGTAAACCTTTTAACGTTTTACGTAAAACTTTTTACATTTTATGGTTAACGTTTTTACGTTAAAAAGTTTACATTTTACGTTAAAAAGTTTACTGTTTAATTTTTTTTTTGTTCGTCGTTTTACGTTACGTTTTACGTTAAAAATTTTACATTTTACGTTTTTACGGAAAACGGACAGAGTTTCCTCTGTTTTTGGAATAAGCCGACAACTCAAGTTCTCGTTGTCTTTTCAAAACTCAACAATTTTCAACAATATAAACACAATATATAAAATTTCTATCAAAATGTCAAACGTAACAAGTCACTAAAGTGTCGGTTCGAGCTCTGTGCGCGTTAACTAAATAAAACTCAACAATTTTTACCGAATCTTCGTGTCGTTTTGTCGAACCGAGTTGACTGACTTTGACTTCCGTTTTGACCCGAAGTTGACCACAATTGACCAGAACTCGAACTTGTTGAACCGAGTGTTGACTGAGTCGACTCGAACAGAAGCTGAGTTGATCGAGTCCGCTGTACCAGAAACAACCAAACTGAACATGAAAATCGACCCGAACCGACCGTGCCGCGAACTTGAATTTGAACTTAAAGGAGTGAACCGAGCCAAAACAGATTCCCGCCACCCAAACCGAGAATCCCACCAGCCCTTGAGTAACCTGACTGAACCAAACAACCTGACCTTGAGTCACCTCGAACCAAACCAAACCCAAAATCTGAAACCGAAACTAGAACGAAACGATCCAAATCTTGAACAGAGGACAACAGCACGTGGACGCCTGGGCTTCATCACCATGCCGTTTGATGCTTCATCTTGTCTCAATAACTGTATATAAAATAATTATAAAAAAATAGAACATACATGAGTGATTGTATTCATATTGTAAAAATACAGTATTCTTTTTTTCCACACACAAACAACATAAACACCTCAATAACAAACAGGTTTTCCGATCCAAATCTTGAGCAACCAGAGAAAGGTAACTCCGATCCAAATCTTGAGCCACCGGAGAAAGGTAACTTCGATCCAAATCTTTAGCAACCGCCGTCACCACCGCCGTGGCGGCGGCGCCGTGGCCGGAATTCACCATCGGTCTCTCTCTCTCTCATCTCTGCCTCTCGGTCCTCTGTCTTTCCTCTTTCTCCCCGTCTCTCTGATCTATTCCGTCATAGCACCACCACCAGACGGTGGTGGTGGTGGTGGTGGTCGGTGGTTCTTCAGCATGTAACAAGGGGGTGGGGGGACGGTGGTTGCGATGTGGTGGTGGGTGTGAGGTTGGACTTGGGGCTGGATGTCATCGAGAGATAGAGGGAGCAGGATGATGTTTGTTTGTGTTTTGAAGATGAAGACTAAAATGAGAGAGGAGAGAGGAGAGATTAGAGAAAGTCTGCAACTTTTAATGAGGAGAGAGGAGAGATTAGACATTTAAAGGAAATGACCAAACTACCCTCTTTTGTGATTGGTTGGGAGTGGTTCTCGCGGTTCTTACAACTGGAGGTGGTTTACATTTTAGCGCCCCCCTATATATATATATATATATATATATATATATATATATATTTAACTCGTGATTTGCACTTTTAATTAATATGATAATAAACAAAATTTATCTAAAAAGATTACTTGTAAAGTAATTTATTAAACTTCAAATTTTACGGATAATAACTGACACATAGCTCAATAGTTATTATATATATATAGTGTGAGGTTCATTGGGGAACACCAAAAAAGTGGGGAACAGTGGGGAACCGACTAAACGAACTTCTATTGGACTCATTCCAGCGGCGTTGGAACCGTTTCGTCGAACCCTAACTAGGATCTCTTAACCCTAAACCCTAAATCATAACCCCTAAACCCTAAATATATTAGGGTTTGGCTTTTAGGGTTTAGCATTAGGGTTTAGCCTTAGGGTTTAGCTTTAGGGCTTATGTCACACCCCGATTTCCACGTGTCACCGGTGGGCCCGGTGGGGGAGTATCGTGACGTGGTTGGCAGCATAATAGTCAAACAACACAATATAATAATGCACAGCGGAAGCAATTTAAAAACAATATACAACCGAATTTATTTATTGTAATCAAAGTCACAATATCCGGTGTTTATCCACAGAACGGATCGAAACAAAATAACATTTATGGTTCAACAGACTTCTGGCATCCTAAGCTTGCGAGACTTCTATTGATGCTTAGGAGACAATCCAGCCAAATTTCGTTTAGTACCTGCATTCAGTCTTTTTGGGAAAATACGTCAGTTTACACTGGTAAATACATTCAACTGACTCATTTTGGAAAATGATTGAAAATTGGTTTGGATGCACGTGGCATAAATCATTTTATTTAACTTGGGAGAATTATATAATATTATAATCTTGTGAACGAATTACATGTTACTTATGCGTTCAGTAGCCCGGAACGTATCCGGGTTAAAGATCAATAGACACACCACTTTAAGTGAGTTATACACGGGAGTACGCCTACACCCTGTGCTCAGGTCGTGGCCATCTCGTAAGATGATGCCAGGGATATCCGGGACATGGTCATTAACCCCCCAAAGGCTGTAAAGTAAACACATCTGTTTAAAACGAGCCGATCAAATTATTCAACTACCCACTAAGCGTGGAGATTTGATGCCCGATCAAGCGGTACGCTATGTACCGTAACCCAAGCCCGTATAGGGAAATAAGTTAAAAGTATTTACCTGATGCAAGTATAATTCACAATAAGTAGAATGCACGTAGCTTTTACTGTCTCTCCTAATCTGGAACGAAGGTTTAATATAACCTATTAGAATTCTAACGGGTCTTTTATTAAGCTTAAGCTTAGACCGGCTAGTTTCAAGATACAGTTCGTACGCACAATTAAGCGAAGACCGGATAGAATGTGATTCAGACCCGACAAGTTTGAAGACTTGTTTAATATGGGTTTATTATTCACATTCTGGATTTTGAGCTAAAACCGATAAGGTTTGACCCGTTTCGGCTAATTTATGTAAACTTGTTACATAAACCGAACCGTACGCGTAATAAGCGTGACGGGTAGTCATGAGAGCTATATACAGATTTCCTAAGTTAATATACTTCAAATATGTTTTAATATCAGTAGGATGTCTTTCGTTATGCCCCGAACTAATTTAAACACAAACTATGCCCCGTAGGGGTAGTTTGGTCATTTTAAAGTTTGTAAAAGAGTTTAATTGTTTAACTGAGTTACAGGTCTGATGTAAACAGCAAACATACTCATTTTGATGGGTTATAACAGTAGGCTAAGGCGTATATGTGAAATTTATCATATTTAACCAAACTATGCCCCGTATGGGTATTTTGGTAATTTCACATAAGCCGAAAAGCTCAAAAACGAAGTCTGAGTTTATCAACCTTTGCTTACTATTAAAATATCATAATTTGCCTCATATATCAGTAGGTATCAACCCGGGTATGTCCAATATGATTCTAAGACATACTATGCGTTAAAAACGCTAATTAAGGCGATTAAAGGCCATTACCGGGTTTGATACTTAAATCTGATATTTTTATATTTCCAGAAGGCTTAAAATAATTTATTTATCATAACCAATCAGTAGAAAAGGGTTTGGAGTCGTTTAGATGTGTAAAACTCATTTTATGGCCCGTAAGGGCAAAACCGACAATTACCGAATTAAGCCTACGACTATGAGTTATGCTCAGCCAAAAATTAATTAAAAATCTTTAAAATTCCCAAAATAATATATTACATCAGTGGGTAATTCGTTTGATACCAAAAGTATGTTTAATTAGGCTATACGTTAATTACGCCATTTTATTAACATAAAGCACCGTAATTACGCTAATGAGCATAACTCTTAATCTACAAGTCAAACTGATGTCAAATTTTGCATACAAGTTTATATATCAGTAACTAAGGTTTCTAAACTTTTACATTTCCATAAATCATGATTTAAGGTAATAAGGGCATAACGGTCAACGTATGAGCAATTAACGGAAATATGCATATTAATTGGATAACTAGTGAACCAAGGTGTATAATCACAGAGGGTTGTTCTAACATGTATCCTAGTCCAATTAAAGCTCTGAGGCATTTCTAAAATATGCCCAAACGGGTCAGAACTGAAAGTCAAAGTGAAAGTCAAACTATGCGACTTTCGGTTCCGAACCGGGTCTAAACAGGAAATAGTCGGGTTGAACAGGTTTGGACATGTTCTTACACTAATTATTAAGTTATAACAATAATCAAACAGGTTATACATGGCCTAGATAGCTAATTATGCATAAATGACCTTTTAAGAATTCTGTTGACTTTTTAAGTATATGTTTGACCCGACTTTTGAACTAGTTAGAGTGGTGATCAGGGGAAACCCTTTTGGGGTTTTATTACCCACATAAATACCAACCTATAACTACTTTTAATTCGAGATTTGACTGAGCCATTATTGACTAATCTCGAAGTCAAACCGTAATTACGACGGTTTGACTTTTAGCTAATTAACTAAGCTAAACTCAAACAAGAAGGGATTAGAACACTTACAAGGGTCCTATGCACGACTTATGATCAGTTGGGAGAGTTCCTTAGCTCCAGAAAGGCTCCAGATGATCAAATGAAGGTATGAGAAAAATGGTGAACTTGGATGGCTATTTATAATGGTTCCATACACCATAAATCTTTGACAACTGAGTCTATGAGTGCCCACAATCGATTGACATGTGTCCTAGGGGCTTAGGGGACGTTTTAGGGGCCAGGAGAAGTGGAAAAATGAGTTGGGGTCGCGAAAATACGCATTGGCAGACCACCAGCGTTTTTTTCGGAGCTGGGCACACCCTCGCGTAGCGCGAGGGTCCCGTCGCGCAGCGCGACCCCCCTAGCAGATCAGTTTTTGATTTTGTTTGCGATTCAGCCCTTGTCTCTTCAAAACTCGAATGGTTACTGATTTATTGCATTTTAAACCTCCACAATTGATCTACTAAGGCCTTAAATCATATACCCTCCTTGCCAAGTCCCCGGGTAACTTATTTTCACCCGAAAAGTCCTAACTTTCGACGTTTACGCTTTAACGCTTCGCACACGAATTTGATCATATCTTTCTCATACGTTAACGAAACTTTATGAAATTTTTATGGTGTATTCTCATGAGCATAATTAATATTTACAAAGCTTCGGGTTTGTCAAAAGGTCACTCAGAGGTATAAATTAAACATGTTGACACATTTGGTCCCTGTAGTTTGAAATCACTCACATTTAGCTTCGTATGATCCATGATTTATTCGTTTGAAGGTATGAGCATCGTGTAGGGTTAGTATACATTGTATTTATTCACAGTTGACACTTAGGATACGTATATTCACATACTTTCAACGTTTGTCAACTTTAGTCCTTCCATAATATTTCTTTCACACGTTTAAACTTTATGACACGTGTCAACCTATTATAGGACGTGAATTTCCGAGGTGTTACATCCTCACCCCCTTAAAATAAATCTCGACCCGAGATTTACTGAAATAAGTAAGGGTACTTTTCTTTCATCGTGGATTCAACCTCCCACGTGTAATCGGGACCCCTACGGGCATCCCATTTGACCTTAACAAAAGGTATATGCTTTCTTCGAAGCTTCCTTACCTGTCGATCTTCAATCGACAAAGGTTTTTCTACAAACGTTAAGCTCTTATCTATTTGCACATCTGTATGTGGCATGACATGTGAATCATCAGCGGAACACTTCTTTAGATTGCAGATGTGGAACACATTGTGAATTCCACTGAGCTCTTCTGGTAAGTTCAACTTGTAGGCAACTGACCCGATACGTTCGATAACCTCGAAAGGTCCTATGTATCTCGGGCTTAGTTTGCCTTTCTTACCAAACCGCATCACCCCTTTCCATGGTGACACTTTAAGTAGGACTTTGTCACCTACTTCGAAGTGAAAATCCTTACTACTTGGATCCGCGTAACTCTTCTGCCTATTCCGGGCAGCTTGGAGATTGTTACAAATCTGGACAATCTTGTCCGTCGTTTCAAACACGATCTCTGGTCCTGATAACTGGACTTCTCCAACTTCCGCCCAACAAACTGGCGATCTACACTTTCTACCGTATAATGCCTCAAAAGGCGCAGCCTTTATGCTGGTATGGTAGCTATTGTTGTAGGAGAATTCGATCAATGGTAGGTTTTTATCCCAGCTACCTTCCAATTCGATCGCACATGCACGTAGCATGTCTTCCAACGTTTGAATAGTACGCTCACTCTGACCGTCAGTCTGAGGATGGTAAGCCGTACTAAAGTTCAAACGTGTGCCCAAAGATTGCTGGAAGCTCTTCCAGAAATGTGACGTGTACCTAGTATCTCTATCAGAGATAATAGCTACAGGTATGCCGTGTAAGGCTACAATCTTATCAACGTATAACTGGGCTAACATATCGGAGCTATAAGTCTCCTTGATGGGTAAGAAATGAGCTGACTTAGTCAGTCGGTCAACTATAACCCATATCGTATCATTTCCTTTCCTTGTCATGGGTAACTTGGTAATAAAATCCATAGTTACCATCTCCCACTTCCACATAGGAAGTTCAGGCTGTTGTAGCAAACCTGACGGTTTCTGATGCTCGGCTTTGACTTGTGCACATGTTAAGCATTTTGCTACATGGGCGGCTACAGACTTTTTCAAGCCTATCCACCAATAATTTGCCTTTAAATCCTGGTACATCTTATCAGCTCCAGGATGAACGGAGTATTTGGAACTATGGGCTTCTTGGAGGATGACATCACGAAGTCCTCCAAAAATTGGAACCCATATTCGTCCGTTTAACCGTAAAATTCCGTCCTTGCTAAGAGTTAACTGCTCCTCAGTTACTCCTAACTTTTCATTAGGATAGTTAGCTTCCAACACAGCTTCCTTCTGTGCAGCTAACACCCTTTCTATCAAACTGTTCTTTATCTCCATACGCTTGGCGTTAATTCGAATGGGTTTAACCCTTTCCTTTCTGCTCAAGGCATCAGCGACTACATTCGCTTTGCCGGGATGGTATTTGATTTCACAATCATAATCATTTAAAGTTTCCATCCAACGGCGTTGCCTCATGTTTAATTCTTTCTGGTTAAACAGATGCTGGAGGCTCTTGTGATCAGAAAAGATCACAAACTTGATTCCATAAAGATAATGCCTCCATAGTTTTAGTGCGAACACAACGGCACCCAATTCCAAGTCATGGGTGGTGTAATTCTTTTCGTGCACCTTTAACTGTCGTGATGCGTAGGCAATCACCTTGCCTTTCTGCATAAGCACACACCCCATGCCAGTGTGTGATGCATCACAATAAACTACAAATTCTTCAGCGCCTTCAGGTAAGGTAAGCACAGGAGCGTTGCTCAACTTTTGTCTCAAAACATCGAAGGACTCTTGCTGCTTAGGGCCCCAAATGAACTTTACTTTCTTCTTGGTCAAGGAAGTTAGGGGCGCAACAATCCTTGAAAAATTTTCAATGAAGCGCCTGTAATATCCTGCCAATCCCAGGAAGCTACGAATCTCCGTAGGTGTCTTTGGCTCTTGCCAATTCATAACAGCTTCAACTTTAGCGGGATCCACCTGAATACCACGCTTACTGACCACGTGTCCAAGAAACTGGACTTCTCGTAACCAAAATTCACACTTAGAGAATTTGGCATAGAGCTTCTCCTGACGTAGAAGTTTGAGAATACATCGAAGATGTTTCTCGTGGTCAGCTTTGTTCTTAGAATAAATGAGAATGTCGTCGATGAAAACGATGACGAATTTATCTAAGTAAGGCTTGCAGACGCGATTCATGAGATCCATGAACACGACTGGTGCATTAGTGAGCCCAAAAGGCATCACTAGGAACTCGTAGTGACCGTAACGAGTCCTAAATGCAGTCTTGTGAACGTCTTCGTCCTTAACCTTCAACTGATGGTAGCCTGACCTCAGATCAATCTTTGAGAAGTAACTTGCCCCTTGAAGCTGATCGAACAAATCGTCGATCCTGGGCAATGGATATCTATTCTTGATCGTGACTTTATTAAGCTCGCGATAGTCGATGCATAGACGCATCGATCCATCCTTCTTCTTGACAAACAGGATTGGCGCTCCCCAAGGAGATGAACTAGGTCGAATGAAACCCTTAGCCAGCAATTCATCTAGCTGCGTCCGCAACTCCTTCATTTCGGTGGGTGCCAATCTGTATGGTGCTCTGGCAACTGGTGCCGCTCCAGGAATGATATCGATCCTGAATTCAACTTGTCTATCTGGTGGTAGTCCAGGTAGATCTTCAGGAAACACTTCTGGGTATTCAGAAATGACAGGGATGTCCTCTAACTTCGGTTTAGGTTCCTCTAAAATCACCTGTGCCATGTAGATGACACACCCTTTCTTCAAACACTTTGAAGCCTTGAGCATAGTCACGTGCTCAGGTAGTCCATACTGGGTATCTCCCCGAATGGTAAGTGACTCACCAGATGGAGTCTTTATCACTACTTGCTTCATGTTATAGACGATTTGGGCATGGTTATGAGATAACCAGTCCATACCCAGAACTATGTCAAAACCAGCTAGCTTAAAGGGAAGTAGAGATAGAGGAAAAGAATGGTTCTTAATGGATATAACACATCCATCTAACACAGTAGAGACGGTTTCAATGGTACCATCTGCTAACTCTACCTCATAATTCACTTTTAGGGTTTTGACAAGTAATTTCAACAATTCACAAAATTTATGATCTACGAAGGACTTATCTACGCCTGAATCAAAAAGTACTCTTGCAAAGACATCATTTACAAGGAAAGTACCTGTTATGACGTTATCATCCTGCACAGCCTCCTTCGCATCCATCCTGAAGACTCTGGCATTGGTCTTCTTAGCCTCCTCAGGCTTCTTGTTATACTTAGGGTAGTTAGTCTTTATGTGGCCCTTTTCGTTGCAACGGTAGCACGTTGCATCTTTCATCTTCTTGCAATCCAAGGTTTTGTGTTCCTTGGACTTGCACAAACCACAAGCAAAAGACCTTGACTCGTTATTCGAGTTTGATTCGAGACTGCACTTTCCAAAGTGCTGTTTCTTGCAAGTTTTGCATGTGGGCTTCTCTCCAGAACGATGCCCCTCTTTCTTCGAATCCGATCCCTTCTTGTGATCACCGCTCCCACGGTGCTTCTTGTTCGACTTACGCGAACCATCATCTTCATGCTTCCTCTTCTCGGCCGCCTTACTCCTCTGCGATCTCTGCCGGACCGCATCAAGAGTGAGGGATAAGGAAAGGTCAGTTACAGACCTGAAGGTAACTGGCCGAGAAGCTTTTACACTGGACTTGATCTCGGGTTCCAAACCACCAATAAAGCGAGTGATTCTTTTGGGCTCCGGGGTTACCAGGTAGGGAACCAGCCGAGACAGTGTATTGAAGCTTGTCAGATAAGCTTGACAATCGAGGTTCTTCATCACCAGGGATAGAAAGTCATATTCTATCTTTTCCATCTCATGTTGAGGGCAGAAATTATCTTTGATCAGGGCAATGAATTGATCCCACGTCATACTATACAACGGGATCTTTCCGGAGGCCTCCATCAGAGATCTCCACCATGCCAATGCTTCCCCCTTGAAGGACTGTGACACATACTTAACTATATCCCCTTCAGCGCACCCGCTGATATCCACCACCGTGTCCATTTCATCCAGCCATGTCATACAGTCGACGGCCCCTTTTTCCCCAGTAAAATCCCTGGGTTTACAAGACACGAAGTACTTGTAAGTGCAACCCTTGTTACGGGGTCCTTGATGTAGTACTATATGCTGAGATGGGTCACTTTGATTGTTGGTGGACTGACGGTCATCACCGTCTTTCTTGGGTCCATTTTTCTTGGGAGGAGGCTTGTTATGAGCCTCTGAATGTGTCCTTGGCTTTGACTGTGACACAGAGTGGGTCCTACTCCGAGTACCACTGTATTCCTCATATTGTCTATCCAAAGCTTATGTGATAGCTCCGTCTATGATTGCTTTTAGTTCAGCACCCGTTAATGTAATCTGGGCGTTCTCATTCGGCTCCACAGGATGGCTATTGCCTTCATTGGAGTCAGCCATTTGTATTGAACTGTTGCAGAAAACAAGGTCAATATTTTATTTGGGATTTTATTATGGAATTACCCCTTAGGGTAATTCGTTAACCATGGTAAACAGAGACCATATTTGGTTAACTTATTAATCGTATTAATTTAGGATTTCAATTAAATTTATCCTAAACATAAAACAATAACAATATATATTAGCACATAAGGCTTGGTCTTATGGACTATTTCCTAAACCATGATTTCAGAGAATCAAGACTTTTAAGGTTTGAACCTAGTTCATTACCTTTATTAGACAGGGAGTCATAGCTACCACTGTCTTTTGGCTCATGTAGAAATGAGCAAGGCCTGTAGGCACTATATTACCACGTATGGTTAAATATGATCATCTTAATTGATGATGTAAATCCAGGATTCAGAGATCATTAAACTGGATTAGGAATCTTCTAAAGAATCCTTATTCATTTAAGAATGACATGTGATTTTTAACGAATCACTTCTGCCGGAGTGTTAACATGTTTTAAGATGTTAACAGGGATTTGAATCTTTTAAACCGGTCTTACCATTTTGGCCCGGTCTTATATTTGACACGAGGCTAGGTTTCACACTTAAAGATTCTTAATTAAATAATTACTTAGGCAGGTTAAAAGGAATGATTTTAATTTATTTATTTCATTTATAAGTTATTTATGCACAAATGGCAAACATGAAATTTATAAAAATAACACTCCATTAATTTATCACTATATTACATATCGCCCTAAACGGGTCTTTTACACATGAAATTTGCCCACGCAGGAGCTAAAACATACCAACATGCCCACGCAGGGGTCTTACAGAAGACATGCCCACGTAGGGGTCTTACAGAAAGACACAAGTCCTCATAGGGACTAACACACCAACAATTGTCCACGTAGGGACTTAAACAAACATAAGTCCTCGCAGGGACTAAACATACAACATACCCTCGTAGGGTTTTATGGAAAGGTAGACCCACGCAGGGGTCAATACACACAAACAAACATACACACCCACGTAGGGGCTTAACAACCAAATATGCCCACGCAGGGGCTCAACAACAGCTGGGAGGATTTAATAATCCTTCTTGTTCTTTCCCTTGAGCAGTCCTATTAATCCCTGGAAGAAGGTCTGCTTCTCTTGGCGGTCGCGGCGAGCTTCCCGCTCAACTTGATTCAATCTATGTAGAATTTCCTCCCGTTCTGGGGGAGACATTCGTGGCGGCTGCGACTGCGTTCTAATGATAGGCCTGGGAGGTATTGGGTACCCCTGATTCGGGTAGCTTACCCCCCATGGATCTCCGTAGGGTCCTTGGGCATTGAGGGCGTTATAATTTGCTGCTTCCATATAAGGATCTGCCTCAGCGTATCCGTAGTTGTGGTAAGCTGGTGGTTCAAACGGGTTGTAATTACTTGGACCCGTGTACGCTGGTATTGGGTTTTCAAAACCCATGGGCGGTGGTTGTTGAAAAACTGGCTGCGAAGGCCCACCCATTTGTGGGTCCTCATAGTGCGGTGGGTAGTGACTAGCACTAGACTGACGTGGGGAATCGAAGGTGAAGCCCCCCGGTCGCACCGACATGCGTGCACCGGTTCTTCTACGCCTTGGCGGTTGAGGAGGTGCCGGTTGCACTGGTGGCGGTGGAGGTGGTGGCGTAACTGCCACAAACCGATGATCCTCTGATGAATCTTGATGATGCGGCTGTGGTTGTGGCTCCTGATGCGGATGAGACGGCTGCTGCTGGTGCTGCCCATGTGACGACGAGTGGTGTGATGGTGTATAATACCACTGGTGTTGATCGAACAGGGCTTGAAAACTATCTGGACCACCGTAGGGTGATCCGTGGAAGGACGATCCATCTGAAATTTCGATGGGGTGGTTCGGAGTACCACTCGCTGGCATGACAGGGTCCGTATCCTCGTGCATATCATCCGCGTGATCCCCGGAAAAGTGGTCCTCGGGACCCAGTGGGTTAAAACCCACGGGTTCTGGTATGAATCCTACCGGGTTAAACTGTCCCCGAAAGATAGGTGTAGGGTCTCCATATGAATGATGAGACAGTGATCTCTGCAGCGGTACGTATGAGGGCTGTGGATTGTTCGGCTCGTAAGGGTTAAGAGCGGGCGGGGTCGAACTATGCGAAACCGACCGCCTGGCCCGCTCGAACTGGTTTCTTCTATTCTCCCGAGGGTCGTCACTCTCGGTGTTTGATGGAGCTCGTCTTCGTGACGATCCAGCTTCATGATCGTTGGGGGCGGTAACTGGCCCCTTCCCTCGTCCTCGCGTTCGGAAGAATCTCGGAGGCATCTTTGTTATTCCTGTCAATAAAGCATGAGATAACAATAACAAAAATATAAAATTTAAACGACAAAACAAATACCGAAGAGGTGGAATTTGTCCTAAGTTATAAGTCTAGACTCAAAAGTTTAGATATGTGCAATTGTGTAACTGAGATTAAACACAAAAGGCTAGTGTTTAATTCACTTAGTGTTGGCTCTGATACCAACCTGTCACACCCCGATTTCCACGTGTCACCGGTGGGCCCGGTGGGGGAGTATCGTGACGTGGTTGGCAACATAATAGTCAAACAACACAATATAATAATGCACAGCGGAAGCAATTTAAAAACAATATACAACCGAATTTATTTATTGTAATCAAAGTCACAATATCCGGTGTTTATCCACAGAACGGATCGAAACAAAATAACATTTATGGTTCAACAGACTTCTGGCATCCTAAGCTTGCGAGACTTCTATTGATGCTTAGGAGACAATCCAGCCAAATTTCGTTTAGTACCTGCATTCAGTCTTTTTGGGAAAATACGTCAGTTTACACTGGTAAATACATTCAACTGACTCATTTTGGAAAATGATTGAAAATTGGTTTGGATGCACGCGGCATAAATCATTTTATTTAACTTGGGAGAATTATATAATATTATAATCTTGTGAACGAATTACATGTTACTTATGCGTTCAGTAGCCCGGAACGTATCCGGGTTAAAGATCAATAGACACACCACTTTAAGTGAGTTATACACGGGAGTACGCCTACACCCCGTGCTCAGGTCGTGGCCATCTCGTAAGATGATGCCAGGGATATCCGGGACATGGTCATTAACCCCCCAAAGGCTGTAAAGTAAACACATCTGTTTAAAACGAGCCGATCAAATTATTCAACTACCCACTAAGCGTGGAGATTTGATGCCCGATCAAGCGGTACGCTATGTACCGTAACCTAAGCCCGTATAGGGAAATAAGTTAAAAGTATTTACCTGATGCAAGTATAATTCACAATAAGTAGAATGCACGTAGCTTTTACTGTCTCTCCTAATCTGGAACGAAGGTTTAATATAACCTATTAGAATTCTAACGGGTCTTTTATTAAGCTTAAGCTTAGACCGGCTAGTTTCAAGATACAGTTCGTACGCACAATTAAGCGAAGACCGGATAGAATGTGATTCAGACCCGACAAGTTTGAAGACTTGTTTAATATGGGTTTATTATTCACATTCTGGATTTTAAGCTAAAACCGATAAGGTTTGACCCGTTTCGGCTAATTTATGTAAACTTGTTACATAAACCGAACCGTACGCGTAATAAGCGTGACGGGTAGTCATGAGAGCTATATACAGATTTCCTAAGTTAATATACTTCAAATATGTTGTAATATCAGTAGGATGTCTTTCGTTATGCCCCGAACTAATTTAAACACAAACTATGCCCCGTAGGGGTAGTTTGGTCATTTTAAAGTTTGTAAAAGAGTTTAATTGTTTAACTGAGTTACAGGTCTGATGTAAACAGCAAACATACTCATTTTGATGGGTTATAACAGTAGGCTAAGGCGTATATGTGAAATTTATCATATTTAACCAAACTATGCCCCGTAGGGGTATTTTGGTAATTTCACATAAGCCGAAAAGCTCAAAAACGAAGTCTGAGTTTATCAACCTTTACTTACTGTTAAAATATCATAATTTGCCTCATATATCAGTAGGTATCAACCCGGGTATGTCCAATATGATTCTAAGACATACTATGCGTTAAAAACGCTAATTAAGGCGATTAATATTTACAAAGCTTCGGGTTTGTCAAAAGGTCACTCAGAGGTATAAATTAAACATGTTGACACATTTGGTCCCTGTAGTTTGAAATCACTCACATTTAGCTTCGTATGATCCATGATTTATTCGTTTGAAGGTATGAGCATCGTGTAGGGTTAGTATACATTGTATTTATTCACAGTTGACACTTAGGATACGTATATTCACATACTTTCAACGTTTGTCAACTTTAGTCCTTCCATAATATTTCTTTCACACGTTTACACTTAATGACACGTGTCAACCTATTATAGGACGTGAATTTCCGAGGTGTTACAGTTTAGAGTTTAGCTTTAGGGTTTAGGGTTTAGCTTTAGGGTTTAGCTATAGGGTTTAGCTTTAGGTTTAGGCTTTAGGGTTTAGCTTTTAGAGTTTATAGTTTAGATTTTACAGTTTAGCTTAGGTTTTAGCCTTATTTTTTAGCTTTAGGGTTTAGAGTTTAGGAGTTAGGATTTAGAGTTTAGGGTTAAGAGATCTTAGTTAGGGTTCGACGAGCCGGTTCCAACGCCGCTGGAATGAGTCCAATCGGAGTTCGTTTGAGCCGGTTACCCGTTGTTCCCCACTTTTTTAGTGTTCCCCAATGAACCTTTCCCTATATATATATATATATATATATATATATTTAACTCGTGATTTGCACTTTTAATTAATACGATAATAAAAAAAATTTAACTTATAAATATATTAGGTAAATGAGGCATTTACCGATTTAGGGAATAAACGACCATTGTAAACTCAATGCATTTTAAAAGTACAACGTTCCTATTAGAGACTTAAAACATATGCATATGTAGCCTATGGGTACATCTGATCATAGTGGTTACCCATACTCTGAACTCAGAATTTGTTAAAATAATATAAAAACTAGAATATAATTGTTAAAATTTATCTACACAGAATAACACATAAATTATTACATTAATTTCCTAACATAATGTTTAAGTTTTAGGTATTAAAAAAACACCTAAATGGCTTAAACTAGTGGCTCTGATACCACCTTCTGTCACAGCCCCCTACCCCACCCTGGGAGCGGGAGCCGCGAACCAGTCAGATGGTATCGGTGTTTATTAATTTGGCAGCGGAAATTTTCATCAGGACCGTAGTTAGGAAATAGTTTATCAGAGTTAAAACACCACACTTTTCTAAATAATAAATACATGGGAAAAACCCAAGTTTTATTTACAATGCATTTATAGGGATAACCCCTAATTATTGAAAATATGATCTCCTTTTAATTTAGGTAACTTTTATAGCCACTTTTCAAAGACTTCAGTGCTCTCCAGCTGACTTCTATTAGCTTTATACTAAGTTACCTAAAACGAGTTTTAAAAAGTTTTATCAGCAAGAAATACTAGCGAGTGAATCTCAGTTTAATCAAAACAAGTTTTATCATTTTACAGCATTGAGGGCAATCCGACAATTACATTTGTTTACATCTACCTTAATTACCACTCACGGTACTGTCAACCCTGACTTGTGGTCATGTTACTACTCACGGTGTAGTAACAAATTTTGTATACAAAACCCCAACATACCGACGATAATTGTAGAATTACAAATACTCAATCACTGCTAATTATAATGTAAAATATTTGAGGTTTTGCAAAAACAGTTTACAAAAAGAGGAATTACTCACATTGCTAAATAAGGTATTTCCTGGTGGCTTCCTGGTTATAATCTATTAAATTTAAACAATGCACACGTGTTAGTATAATAGCCTAATTTACGTTAGTTATATCCCTGAGACAGAACTCCAATGACTGAGTCAGGCAGAGCCTTGACATGCGTTACGGAGCTCTAGATCAATCGAGCAGCATAACTAATATGTAACCGGGGGTTATGATACTTACATTGAGGCAGAGTTTTGCTTTTTAGTGGGTATGATACCAGAGTATTATTGCTATTATATCGAGAGAGAAAAGAAATTTGTGAACGGTTGAAACTGAACTTGAATTCGCTATTTATAGGGCTGGTCGAAGGGCGGCTCGCGCTCCGCGACGCCCTGTGCTTACTCCTTGCGGCCCGCGAGAACTATAGGGTAGGATCTAGGCAAGGTGAATCAACAGTGTAGGTTGGCCATGACAGGGACACGTGGCAGCTCAAGGCTCGGCCTGGTGTCTGTTAGGACCGGTTTTGACTCCGAAACGATTGCGAACCGAACGTGTGACGTGCGGAATCCGTACACAAACGTGACCGAACACACGAGACGTAATATAACTGTGATTCTATAGAATATCTGATAACGTACAACACCTTGAATCACGTACAGTGAACTTTCTCTCTCTAGAATTTCTCTCTCTAGATCTCAAGTTCTTCAAAGCTCCAAATGGCAAAAGTCTTAAAAGTCTCTAATCTATGGCATAAGCCTCCTATTTATAGGCCAAGGCTTTAATGATATTTCTCATTAATTACAATATTGTCACCTTGCCTTTTTCTCTACTTATTACAATATAAAGCTTGAATTAAACTGTTTCTGCTACGACTCGTATTGACGGAGGCGATAGACATTACTGCACCAACAGACTCCCCCTTGGATATTGCCGCAGTCAATCCATAGTCAAACTCGTAGCGACTTGTCTTTCTCTCTCTCTCTGAGTCTTCTTGAAGCTTTAACACGTTTTCAGCAACATAGACTCTCTCTCGCTTGAACAGAATCCCCGTGGATCTGTCTTCAGCTTCAGCTTCTCCTTTCACTAAACTCTATCTTCAGGCTCCCCCTTTCGTCAAGCTTCCGTGCTTTGGGATCGACACCTGGCTTTCCGGTTACAAGCTCCTTCAGGATAGTTTCTTGGCTCCTTGAATGCATGCTTCCCCTTGCGTTGAGCTCGTCTTCAGACTCCCCCTTAGACTCAGCTATCGGGATCGCAGTCTGGAACAACATCTGGAATCTTCAAACATTTATAAGTAAAAAATGTTTTGAACATCCAGGATTGAAAATCATGGCTCTCTCAACATAAGCTAAAACATTTCTACAGTGAAAGCATTTTCGATTTTCCAGAAATCCTAACCTGGCTCTATTAAACTTTCTAAATCAAGATCCTGGCTCTAAGATATAATAATATAAATATATCCAGAATTAACTTGATTCTCTCCCCTACCAACAATCTTCAAAGATTTGGCAGTTTCAGCAAACAGGATCGGAAACTGGCTCTTTTACATAGATTTTAACAATATAAGCATCCAAATCCCTCACAGTTAATCATTCAAGTCCAAATTAATGACCTTGGAGATATCACAAACTGTTTTTGATTTTTGAATAAAGTCTTCAAGTTTCAAATTAATGAACTTGTTTTATTTTCAGAAACACAATCAGCATACTTAGATTTTAAAACTTAGCATCTCAGACATCGGTTGTCGAAAATAAAGTAGAAATCAAAATCTTTTTGAATTTTTCTGAAACATAAAGCAGTAAAGAAATATTTACAAACATATTTACAGACAATATTTTTGTTTGAGTTTGCGTCAGAGGATCATATCAGTTTTTGACAAATCACAAGTACCGTTGAGCTTTAAACACTTTAAGTTCTAAACGATTCACTTAGATTGCCAGTATACAGATCCACTTAAATTTTCACACAAATTTCAATTGATTCGAGATACGAGATTAGTGTTTTTAAGGACTTAAACTTATTCGCGTGTCCCACCTCAGAATATACTCCCGTATCCAGACTCCTATATTCAGTCTTACAGGTGAATGTACACTAATGATATCTGTAAGGGGTGAATGCGAGGCCATGAGAGCTCAGGCTATTGCTTCCGCAAAATCAGAGATATGATGGCTCGACTTTAGGTGGGTCCCCCTTGGGGATCTTCTTTTCAACAACACATGATTAGCATTTTTCAATGTTTCATCATTTTTTATGCTGAGGGTGGGCCTTATGATTAAAGCAGGGTTATACGAGGACTAGGCTATTGCTCCCGCAAAATCAGAAGTCCTGGTATAATACCCCAGATATCATCACATACAAAGACCTAGTATGTCAGAAATAGAAAGCCCTTCAAACAAGATTTTGGGGGTTACCCATATATCCAAGAGATGTTCCCCACGAGATAAGTAAGTATTTGATATTTAGGTTTATATCTCGAAAACAATCTACTGAGCGTGTAAAAACCTACTGGCATATTATCAGTGAGACCGTTTATCACATTTTAACATTCCATTTCTTTAGCGTACTGTGATTGTCTACTGATGTACTATCGTTTCCTCTTTTTACATAAAAACCCATTTTTGAATTTTATCATGTTTTTTACTTTTTCAAATTTTCTAATGTTTTTGGATTTTCTGAAATTTTCTTACTCCCCCTAAAATTCAAAATCATTTAAAGAAAATTTGACAAACCAATGCTGATAGCTTTGTCTCGACATCCATTTTCTGCTTCTCATGCACTGATTTGCAGAAAATATAATGTACCCCCATGATTTACAACACATTGATATTTTACAGTTTGAAAACCGTTTTTCAATCTTGTGAATTTAATCATGTTTGTTCTTACGTGAGGGTTTCGGCATATTCATTCAACATTTTTGAAATTTTTTTGAATTTTTGACAAATTTAAAAACAAACATATTTTTGTTTTTTCAAATTTTTGACAAACTAAAAACATATTTTTGGTTTTTAAATTTTTCTATTTTTAGGGTTTTGAAATATTGTTTATTTATGTACAGAAAACAAACAAACTCCCTGTTTAACCATTGCAGGGACCAGCAACATCCTCCTCTCGTTGTGCCAGGCTGCTCCGATTTCCATTCTCACAGTCTTCAATTTTCTTGAGCACCTGCACATTCAACCATTCAATCACTTGAACAATTTAGCCCAGGTCTGTTTGACCTTAGGCATTTCAACACAATATACTTCATTCAACTTCGGAAAATCTTTGTCATTTTGTACAAAGACTTTGTCAATTTTGACTTCAACTTTTTCATCATTTAGCGAAGTCACTTGTTTCTTAACACTACATGTTTGACATTTAGGAGTACCTCGTTTGTAAAAATGTGACTCTTTTTGAACATTTTGATTTTGAACACCAGTTGGTTTCCAAAACTCGTTTGGTTTTGTTGCATCGACAGTTGTTTTCCAACTTTGTGTTGTTCTAAATCTGGGTGTGTGAGAATTCCAGGTCTGTCTAGAATCGAACCTATTCGGGTTTGATTTCCAAGTTTGATTCGAAGCAAACTTGTTTGTGTTGTACCTCCAAGTTTGATTTGAATTAAATCTGGTTGACCTTTGATTCACATCCTCAGATTTATGTATCTCAACATCATCAGATTTCTTTATCTCAACATCAACAAGTTTCAGATTTGGACACTTACGAGCAAGATGTCATGTTTGATTACATTTGAAACATGTTCTCTTGGACACATCTTTGACCTGTTGTTGTTGTTTTTTCTGAGCATGGAACTCTTCATTAGACTGTCGTCTAAATTTGAGTTCTTTCTCTTCTTCGGAACTTGTTCCATGAACAAAATTCATCTTTGTCTGATAATTCGGCTTTTCATTTTGTTTCCAATTTTGTTTCTTTTTATAACCCAACGCAGCCTTCATGTTTTTCTTATTAAAACCAGGTTTGTTATAAAAAGTTTTGTGACCTTTTCCAGCAAACTTTGGAATCTCAGACTTTTCAATCTAAACCATTTTGAAAACTTTGTCAATTTTGTCTGAAATCACATTCTGAAGCGGGAATACAATATCTAAGAATAATTTGTCTGATCCAATCATGGTATAAACCAATCCTTTTGAATCATCATTCAAATTTTTCTTGGATTTTCAGTTTTTCAGATATTCTTCATGAAAACTACCTTCATTTTCATCCTGTGATTCAGATTTACCTGTATCAACCGACTCTTCTTTCAACACACTTTCAACGACCTTACCTACCACCTCTGAATCACTTGAATCATCAGATTTGGAATAGGTTACGTCAATGTTATCTGGCAATTGATCGACCATGTTGAAAGCTTTTTCGACCTTCTCATCATCATAAAATGCGAACTTTTCCGGTGGTGGAACTTGATGAAACTCTGAGCCAATACCTTTCTTGTTTTGCTCAGAATCTTTACCATCCGGTTTTAGATTGAAAATTCTTTCAAGCACATATGATGATACATGATAACTATGTAACTTGTTGTTATCCTGTTCTAAATCAGCTATTTGACGCTTTAGCTTAGCAACATCCTCAATGTAAGAATTGACAACTTGTTGCTTTATTGAATATTGTCGCTTAAGCGTATCAGTTGTTTCAGAACAGTAACTCAATCTGGATTGAACAAGTTTCATTTGACTTTTCACATCTTCATATGACTCTTTTGTAATGTGATAAGCCAATTTTATTAAATCGTGTTCCTTTTTCATTTCTTGAAAAGCATTTTCTTTTTGTAAACATTCATCTGTCATTTTTTAAACCTTTTCTTTTAAATTTTCATTTTCTTTTTCTAAATTTTTTCATTTTTGAGAAAGCTTTTCGTCATTATCTTTTAAAACTTTTTCGTTTTCTAGCATCTCTTTACATTTGTTTTTGAAAACTTCTTCTATTTTATTAAATTCAATATCTCTTGTTCTGACTTTTTCATCTTTTTCAGTACAAGCACTGCATGGTTCCATGCATTTCTTGCACTGTTCAACGATTTTGATTAGGATTTCAGAATCAGAATTTACCTCAGTGATTGGAACCTCGGTGTTTGCTTCAGTTCCTGTCTGATCAGCATCTCTCTTTTGTTGTTTCTCACCAACACCAGCATTATCATCCACTTCAACCGAACTTTCCAGCTTCACTTCATCATCTTCTTCTTTCTTCTTCATTTCTTCTTCAGTCTGCTGTTCTTCACTAACAGCTTTCTTTTCAACAACTTCTTTTTCTATTTTCACATCTTCCTTTTTCACAACTTCAATTTTCACATCTTGTTGTTCTTTAGAAACAGCCTCTTCTTTCACGTCTCCATTCATCTTTTCTTCTTCTTTTTCTTCAACCTTAGTTTCACCAGCAACTTTCTTCAGCTCATCCACCATGCATTCAACGTTCTTTTTCATCCTCTCTTCATCTCTTCGTCTAATACTCACAGTCATGACGTCTCTAACAAGTTTCTTCAGCTTTTTCTCATAATTCTTCTCTTTTTCAAGATTTGAATAAAACTCGCCAGATAGAGGAATTACTGCAAGAACATCTTTATAAACTATTTCCTTCCGATGGACAACTGCTTCACCATCCCTGTTGACATAGCATTCTCGCTTTTTGTCATATCTTCTGTTGCTTCTTGCTTCTTCATACTCTTCTTCCATTTCTTCAATTCGAAAACCAGCAATGCATCTCTCTCTGTATGTTTTCTCATTCAGAATCTCTTCTCTGGTTTTCTCTTTGATTTCAGCAATAAAAGCATAATGATCATGTTTTTCGTAAGGAATTTCAGCATCTTCCTTTGTTCTAACTTTGAATCGATAATCAAGACGATCTTCTTCTGGAAGAATCTCGCTCCAGTCAAATCCTTTCATCCTCATGAATTACTGCACATGCTCTTGATTTTTCTTTGGTATTATTTTCGATCATTTTAGGCTCTTCTTTGCTACGGTGGTAATTTGCCTTACGGTAATAATCGTCATTGAAAGGATTTGCATTTCCATCAACTTCAGAATTGTTGCATTCTCTCTTGAAATTACCTTTTTGCTTACATTTGAAGCAGGTCACTTTGGACTTATCAAATCCAAGCTTAGTTGACGGACCATCGATTGTATGTTTCCTAGTAATTTCTATATATCTTTGAGCTCTGCGTATGCAACTTGCCAAACACCAGCGAATATCTATGAGTTCCATTTCTTCCGGATCGATATGGTCGTAGTCTTCTTTGGTCAATTCAGAATTTCCAATTTTGCCTGCAACTAGACCTTCATATGATTCCAGAACAGAAGCAAGGAAGCTCATTTGCTGCTTAGCAGAGTTGATGCTCATAGCCAGAGAATTCTTCAGTTTAAGAGCGATGTTGCAGAGAACTTCTTCAGATTCTTCAGGGCTTGCTTTTGAAGAGGATGAGTGATATCCTGGATTGTAGCTTAATGAGCTTTTCTGTGGTTCTTTTGACTTTTCAACGCTGAATCCGGTCTTTGGTGATTCACCAACTTTCACTGAAGGTATGTTACCTTTGTAATAAAGACCGACATTCTGTTGATGTGTAGAACTACTCATCTTGCTTTGCTTCTGCAGCTCCAGTTCATGACTTTCAATTTTTTTCTATCAAAACACCAAGAGAAATTATATCATATAATGCATCATTTTTTAGAATAAACATGAACGTTTGCCACTGATCAGCTCGTGGAAATGCTTTAATGATTTTATCAATAATTTCTTCTCGTGTTTTAACAATCCCAAACCTATCAAGTTCGATTTTAAGAAGATAAAATCTTTCTATCATTTGTCGAACTGATTCACCTTTTAAGCTACCAAACAAATCAAACTCTTTTTTAAGTAAGGCAATTTTGTTTTTCTTTATTTGTTTACCCCCCTCAGCCTTAACCCGTAAAGCTTCCCAAATAGATTTCGATGACCCGTCATGTTCAAGTAATGCAAACATGTCGTTTCTAATCGATGATTGGATTAAAGCGATTATTCTCTGTTCATATGAAAAGTTTTTCTTGTCATCAGTGGATAGGCTCTTGACTGGGATTTCTTCGCCTTTGTCATCAACAGGTCTATCATATCCGAACTCCAAACAAAACCAACTTTCATGAGCGTAAGCTTTTGCCCAGTTAATAAAACGCCCCTTCCACCAAGTATAGTCTTCAATACTTTCAAGCTTAGGTGGTTTTGAATGAGTTACGTAAAAATTGTCATGATTAATGTTTTCATTGATCGCTTTTGTAATGGATTTTGGTGTGACAATTGAAGTTTCCGACGATTCAGATGTAAACGCCTTGTAGAACGTGTTATAGAACTCTTCAGCCATGATGTGAACTTCTCGAATTACAAGCACCTTTGAATCACCTTGAATACAAACAAACAAGATCAGTTCAAACACTATTAAACAACTTGATCAGGCGAGTATCCGATCGAGTGAGTCAACAAAAGTCAACAGTATAACAAAAATAGGATGACAGCGAATCGGGTGGGGATCCGCTCAGACAACAATGCTGGTCAATCGGGTAGCAGTTTGACTATTTGACCTCAACGATGATCTTTGATTTTCAAAATATTTTCTCAATAAATGGCCGACAAAGCAAATAGAACTTTAAATGATAATTGGGCCGCTAAACTGATGTGAGTAATTAAAACTTGTCACACAATTCAAACCTCTTTCACGTGAATTTTTGTTATGGCCGACAATTTTAATTGTGCATGAAATATAATTGGGCCGCACTTGATATGATTGGGCCGATAATATGGACAATTAAGTAGACTGACACTTAATCAGATATACACGTGATGTATTGACCCAATGTAAAATATAAGTGTTCGTCAACACAATGAAGGTTCGTCAACAGGCTTAAGGGTTCGTCAAAGACTGAAGGTTCGTCAAGTATACTTGAATTCAAACAACAGCAGATTAGATGCAATGACTCGGATTTCCATCCGACCGAGTGGTAATCCTGTCGGATAGGTCAACAAAAGTCGAAGTTTCAGTGAATAGGGTGGCAACTCGCTCGGATTTCTGTTCGATCGAGTGGTAATCCGAGTGAGTTTCAGTCAAACAAAGTCAGCTTTTAATGAAATGTAATGACTCGGATTGCCGCTCGAGCGAGTGGCTGTTCAACCGAGTAGTTGTACGACCGAGTGGCTGTTATTGAAATATGAAATTCAATCAACACATGCAGACTGACAATTATCACATGCAGCCTAGATTAAAACAATTAGAACATGGCTGACAATCCTTTATCATTTCACATGCATATCTTGAATTTAAACAATTAATATGAAATGCAGACAAGGTTGACTAACAAATATAACAATGTTGACTGTGTAACTCGCTCGGGTGGAATGGAGTGACTCGCATTGCCGCCCGCTCGGGTGGCTGTTCGAGTGAATAATGGTCAATAAAAGTCAACCTTTTAGTAAGATGCAATGACTGAATTTGAGTCGGATGGTCATCCGGTCGGATTGCCATCCAACCGGTGAACACCAAGAACAACAGCAACAATAACATTCATCATTTTTAACAACTTTTTCGAACAGAAAATTCTAGATTTCTCTTAAACGGCTGAGAATTAGGATCTGAAACTTTGTAGGGTTATAGATCAGGTATGTTCGCACAACATATCAAAAAATCAGCAATTTTCGACCGTAAAAACCTGTTTAATTTTGCAATTTTCAGTTGAAAACGTGAAAAATATGAAAAAGTGAAGAAATAGATCAAATCTGATGCAATTTGGATCTAAATTCGATGAAATCCTGTGCGAAATCGTGTGATTGATCCGTGCAATCGAGCTCCTGCTCTGATACCACTTGTTAGGACCGGTTTTGACTCCGAAACGATTGCAAACCGAACGTGTGACGTGCGGAATCCGTAAACGAACGTGACCGAACACACGAGACGTAATATAACTGTGATTCTATAGAATATCTGATAACGTACAGCACCTTGAATCACGTACAATGAACTTTCTCTCTCTAGATCTCAAGTTCTTCAAAGCTCCAAACGCCAAAAGTCTTAAAAGTCTCTAATCTAAGGCATAAGCCTCCTATTTATAGGCCAAGGCTTTAATGAGATTTCTCATTAATTACAATATTTCCATCTTGCCTTTTTCTCTACTTATTACAATATAAAGCTTGAATTAAATTGTTTCTGCTGCGACTCGTATTGACGGAGGCGATAGACATTACTACACCAACAGTGTCACTGGGTCGCGGCCCGCGACAGACACACTTTAGTGTGTCGCACCCCACGAGCGGCCATGGAATTTTGTTATATTTGATTTTTATTAATATTAAAGGTATACGACTCGTTTATCGCATACAAGGTATATTTTAGGATGTGTAGGGGTGTCAGGGGTGTTTTAGGAGGTTTGTTATACTATTTAATAAAATATATAATGCACTCGCGTTAAGTATAGTAACCCAATTCAACTTTATCAATATGTCACGAGACAGAACCCCAACGTACTTAGTCGGGCAAAGCCTTGACATGCGTTGGTGGGTGCTAAATCAATCGAACAGGGTGTCGTTTTCAGTGATCAGGGGTTACAACACTTAAAACGGGGCAGAGCTTTTGAAGTATTAGAGGTATAATACTTAACAAAGAAATAGACTATAGAAAAGAATATAGAGGGAGGAAGAGAGAGATTGAAGATGAGCAATTGAAAATGTGAAAGCTCATATCCTTTTTATACTTGAACTAAACTTGGTGGCTACGGAAAGAATTAAATGATTCCTAATCTTGTAAGCATGCATACATAGACATTACAAATTCAAATGTTTAGTTTTAGTTTTATTAATATTTTATTATTATAATTAATTTTGTTGCTTCACTCATTTATCGCTTATAACTTCTAAAATATGACGTTTTATAAAACAATGAATATATCATTAGAATCAGAATAATCTTATCTGTATTTTGAACCAAGTTTCATTAAAAACAGAGCAGGTTCAAATATAATGTATTTTTATAATTTAATTATTAAACGGTTCCTAGGTCCGTCTAGGTATTTCATATTTCTAACATTCAACTTACCCATGATTTATCCGTTCAATAACATAAGTTTTTATATATTTTATTTAAATTTTATAAATAAAAATTTTGAGAATGTTACATCCTCCCCACCTTGTTTTTAATCTCGTCCTCGAGATTCACTAAAATATGGAGGAATACTTTTAGTTTGTCACTGCTCCTAGTTTCTAAGTATATTCTGGTCCTCGCTTTGAATTCCACTTTACTTTGACCAGAACTATTCTATATGCTTTGAGATTCTTATCTTTAATTTGTATGGCCTTTTAATGGACTTAAATTCTTCATTTACCTCTATAACTTTGAAGAGATATAACAAAAGGTTTATCAGCTAGGTATTTTCTTAAATTATGTACATGAAATATATCATGTATTCCTGTCATTTCTCTTGGTAGCTTTAGTTGATAAGCTATGGATCCAGTTTATTTAATGATGGTAAATCTAAGTAGAATTATAGGTGAAGATAGTCTTTGTAAGTGCATCTAGTCGAGGTTATTCTTATCTTCTCAAGAATTTTAAATAAAGGTAAAATTACTATCATTAGTGTAAGTTTTTAGATGTTTTTTGTGTTTTAGCATCCCTTTTTAGTTACAGGTTTCCTAACGTGTTAATAATCGCAAGGGGAATTCTTATAATTTCAATGGCGTCCCAACTTAAAGGGTTCCCATCGTTCATCTTATCACACGAGTTACGAAACGGATGATCAAATGAAATAGTGCTTGATATTGAAATTATAGACGTATACGTTAGATTCCTGATAAATAAATCTAAAATTATCATTAACACACATGTTCGTGATTTATCCCTAATTGTCAATTATTATGGTGTTTGGATTTCCTTATAGATATACATATCTATATAATCATATATTTCACATTCTGTAATATACACACCGTTCATAAGGTCAATGTATTTAACAGATTCATCAGGTCAGGGTACTATTTAGGGAATTCCATTAGCATAACATATACCCCATCTTACCCGGTCTCGCCGGAGAGGTACCCTCATCTTACCCGAACAAGCTGGAGAGTTTACTACACCATACCCAGTCTTGCCGGAGAGGTAATTATCATTGTATTTCCCATAAATAGAATTTTCTCAAATCATGATTTTAAAAATGCATCATTCATTATGGCTTATATTAAGAAACAAGGAAGTCAGTATTCTCATGATGGATCATATTCTAGAACCGAGTAGTACTGATAAACAAGAAATAACAGTGGCCAGGTGTTATCGCTTATTTATCCTACTTACACTGTTCTAGTCATCATCCTCACGGCATACCAACATCCATCACATTTTATCTACGCAAGTAATTAGCTTATCTTGAAGCTTATACTAAGGCATTTTCCTTAGGTTCAAGTCTAAATACTATTCTGGGTGTTTACCAGCAAATATTAAGAATGCAGCCTTAGAATGGTGGAATACTATTCTTCTGTCTCGAGGAAGTGATAAAATTTATAATATGGAATGGACTGACTTTAAGGACATAGTTGAAAGGAAATTTTGTTCTCCTCATGAAAAAGAACAAATCACTAATAAGTTCTTAAATCTTAAAATGACTGAAATAGACTGCAAAGGTTACACTACCATATTCTTCGAATATGATAGAATAGTGCCAACCATAGCTTCACTAGAATCAGTATCAATCTCCCGTTACATCTGGGGATTAATTAGTGAAATTAGACACGTAGTCAAGGAAGCTAGACCACAAACCATAGAAGAAGCAGTAGAATTAGCCAATACCTTGACTGATGAATTGGTACGTACGCAAGAAGAGAACCAGAGAAAGAACCTAGCCCAAAGAATTACTCAAGAATTTCGTTATGGAAAAACCTACCGTGGGAAAAATACGGGTTCTACCTCTGCACCTTACTGTAAGTACTGCGAAAAGAAGCATTCAGGAAGATGTTCAATATACTGCAACTTCTGCAAAACATCTAGACACAAGGAAGAAGACTGCAGGAAGAAACCCAGCAATAACCTATGCTTCAACTGTAGAGAGACTGGGCATATCAAACCGAACTGTCCAAAACTAGCGCTAGCAACAAACAGCAAAACTACTAAGAATGCCCGAGCATTTGTTCTGACAGCTGAAGAAACCAAGATGATTCCGGATGTGATTGCCGGTACGTTTTTAGTTAATGATATTTTTTCTAAAGTATTATTTGACACTGGTGCAAACCAGAGTTTTATTAATACTTCATTCTGCACACTTCTCAATCAACCATTCACTAAACTTCAACAAGATTATCGATTAGAGACGGAAAATGGAGAATCCATTAAGATTACTGAAATCTTGTAGGGAGTAAGAATAGAAATTTTAAACCATAATTTTATTGCTAACCTTTATCCAATGAATCTGGCTAGATTTGATATCGTATTAGGAAGGGATTGGTGGATAGCTAATCACACCAGCATTCTATGTGATCAAAAGTCAGTGCAAGTAAGTTCACCAAAAGGTGAAAAGATCACAATTAAAGGAGACAAGCCAACCAGGTCTACAAAATTCATCTATGTGATGAAAACAGCCAGCTATGCAAGGAAATGATCACTAGTGTATATGATTTCCATAATCATTAACACTAAAGGAAAAGAATTAAAAGATATTCCCGTAGTATCTAAATTCTCATATGTTTTTCCAGAAGAATTACCAGGATTACCGCTAGATAGAGGAGTTGAATTCAGAATTCACCTAATACCAGAGACAACACCAATTACCAAGGCACATTACCGTTTAGCACCAGCCAAGATGCAAGAACTGAAGAAACAACTAGACGAACTTCTGGAGAAAGGTTTCATACAACCTAGTTCATCGCCATGAGGAGCACCAATCATGTTTGTCAAGAAGAAGGATGGATCAATGCGTATGTGCATTGATTACCGATAATTAAACAAAGTCAAGATTAAAAATCGGTGCCGACTACCGAGAATCGATGATCTGTTTGATCAACTTCAAGGAGCTCAATTATTTTCTAAGATTAATTTATGCTCAGGATATCATCAACTGAAAGTACAGGAAGAGGACATTCCTAAAAATGCTTTTAGAACAAGGTACGGTTATTATGAATTTACAGTCATGCCATTTGGTTTAACCAATGCCCCAGCCGCATTTATGGACATGATGAACAGAATATGTAAACCATATCTGGATAAATTCATAATTGTCGTTATAGATGATATTCTCATTTACTCTAAGAGTAAAGAAGATCATGCAGAACATTTGTTTATACTTCTGAATTTGCTGAGAAAAAAAAAGCTTTACGCTAAATTTTCAAAATGCGAATTTTGGTTAAAGGAAGTGCAATTCCTTGGACACCTGGTTAATCATGAAGGAATTCATGTAGATCCCACAAAAATCGAGGCAATTACTAAGTGGAAAGTCCCTAAATCACCGACGGAGGTGAGAAGTTTTCTTGGACTAGCAGGTTATTATAGACGTTTTATCCAAGATTTTTCTAGAATAGCTATTCCCTTAACGAAATTAACCTGCAATTCAGTTAAGTCTGAATAGGGACCAAGACAGGGGGAAGCTTTTAGGATTCTGAAGCAAAAGTTAACCAATGCACCCATACTAGCGTTACCAGAAGGAACTGAAGATTTGATAGTCTATTGTGACGCTTCTAAGTTAGGCTATGGATGTGTGTTGATGAAACGTCAAAAGGTTATAGCTTATGCCTCTAGACAACTTAAGAATCATGAAGAGAAATATACAACCCATGATCTAGAGTTAGGAGCCATAATTTTTGCCCTTAAAATTTGGAGACATTATCTTTATGTTAGTAAGTTTACTGTCTTCACCGATCATAAGAGTCTAACATATGTTTTTGGGCAAAAGGAGTTAAATATGAGACAGAGACGCTGGATGGAGATTCTTAGTGATTATGATTGTGATTGTGATATCCAGTATCATGCAGGAATGGCTAATCTAGTAGCCGATGCTTTAATTTGAAAGTATCATGAAAAAACCAAGACGGGTACGTTCTCTCAAACTAAATCTGCAGATAGATTTAAATGAGCAAATTAGAGAAATACATGAAACAGTAATCAAGGACGATACTGAAAAATTAAAAGGAATGATTAAGGAATTCGAACAAGGAACATGTCACGGCCCCCGACCCGGTTCGACCCGTTTCAGGAGCCGCGGGACAGAAAATCCCGTGGTATTTATTTAATTAAGTTAACATCGGAAGATTTTCACAGGATCTTTTAAAAGCTGAAATTTCCCGATTATTTCATTTCACAATTCGGGATAAACCCCGGTATTTTACAATCATATGATTTCACTGAGAAATCTTTGATTTTACAAAACATGTTTCTTTATTTTATATTGAGCCACTTCCTTAAGCTTGTAGTGCTTCGCGGCACTTTTCTTGGATCACAACAGATCACCTGAAACATGTTTGAAAAAGGTTTTGTCAGCGGGAAATACTGGTGAATCATTCAATTTATTAAAACGACGCGTTTGTTATAATTTACATTATTAAGAGCGATTACAATGTTTCCAGATATCAACCAACTACCCACGGTATTTGTCACTCGACTCATTTCTGTGACTATGGTCATATCACTCATTGGCTACCCCGTTGTCCAATGGTGAAGATTATTAAGTAATGTATACAAAACCCTACATACCGGCTGTAATTTGGTGATTACAAAGACTTAATCCCTGTAATTATAACTTTAAAAATATTTAAGAATTTATAATGCACTTTGATAAAAAGAGAATGACTCACATTGTAGATTTAACACGGGCAGAGTCTAGTCTACTGATTAACCTTGTTACCTAAATTAATAACATGCACACGAACTAGGTCAGTAACTAATACAACATTTACGATAACTCACGAGATTAAACCCTCACAACGAATGACAAAGTGAAATAATTAAACATCCATCGAATTCACGACAAATGACAAATCATAACCCTAATATGGGCAGCACTTAAACATCCATTGGATAGTTTTAATCGATCGGACATTGAATCGTAGCAGCGATCGAGTTAATACCCGGTATCGTAGCAGTACCCCACTAAAATTGAAAGTAAATTCGACTTTGAAGCAGTCTAACTTCGTTTTCATAAAGTGATTTTGACACCAGATGAAAGCCCCTGAGACAAGCTATTTATAGCTGAAATTGGAGGTTCACGCGGCCGGCGTAAACCTTGGAACATCTTTACGCGGCCCGCCTGGCCGCCTATGTGACAACTGTGCCTCTGTGACCATCAAACAAATACCAAATCAATGATATATTGTGTTTCATACTTGGGATTTGTAAAAAATATGTGTATCGTTTTCACATATCATTCTTGTTCGATTTCGGGCTTTAAATCGCTTTCTGGAAGGTTATACGCAATCTGATGCGTAAATACAACCAGTTTAATGCAACGAACACTCCGGAATAGTGAAATAGGCTTAACATACCTTAAATAACCTTTGCATAACTTAGAAATAAGTTTCGAAGGCTTTGGTATGGCAAAATCAAGTTAAATCGCTTACAGGGACTAAAGTTGACAAATTGCGAAAGTATGCCAATTTGAACTGTAACAGACATTCCGGAACATGGCCATAAGTTAAACATACCATAAATATCCTTTACATAGCTTAGAAATAGGCTTCAAGGGGTTTGGTGTGCTAAAATAAACTTTTGGGTCATTCAGGGACTAAAAGCGTCAAAAAGTGCACAACTTTGCACTTTCGCGCATAACTTACGTTATGAATACATCCGGGCATCCAAAAATTTATGTAAGCACTAAAATATTTTATTTTAGTGTTTGGCATAAGAAAAATCCATTCGTCGCGCAATTTGGATCGTTTTTCGCGCTTATGCGCATTCCGTCGTAATTAAGCGAACATCGCGATCGTACGACCAAACGAACCGACACCCGGCATATTTTTGAGCATGTTTCATGCCCAAAATGTTTAGGCATCATTTTAGGGCCTTAAAGTTAGCTTGACGGGCCTTAGAAGTGTAGGAAATGAGCTTAAACACCAACAGGGACTGAAACATTCAATATGGCAAAGTTGTTTTCTGATCAGAAGAGCCAGGCGGCCCGCGTAAGCCTTGTGTGATCCTTACGCGGCCTGTGTAAGCTTCCCAGATCAGATAAACTTGTTTAAACAGCTGTTAACAGCTGTTATGCACCCAAAACTCAATTCCACTTGCCCTTTCCTGATCATGAGGGGCCATTTTGAGTTACCATAGGGTTGCAACAAGTGTAAGGTTGAGATTGAAGCACGGTATTCGATAAACGATCTTAACGGTTCCAACATTCTTATAAATACTCAACCCCATTCATTTGCAAAACCCACAAAATCTGATCTAAAAGCTCTAAGTTGAAGCCATTGCTTCATACCTGAGCTACTTGGATCAAGATTAGCTTTCGGGGACCCTTTGTAAGTGTTCCTTCATTCTTTTTATACTTTTAGCGTTAAAAGTCAATATTTGTTTGACTTTCTGCGTTGACCAGTTTATGGTCAATGCGAAGTTCGTTTGAACTTCATAACGTGAGCGTAATCACGATGGTCATAGTCCCTAGTGACTATACCTGCTGATTACCACGTTATCTAGGCTCAGTGACGAGTCGTAGTTTCGGCCAAAATGCGCATTCGTGCGTATTTTGTAACCAAACTACTCTTGGGTATCAAAACCGTTTGTTTTGATACCAAACCTGTTTTCTAAACTTAGTTAAGCATGTTTTAACATGGTTAGCTCTTCACTTTTAGTTTAGTGCTTATATAGGGTCGTAAGGTAAGCGATCTAAACAATCGCTTATACTTTCGAACCCGACCCATTTGGTCGATCATTAGGATCCTACCAAACACATTAGGTGACCATAGTATATAGGGAATAACCTTCCGAGGTTATACCTTATGGTCGCTTTGTTTAAGTAGTTGTATGATAGGTAGTTTATATGCCTTAGGTAATTTACCAAAATGCCCTTTGAACGCCAAAATTCATTTTAAGCATATGTAACATAACTTTTGGCATCTAAACTGATTTGCTAACAATATTAGACATGTTAAGGCATATTTTACTTATCATAGGACTAGTTAGGCGGTCCGAACGCGTTTTACGCGAACGACGCGTTAATGTAGCATAAGCTACCTAAACGGGTCATAATGGGTCGTAAGCACTTAGGTTAGGTTTCATTTTAGTATGTAGGCTTTGTTAAACCATATTACATGAGTTCCCATACTCATTTGGTTTACGAGCCCTCATTCTATCCAATCCTCCGATATAGGTCCGGTTATTAATGTAGTTACCTATATTAGGTGCCGTTTGATATCTGTGATCTCTAGCATTGTTTGGTTGTTACTCAAGGACTACTAAGCAATCTCAAGTGAGTACATAGAACCCCCTCTTTTAAATGTTTTCAAGGTGTTTATGTGAGTACATAGACCCCTCTTTTACTGTTTTCCAAACTGTTTTGGGGTGAAACACATGTGCCTACTTGTTACTTTCATGCTTTCCATGTTTTCACATCATATACTTGCTATGTTCATTAGTACATTAATAGTACATGATTTACATTACATTTCATGCTATGTATGCCCATTGTGTGCATACTTAGTACATTATTTTACATTACATTTCATGCTATGTATGCCCATTGTGTGCATACTTAGTACATCGTTTTACATTACATTTCATGCTATGTATGTCCATTGTGTGCATAATTAGTACATTGTTTTACATTACAATTTGTTGCATATGCTCATCCAGTATATGAACACATTATATTACATTTTGAACCGTTGTAACCATTTGACTATGTGAACCGTCGTAACCATTTGATTATATGAACCGTTTGTAACTATGGAACCGTGTGAACCATTTGTATCTGTTGACTTGATTTACATTTGACAATAGACTTTGGACTATACATAAACATTTCTACAATTGTTAAACATTACATCTTGATGGTTTGGTTTGAGTAAGTTATTTAAGTAACGAGGCGTGTGTAATATGATACAAGCATGGTGGATATGCCGCTGGTACTTCCTATATATAAGTGTTTATATGGTATTACATATCGTAGCGTTATTTGAATCATTTCAATTTGAGACATATAACATTTTATACAAATAACATACTTTTCACAAGACATTGATTTACAAACAACTTATCTTATACAAACTCATTTTACATGGTTATTCATTTAACCATACATTATTCTCTTATTTATACATATCATCTGAAATTATTGTTTTTCAACGATTTACCAAACAAATCAATTTACAAGGTTCATGACTAAACTTTATTAAACATTTTCTTAAACTTACAAGTCATGAATCCTATTTTCACAAAACCTATGTATCTCACAGGCATTTTTATGCTGACGTACCTATTTTCACATGTGTTTTCAGGAGTCGATGCATAGGACTTATCGAGATACACTTAGGCGGACTTGGGCCTTAGTGACAATAAAAGATGCAAGACTAGTTATTTATGTTATATTTCTTTGATTGTCAAGACTTTGTAACTCTTTTCATCAATAAAACAATATTTCAATTTCCATGTGTTATGAAACAATGATTCTGTTACAACACTCCCCGACGTTTCCGCCACGTTTCGTTGTCTCACGTGGTCGAGGTGTGACAGAAAAGTTGGTATCAGAGCCACTGGTTATAGGGAATTAGGTTATTAGTATTGCTTTGACCTAGACTATAACCTTCCTAGGACCCTAACGCAAGAAGATTTGCGTTTAGATTAAAAAAAACGTCACCTATCCTTAGGTGATAACCGCAACGAGAACATCAATTCTGAAACTGCTTTGAAAACTAATCATCTGTTCTAGGATGATTGATTACTAGGTTTTGAACCCTCTGTTATAAGGTTTTAAACCCCTTTGGGGTTTTCAAAATCTCGTCAGAGTTTTGGGTCCTAAATAGTGTGAACACGTTCAAACTGGAAGAGTGAATGCCTGTACCTTGGGTTTTCTGTCTAAGGCTAGAGTGTTCGTACAAATCCACATAATCGGACCAGTCACTCTTACCTGGGAACTCTTGGGGTGAGTGTTCACTTATAGGCGAGCATGTCTTCGCGATACATCATTTTGACCCATTTACTTGGATTAGTCACAATGTGTCGTTTGTTTGCCTTGTGGTAACAAGACAAATGGCAACCACCTTTGCTTTTGTCAAATATTGTAACACCTCATCCTTTTTCATCTAATCATCTCGTTCGTTTCCTTTCATGTTTCCCTCCCTTAGAATGCCTCCTCGACGCGACAATCAGATAGCGAATGCCGAACTGGCGGAAATCATCGCGCAGCAAATGGCTGCTGCTTTCCCAAATCTTATTGCTCAATGGAACCAAGCCAACAACAACTATAATGCTCCATGCAATTTCAAGAGTTTCAATTTGGCTAAGCCACTCAAGTTTAGCGGGTCGGAAGGAGCAACTGGGCTCCTACAGTGGTTCGAGAGCACTGAGAGTACATTTCGTCACGTTCAGTGTCCTGATAATCACAAGGTCAAGTTTGCTTCTAGTGTGTTTCAGAAGAGGGCTCTTACATGGTGGAACGGGGTGATGAGAGACCGTGGTGCTGAGGTTGCTTTAGCACAGACTTGGGCCGAGCATAGAGCTCTTAAGATGAAGGAATTCTATCCTCGTCATGAGCTAAGGGCTCTAGAAAGGGAATTTGATGATTTGAAGCAGGATAGCGGTGAGCATCGAGCCTACACGGACCGTTATGAGGAGTTAAGTCTGTTATGCCCAAACATGGTCACGCCTTTGGATAAGGCAATCGAAAAGTACATTGATGGCCTCCCTGACTAAATACAAGACATTGTGACTGGTAGCAACCCTACTACAGTTAGACAGGCCATTGAGCTAGCTGCAACCTTGACTGAATCTCAGATCAGGAAAGATAAACTTTTTCGAAAGGGTGACAAGAAACCAATCAAGAAATCAAAGACCATGGATGAACAGACTGGATCTCCTAAGAAGTCAAAGAAGCGAAAGGCTTCTCAGAACTTCGCCGTGGTCGCTCACAATGATCAAGCCGTCCCCAACCAACCAGCTCAATCCCCTGCTAAGAAGCCCTACAACGGAACTGCACCCTTGTGCAACCAATGTAGCCTACATCATCATGCAGGTGTAAAGTGCCGCACATGCCAAGTTTGTGGACTTATAGGTCATACAGCGAGGGTTTGCCCAACTGCAGCTGCACCCAACCAAGTTAACAACAATCCTGCTCAAGGTCGTTTTCCACCAGGTTCTTGTTTCAACTGTGGCGAGATGCGCCATTTCCGAAGAAACTGCCCAAAGCTTGCTAATGCGAATCCGGTGCAGGGATGAGCATCTGACCGAATGGAAGACAACGCTGTTTAGAAATAATCATGTCTTATGTATTATTTTCTTTTGTTGTCAAGGTCCATGAAACAGTTTTTAATGTTGTTTATAAATAAATCTTTTACTTACATTGCAATACGTTTATTGTAGTTGCATGAATAAACAACATATCCCCTACAATACCGACAATCAAGGAACCGTATTCCTTGAAGAACAGACTACCCCCAAAATTTCTTCCATTGTATGATCTCTTGCGTTTTCCACAGTAACCGTTCCTCCAAGGAAAACGAAGTACAAGGCGCAAGTTACAACTCTGGACGAATACCCACTCCTTAATGGGGTACCTAAGGATTTTTCCGTAAGTCCTTAATTGTTGTATACCTTAATTCGAATGTGGTGATTCCTTGTAAAAATCGAATTTTTAGAAGATCATCCTATCTTTTCATATAGATGCTTGAGGATGTTGAAGTCCATCAACTGGGTTCTATTATATTCCAACCCACACATAAAAAAAAAAAAAAAAAAAAAAACTCTTTCTTCTGCAACCTTCTACTCCGCTGTGCATACTCTACTTCATCATCATCCGCTGTGTATAATCATCACCCTCTTTCTCTGTAAGTATTATCTTTTACTTTCAGTTTTATTTTTACGCCCGATTATCATACAAATGCCCTTATCGTACATTACGTACGCTACAATCTCAGCCGTCCGATCATTTTCCCGCATTGAATTCGCATGTTGTTTTTTTGTACCACATTGTTACAAAAAAACATCATATTTCATCAAAATTATCACATGCGAAATTGGTACAAAAAAACAACATGCGAATTCATCAAAAATTATCACATGCGAAATTGTTATAAAAAAAACAACATGCTATTTCATCAAAATTATCACATGCGAAATTCGTACAAAAAAACAACATGTGAATTCATCAAAAATTATCACATGCGAAATTGTTATAAAAAAAACAACATGCGATTTTAAAATGCGGGAAGATGATCTGACGGCTGAGGTTGAAGCGTACGTAATGTACGATAAGCAATATTGTACAGTACTCATTATCTATATATATATATATATATATATATATATATAGGGAGGGGCTCATGCGAGAACTCCATTTATTGTGAGAACCATGAGAACCAATGTGAACACAACCTAAAATAGCTAACTTTTGTTTAGTTTTACTTCCATCATCATCTTCATCAGTAGGACCAAGTCATCTTCATCACCATTATCATCTTCATCACAAACCCACACCCCCGTTCTTTTCCGGCGACGGAGATCAGAAGCAAAGAGAGAGGAGAGAGACGACAAGAGAGAGAAGAGATCGGAGAAGATGGTGGAACAGAGGTAGCGCCGTCGCTCACGGCGGCGGTGGTGGAGGCACAGGCGGTGGTGACTCCATTATCGACCAACCATCACTTCCGATTATCCCCACCATCGACCTTCACCTTCGAGTGACACCCACCATCTCTGATTAACATAGACACCGACTGTCGGCCGACCACCGATTGGCCTACGATTAACCTTCGTTGACCTCTGATCAACTGTCATTCAGCGCTAATTAAAGAACAAAGTTGCATAATTTCTCTGATTTCAGTTCAGGTGAATCCAGGTACGAAAGATCATTATTTTTTTCTATGGTTATGAAAAACCTTTATGATGTGTTCTTGAATTTTTGAAATTAATTAGTGGGATTGTTATGTGGGTATTGAATTTGTTTATTGAAAAAGATGTGTCAAGTAAAGAAGCTGCAGTGAGCAAGTCGAGTTTGGCTGAATTTAGATTCGAGTTATGATAAATGTAGGGTTGAAATTGAGTGTCGCCGGAAAAGAACGAGAGACAGAGATGGGGTGTGGGTTTGTGATGAAGATGATGATGATGGTGATGAAGATGACTTGGTCCTACTAATGAAGATGATGATGGAAGTAAAACTAAACAAAAATTATAAAGAGAGTTAATAAGCAAGTGTATTTTGGTCATTTAACATGGACTTAACTAAGAAATTTAACTGATGTTAGGGCTGGGGACCAACCGAGTGCATTTTTGACAAGTTTTGGGACCACGCGTGAATTAGTAAACCACTGGGATCAAGTCTGTAATTTTTGAAAACCACAGGGACCAACCAAGCATTTAACTCTTTTTATAATGAGCAACAAGAAAGACTTTTATAAAAAAAAAAAAACGTACTTAGCAAGCCACTAACTTCAAAGAACCACCAAACAAAAACAAAGAGGACCGAAAACATTAAAACTTATCCGGCTATCTCAAGTCAAATCGCCCTCTTTAACTTTGCGTTTGACCCACACGTAGCTTATAACATTTGTCTCTTCCACAACTCTAGACAAAAAAGTATCACACTACGAGGCCATGTGGCGTAGGTATTTCAATGTTTTAAATACCGGTATAAACCGGCATGTTATATTGGTTAAACCGGATACCAGGCCGGCTGAAGCATAATATAAATGAGGCAATGACTTTGGGTCACACTTTTTAAAGGGCCTCCAATATCTAACAAATTAATTTTTTAATTATATATGGAGTATTCCAAATGAGGCTTTTGATCAAGAATTGAGTTATATATCCTGTAAACAAACTATGATCTAATTACATTTGGCTAGGTAACTACTTGAATTGATCAAGATATTTATTCGTATAAGGAAACTATAAAAGTAGAAATTTTAATACATGTTACCCGCCCAACCCGTCTGGTTTATTTGGTCAGTTATACCGTTAGCCAACTGACTATACGTTATTATTATTATTATTATTATTATTATTATTTTACAAAAAGGCCTCAATTCTTGTATTCGCTTTAGGCCTCCTAAAGGGTTGAGACAGCCCTGCCGGATACCGGACATGGTCAGGTACGACAAAGGCCGGTAAAACTCGGATATGGTATGTCTTATATACCGGTGGTAAATCTAGTACTACTGGTTGAAACTGTTTTGCATTATCTTAAAATTTGATTTTTTTTAATTTTATTAAAATATAATATTAAAGTAATACTGACATTCCATATTTCCGATAATTAACCTAATGTCTTCTATTCCAATATTCCATTCATTCATCAAGTCTCAAGGTCTCTTTCAACTCAAAACACACCAAACAATTTCCTACAAAATTTCATCAAAATGCAAAATCAACAACAGAAAATGGAAGAAACTGAATTCGCTCCAAGCTTCAGTTGTTACTCTAATGACAATATAACATCTAAAGTGGTCGCAAAAGCGATCCATGAAGAAGAAGTAGCACGATTGCACGAAAATGGGGACATCTACGACGAGGATTTTGAATTCTCGTTAGTGCTAAGTGACGAAGAAAGCGATTCACAAGCTTGGACCGTTTCAATCATGGCATTACGGGATCATTAGGGAAGTTGTTCATCAGTGAACAAGAAGATTCTTCTTCGTATACATCATCAGAAACCGATGAATCGGATAGTCCACGTAAATGCAAGAAGAGTAGGTCTTTCGGGTCTGGATCGAAAAGGTGGATATTCCGGTATTTGCTGAGGCGGAGCAATAGCGAACGTAAGGAGCCGATGGTGAAGGAGGATAATCCGAAAAAATGGAATTCTGGCAGGCAATGGGCGACGCATGAGCGATTTTACGTGCAAAAAAGAGCGGAAAATGAAGTTGAAAAGAGGAGATCGTATCTACCAATATTCCATGACTGTTGAAATTGTTATTCACATCGTCCAATGTAATATTGTTTATAAGTAATATAAATGCTCTTAAAATGTTGACTAATTTACAAGAAAATAATTGTTTTTTTATATAAAACTATGATCAATTACATAAATCCTCATTGAAATGGATTATTTTTTAGAAGGAATTTGTATTTTAGGGATTAATTGGGTTAACTGGTAGCCCAATTGAATCGTTCGATACAACTTGGTTCAACAATTGAACCATTTCAGAGCCCAACCTGATACGATTAAAAAACTGGTTTTAAAAACATTGAGGTATTTATCTATTATAGCTTACCATATGCTTCATGTGAACACACAAGTGAAAAGTGATTCACATATGAAAAGGTGATACGTGAGTGGTGATTCGTGTAAGACAAGATTTTTTTTAATGGCTAACTAAATCACCGGATAAGGATTCTGGGATGTCCTCAATCGAGCAAATGCATCCCCTCCTCCATAACGGTCAGAGTTGGATGCATACCCGAGCCATCAAGCCACCAGTTCCGGGGAAAACCCGCCCGCCCGAAGGCCAACTACGGTAAAACCCGGTTCGCCTCGGTTTCGAACTGGCGACCTCGAGAGATGACTAGTTCTAAACTTTATTGTCACCACCAATGTCCTTCAATACTCGCAAAGTATATGTCGCGTGAGTATATAATGCAAGATAAAAATAAATTAATTAAAAAAATTGTTGGAATAGTATAAGGGACTGTTTGGTAGCCTCTTAATGACCATTCAGATGCTCATTCAGATGCTACCTCTTAATGGTTTAAAACCTGTGAATGAATAAGAGGTAACCTCTAGTCTGAATGGTTAAGAGGTAACCTCTGAATGGTAAATCATCACATGTCACATTCTTCTACCTTCTCCTTGATAAAATTCTTAATAGTTCCATTAAGAGGTAGCCTCTTAATGACCATTTAGAGGCTACCAAACAGCCCCTAACTTCTGGAAACTTATCACTTACGGCGAAACATATATCCTCTTCGGGTCAACTATAAACATAAAAAACCATACGACAACTCATTTGTTAAACGTCAACCATATCGACAAATTGGTTTTCTTTTTATTCGAGTGACTCAATTGGTTGAATAATTATCCAATTAGATTGCCGTTAAAAAAATCCAATTACACACCTGTTAAAGTTATGAAAGAAATCTATTGAGCTCCAAAAAGAAATTTCGTTTTGAGATCGAAAGTTCTATTTTGGGCATCAATTAAGAAATCGACATTATTGTCAAGTAATATGAGATTAAGGTTTAAAAAAAAGAGAGATTAATGTTTAAGATCGATAAAACGATCATCAACAACAACAACTAAGATCAACAACAAAAAAAAAAATTAATAATTATTATTATTACTATTACTGTTATTGATTCGATCATGTACGTAATCACCAACTAAGTACTTTTTCATCATATAAAAAACCGATACACCATTGTTGACTATATTACATAGCGTTGAATAATATAACACAACTTAAAACTACACTAGCTAGACAATTGGGCCAATTGGTTAAGATTTGAAGATTGTATGTTCTTTGGTTAATCTCGTGTAATATGGGGTCCCTCTAACATCTTGCTGGTTCGGATCCTGTGTTTTTGTTTTAATAAAATTGCGTTCTCTTACTGTTTTAAAACACACATACACACAACACAACTGAATATTTTAATAAGTTCATTGGTAAGGAACATAATACTAAGAGACGAGAAAGTGCATTCAATGTCTAGAGGTTTTATCACAGTAGGCTTTGGGTGATAGATTTTCTCTGAAATAGTGGTTAGCCGGGTCACCAGCGCCGCCTCCTTTTGCCACCGGTTTAATTAAATCATAATTTACTCGAAATTTAATATAAATTAATACTCTTACAAGAAAAAGAAAGTAAATAATATAATGAAGCATCCACGTAATAATGACAAGGGAGCATTATTCTTTAACCATGCATCAGGGCCGACCCTGAGAATTCGTGTACCCTGTTCAAGCTCGAAAAAATGTGTCCTTAGGCCTTAACGAAATTGGGTATTTGGCCCACTAAAGGTCTAAACCTAATGACAATGGGATCAATAACTAATCTAAACCATAAGAATAGTTTTGTAAGGGGGCCTATGTTGTTGTTTGTATGAATGTATCCGATTAAAAAAACATTTTACATATACATATCGGGTTTTTTTCCATAAAAAACGTGTCCCTCGAAATTGAGTTCTGACCTGTGGTCCTCCCGCCCACCCAGGGCCGGCCATGCCATGCATGAAAGTCAACACGTTAACATTATTTACACCCAATAATGGATAACTAGCCAGTTAATAAAACAAATACATATCGATCAAACAGTTAAAATATTAAGTTATTATATATAGATTGAAAAAAAAGACATACTTAAAGAAGAAAACGTGTGTTTATTTATTTAAAGTAAAAAACAACTTGCCGGCTGGTGGAGCGGCCACGAGAGATGGCGGTGGCCGGTGACAATGGTGTGGTGATCGGAGCGGTTGGTTTGTGAGAGAAAGTAGATGAAGTTGGTGGTGGTAGATGGTGGCAAGTGGTGGCGGTGGTGTTGAGATGGTGCTGGTAGGTTATGGCAGTAATGTTGAGCTAAATGAGGGATGATGGTGGGTGTTACAACACAGGGTTGGTTTTTATTATAATATATATTTTAAGATGTAATATGATAAAATTGCCCTCATGTGCCTTTCACATGTTATATTTAACTAAAAATTTTAATCTGGTTAGGGTCAAAGGACGTGCAGTGTAATAGGTTTTACAAATAAAATAAAGGATTATGACTGTAATTATTAAAGTTAAAGGGTATTCATTGCAAACTAATATAAACATAAAGGACGAAAAATGTAATTTACCCAAAAAGGATTAAGATGAGCCAGGACTTGTGAATTATATCCAAGTCAAAGATACCTAGTAATATAATATTTTTCTAGTTGAGTAATATTTTATTCTTATTCCATTTGTAATATATGTATTCTTTTTGCCTTTTTCCAAAAATATATCTTACGTTTCTTTTAAATAATACTAAAGATAGAAATTGATTTTTTTTATAGACATCCTCGATACTATGAGCATCAATGCATTAATAGGCATATGCCTACTAAGATTAATTTAATTAACTTTTTTGTTTGATAAAATGTCATAATATATTCATAATATGAGTTTTCATATGAATTTAAACTGGGTGTAACCATGTTTATATGTAAAAATGTCATTAAATTAGTAGATTCGCATGTGAATTTGTACTCTCATGTAACATCCAAATTGATGTTGATTCATACATTTTCACTACATTTTTAAAGATCCGTTGAAAGTTAAAGAAAAACGTCAATAAAAAGGTGGCGTTCCTGTAAAAATGATTTTTTTTTCGTAAGAAGTTTGAGAAGACATATAAATTAATAATTAGACACAGTGGCGGAGCCACACTTTGAACAACGGTGTCGTCCGACACCATTGAATTTTGTGTAGCAAATACAACGTATGATAGAAAAAATTCGAGCGACACCATTGTTTTTTTACGAGCGACACCATTGTCTTTTTACAAACGACTCCATTGTTTTGTTTTCTTCTAAAAGAATTACATAATAAACAAATTTATATTTAAAAAATTAAGCCCAGTTACTAGAATTTAATTAGTATACTTTAAATCATTAAAGGTCCATGCTTAATTTTTATTTTTTTCTAATCCAGTAAGCATTATAGCCCCATGTCTAATTGGTTTTGTTTCAGTTGTTTAACCTAATAGGATGTTTGATCATTTGAATGATGCGTGCATTTGTTTGTTATAATGAAAAAGAGGTTTCTTTTGCAAAGTTGCCATTAAAAACAATATGAATCATTTTCAAAACATGAAAATACGTAGAGAGCAACTATTAAATGCATTTTTTTTATATATTTCAAATGACTTTTGTAATTCTATTATGTGTTTATTGTACTTTTACTGTGATATTTACTTTTATTATGTGATTTGGCCCAACTAGATCCGAACCGATCCAAAAAGTTTGACTCCGGGTTACTATAAACCGAAATATCTATAAAAATGATACCATAAGAAAAAATTTCTGACTCCACCACTGATTAGACATCATGTTTTAGACTTAGTCATGATATTTAAATCTGAAATTGTAGTTAGTAGAAATCTATAGTTGAATCGCAATAACGGTGACAACAACGATCATGTCAACTAGAATAATTGTAATCTTTAGTAGTTTGTTTTGTAAAAAGAAAATTAGTATGTTATTTTATTTTTTGTGTTCTTATCTATAACTATTATTTTTAAATAAAGGACTCTACTTAAACTAAATTGAAAACGATGATTATGTTAAACCATAACACGCTAGTTAAAGCCGATTCTCTATGCGATATTAAGATAACACTTTAACTAACCCTTGTTAGTTAAACATCAACAAACCTCAAACATACAGCATAATACGAAAGAAACTAATATTTTAATAAGTGGATTGAAAAAGCACATATAAAAGATCAAAAAGTGCGTTAATATTCGAAATTTGCATTACAATGAGACACCTGGACAATTTAGTATGAGGTCATTATGCTCTTCTTAGTTATGTCATTGCTTACTTTTAAAACAGAGGGAAGATGAAGGTTTTTATTTTTTTCAAACATAATTAGTTTTGATCCTTAAACTTAATAAATTCAGTAAAACAAATATTATGACAAACCTAAACCTAATAGTAGAATTAAAGCTTAAACCTTCTAAACCTAAGTTGAGAAGGTTACGAGTTTAATTCCCGTAAAAATGAAATTTTACTAACCTAATGATTCGGATAAAAAATAGCTCTGAATCCCGTTGTAGAGATTTTTCTATATACCTTCTCTTATGACCAAGTAATTAACAAACGTTATTATTTACATATTCTTTACTTTTACTTTATATTTATAATATTTATCACTTTTATATGTTTATGAAATATATATAACAAAAAGTGGTATATCAAAAGGATGAGTAATTGACTAATTGACATTAACAATGGCATGAAGAAGTGGATGTGGCATGAAAAATATTACTTTATTCTAGTTTTATAAACCTATTAATAATGTAATTATTAAAGGTCACATAGCGTTAAAAAGTGTTATGGATCATAAAACCTTTTAGGGTGAGAGGGGCACTCTAGGGAGTCCCCTCTCTTACGCATAGCCAATCAGGTTATGTCACGTCAACTCTCCTCTTAAAATCCCCTCACACTCCAATTTGATGGCGGCACTCCCCTCTTAGGTGATTTTTTATTTTTTTTTGTTTTTTTTATTTGTTGTAATTATGCATGTTTATAAATTAAAAAAATATTAATAAAAATTTAATAAAATTTAACAAAAGACATTTCAAAGTAGAAAATAAAAATAAAAATTACATTCAAACTAGAAAATAAAAATTACATTCAAACTAGAAAATAAAAATTCTAGAAATTGCACGGCCACCCGTACTTGTTAGCGATGTCGCGCTTTCGGGCGAGGATGAACGGCAACATTTCCGACGGAGCATCGTCGTGCGGCTTGAGGAATGTTTTCATATCTCGATCGTAATTGTAGTTTCTCATATTAGTAAACAAAATTAAAAAAATATACAACGCTAAAAAATATAATTTTTACCGCTTGTTGGTATAGGCCGTTGAAAAAGTTTATTTTCGTCATCATTGGGCCCCATTTAGACCGTACTTGATGCACGGTCCGGTTACTACCACCAACGGTGTCGTTAAAATGATTTAAAATCTTACGCCAAAAACTATCGCGGTTTTGTTGATTGCCCTTTTTTTTGTTGGTAGAGCAATGTACCCACGCTTTCGCCAACGCCTCTTCTTGGACCTTTGTCCATTTTTGGCTCTCCATTTTTCCCGTTGGTAGAGCGTCATCTTCTTCGTTGCCGGCTTCTTGATCCACATTATATTCATCGTCGCCGGTGTCATTTTCATAGTCGCCCAAATTTTGAATTTCGGGCACTACTTCCTCGTCCTCGTGAATAGGTAGAGGACGTTCAACATTTTCTCGTGTATATGGAACTTGTGGGGAACGAAAACTATACGGGTCGAAGGCGGGGGATTGAGGTGGATCCATTGATAACAAATTTTGATAATAGCCGAAAGTGGGTTGTGGTTGGGTGTTGTAAAAGGAGGGGTGTGAAGGTTGTTGGTAAAAAAACGGGGGTGGTTGTGAAGTATCTCCGAAAGGGGGTTGTGGTTGTACACTTGCACCACTCGAACCACCACGAGACGGTTGCGAGCCCCGTCCCTTAGTTTTTTTCTTGGCTTCGCAGGGTTGGTTCTCCATTGCTCGGTTTGGCTTTTGTTGTATTTGATAGATTTTTAGAGTATAAAAGTTTGAGAGTGGTGTGTGTGGTAAAAAATTAGTGAAGTTGGTTATTTATATTAGTTTAAATTGATTTTTTTTTAAATTTGATCGTTGGAAAAATTGGACCGTTCCTCGAATCATGTGCATTTCATCGCGGTGAAACAATACCGAAACCCCTCCCCGATTTGGGTCCCCGCGGTGACGGCGGCGGTGTTCCCGATCGGGGACTGGGGTCACCGATCCCCTCCCCGCTTATGCCCCGTACACCCTTAGCATATGCTTATTCTATGTAACTTCACACTCATTTCCTTAAAATATATTTTGATTGTGACATGCAATTAATGAAATTGGCTGATAAGTGTACACCAGGTCAAACCAATCCAACTCACACTATGCTTTCTTTCTGGCAAAAAAACATATTCTTAATTGGAGCTTTTGAATTAGTTAGATGGGGTGGGGGGACCAAATAATGATAATATTATTCAGGGATAACGAGCTAAATTTACACTTTTAAGCCCTAAGTAATCTCCGTTTATGCACATAACTGGCTGAAACTGCCATGTGCTACCACCCCTTTACCGAGCCGACAAAGAGGAGCTCACGTTAAAGGTGTGCTAAAACTGATGAAGTGTTGTTCAATACCATAACGGGTGAAATCACAAAATGTACAAAGGTGAACAAAAAATACATGAAATTCATTGTTAATGTTTAAGAAATACCCGTAATAGATTGAATAAATAACCTTCAATATTTGTCCAAAAAAAAAAAACCTTCAATAAAACAATTGTTTCTATAACTATAGCAAACTATCTTTTACTTTTGTTATATTTGCTTTATTATTATATACCCATAATAGATTGAATAAAGAGAGAAATGCCCGGATAGTCCCTGTGGTTTTACCTTTTTTCACATATAGTCCCTATCTTTCTAAAACTACTTGAATAGTCCCTGTGGTTTTCCGTTTTGTTCTCGAATAGTCCCTGGGTCTAACTTCAGTTACTTTTCTCAGTTAAGTGGGTGTTGAAATGACCAAAATACCCTTTCCTTAAAAGGCCAAACCACAGGGACTATCCGGGCACCTTCTCTTTATAAAACCCATCCACCCTTCATCTTCAACATTAAGAAACCCTAATACCCACACCCTGCTTCTCTTTACATCCACTACCAAACACCCCCTGCCTCTTGTTTCCCGACACGAATCTGAACCATACTCGAACCAAGGCTGAACCGAACCAAGGCAACCCGATTCTGAATCATGTTTGGCCCTTAAAAATTAGTGTTTGACCTGCTTTGGTAAGACCTGAAACAACCAAAACTGAACGAAATCTAAAAATTTGAACCGTAACAAATCTTGAATACCGTCACAGATCGATGATAACTCCGACTCGATCTTAGATCTGTAATCACGGATGGTCGAAACGTGAGCTTCGTTGCCTCTGCTTTCCTCTTTCTGCTCGATTGATGAGATGATACGCCAGGAAGCTCTCCGTGCTCCGATCACGTTCTTGTAGGCGACGGAGAGGAGGTTTCGCTCCTCGATGGTGAGTTCTTCGCCGCCGTCTGCGGCGGCGACGTTTTTTCTCCATGAATTCAACCATTTCTTCGTAGCGTTCGGCCTGTTCGGCGTGTTTCGCCATGTATACATTGTCTTCGCGTGGTGATGATGCGGCGGCCATCGGTGGTGGTGTGTGTTATGAAACGGTGGAGAGAGAGAGAGAGTAGCGGTTATCGTTGAAACCTGTTCGGTGATTTTTTTTCTAGAGAGTTGGGGGTATTTGGGCTTTGTAGAGGTTTCTCTTTCTTCCAGAGCAGTAATTACTCGTTCCAAGGTTTTTTATCTATTCATTTTGAAGATGAAAGGTGATTATTACAGGTATTTCTGATTATTACAGGTATGTGGCGGTGATGGTGGAGGAGGGTGATGGTGGGTGGAGGTTGAAGATGAAGTGTGGTGGTGGGGTTTTATAAATAAAAATGAAGAAGATGCCCGGATAGTCCCTGTGGTTTGGCCTTTTAAGGAAAGGGTATTTTGGTCATTTCAACACCCACTTAACTGAGAAAAGTAACTGAAGTTAGACCCAGGGACTATCCGAGAACAAAACGGAAAACCAGGACTTCTTGAATAAAATAACCATCAATAAAACAATTGTTTCTATCACTATAGCAAACTATCTTTTACTTTTGTGATATTTGCTTTATTTAAAGAGAGAAAAATATTCAATAAACTAATATAATTAGTAATAACAATTGCTTTTATGAATTATCTTATTGTAGTATCAATTAGGGGATGCTCAAGATACGAATATATCGCTTTTCAGAAGAAAAAAAACTAGATGGAAACGTTAACTATGGTACGGAAACGAAAAATAAAACTAGCCGGGTTGTGTGGTTTAGCCAGACCGGCCGATTTAACCATTTGGGGTTTGACGGGTTAGATATCCGAACCAATTTTTTTACACATAATTTTTTATTAAAAAATTTAGAAGCATTAAAATTTTTGTACAACTAGTTATAGTCCTAAATTAATAATTTTACATATTCGTTCACCATGTGACTTGAACCCCAATCTAACAAGGAGAGACACCTTTACATCACTCTAAGTCTATGGTACAACAAGGCTGTAAACCCTTTGGTTGTGATGGATATACGTGCGTATCCCAAAATGAAAAGAAATATATAAATGATAAAGGTTAATAGGCGAGTTAATTTTACGCATCCTTATAAATTATTTAGAAGTAAACTGTCAAAATAGTCCTTGAGGTTTGGTCACTTTTGGTATTTTAGTCCAAAACTCAAACCTTTTGAATTTGGGTTCATGTGGTTTCAATTTTGTTGCCATTTTCATCCAAAATCAAAATATGGTTAGATTTTTCAGTTAACATCCAGTTGTTTTGTCTTTTTCATCTCTTTTAATGAAGGGCAATAAGGTTTTTTAACGTTTTATTATAACAAATTACAAAATCTGACCATTTTGTCCTTCATTAAAAGGGAGGAAAAATAACAAAAAAACTGGATGTTAACTGAAAAATCTGACAAGATTTTGATTTTGGATGAAAATGACAATGAAATTAAAATCACAGGGACCCAGATTCAAAATGTTTAAGTTTTGAACTAAAGTGACAAAAATAACCAAACCCCATGGACCATTTTGGTAGTTTACTCATTTTGGCAGTTTACTCATTATCTATCTATGTATTTATATATTTTTATAAATTATAATTCCTGATATGACCGTACATTCGTATAACTTATTATGGCTTAGTATAATTAATATAATATACGAAAAGTTATATGGCGTAGTATATATACCATTAGTATAATACAAAAATTAGATCCTACTATTCAACGATGACAACACTTTTTTTATAAAATTTGTCTATAAGAACCACAAGATCATAAACACAACCACTTACAAACCCATCATCCCCAATTTCATTTTCCCTCTTCAACCATCATGACATCCATAACTCTTGCTGTTCTGTTTCTGGTTGAAAAGGTTCCATAATTCTTTCTGTTTTTCATTCTCATTTTCAATTTTAATTTCAGTTTTCTTAGTTTTTCAAAATTTACGGTTAATTTTCCTTTCACTTTCAATTTTCAAAAATTTCATAAAAAAAAAAAAAACAAAAATATAAGTTTGTTTTTGGTTTTAAGGTCTGTTTTTAGTTGATCAAATCATGGCGGCCTCTTTTCCAACACCGCCTGTGAAGAAACCGACGGCGGCTTTTCAGCCGCGGCGAAGGGGGAAAATCAAAGCTCAGATTTTTGGAGGGATTGCCGAAGCAGTCGCTTCGGCAGCCTCGAGAGCTCGTGATTTCTTGAGCTTCAAGAAATCTTCCCCTCCCACACCACCACCATCACCTCCTAGACTTATGCTGGATGATCCTGATGATGAATATGAAAAGGTTCATGTTGACTTCACAATACTTGAGAAAAATCCTTAGTTTTACAAGGGGGTGTTCTCATGAATGTCTTCATGTTATGCATGTATGTATGTATGTATGTATGTATGTATGTATGTATGTATGTATGTATGTATGTATGTATGTATGTATGTATGTATGTATGTATGTATGTATGTATGTATGTATGTATGTATCTATGTATGTGTGTATGTTGTTGTACTTGTTGTTATGGGTGTGATATGTTTTGTCTCTTCAACTTTTTTAGAAGAGATTGGATGTGATTTGGGATTGATTGTTGTTGTTGTACTTTCATAAGTTTGCTGTTTTTCATGTTGTACTTTTGTCTATATGTTTCTATAATAAAAATGTGGTAATAAATTTGGTGTTTGTTTGCATATCTTGTGTGGTTAAACCAGCCGATACACCTGGTTGTACCGGTTAAACCGTCCGATATACCTAGTTGAACTATTTCTGAGTTAAATTTGGTATGATATAAAAACTGGATTTTAAAAGATTGGTTTTGATAAAGTTGATTATATCATTTCATCTCTTTTGTTACATGTCTTGTTTCCCCATACATGTTTGATCAACTAGTATATTTTGATTTTTAGCAAATAATGCATAAAAATATCAAAGACTACATAAAAAATAAAATCTTTTTATGGGTGTGTCCCTAAATGAAACTATGAGAGTACAAGACTTGTTCATTTCAAATATTCTTTTAATGAATATTTGTAATTAATCACAAATATCTATTTAGATAGTTTGTTTTGGTATGCATAATTTAATTATGATTTCAACAAATGATGGTTCGACATTTTTTAAATTATTTTTAAGCTCTTTGCGGCAGAAAGCTCTTTCGCTTTTTCCGAAAGTAAACTAAATAATTAGTGAATCATAATTTAATAAGAATCTGGATTATAGAATACGTATAATAGAAAAATGGGTAATTAAATAAACAATATAATAATTATTTCTTTTTAGTATAACTATGTATATTACTTGTATATAACGTGTTGGGTTCTCGACTTCTTGACATATTATTTTATTAAACCATAGTTAAGAGAATATATTAAACAACTGATATCTTAAGTGAAGTCTAAGACGACTTTATTTATGGGACATAAAGTTCAAGAAATGGATTTCTTTAATGGTTATAATATATAAAAGAACACTTTTTAATTAAACGTTATATCAAGTAGCAGGGGTGGACCTACCCCTTGGTCAGGATGGGCGGCCGCACCTTTTGAAAAAAAAAGTTTAGTGTATATTTTAGGCAAAAAAAAACCGACCGCACCCCTTGAAAATATGGTTGAACACCTCATCCGCACCCCAGCAAATAATTTCTTTGTCCGCCACTATCGAGTAGACGAGTATAATATCGCTATGCTTTTTCTAAGTGTCGATAAACTGATGTTTACAATAATGTGCATGTGCCAGGAACCACACGAAAGTAACAAAATTTGACATTGTTTCTATTTTTTTCAAGATTAATAATTAAGAGATATCTCGTATATTAGCATTTGCTTGGAAATTTCTTTGAAGCTTCAGTCATGTACAATCTATACGAAGGGCATGTTTGGCAAAGCTTATTTTAACAACTTATTGATTTATTTACTTTTTGAAAGGTTAAAATGTGTTTGGGTTAGCTTATTATGTGAGGGGGGAAAAGTAAATAAGTCACTCTATCCTGACTTGTTTACTTTTCAAAAAAGTCAATAAGTTATAAGTTGCTCCAAAATAAGCTTAGCCAAACATGCCCGAAATCGAATGTTAATCGACCAACTTGGATTGGTTCTAGATAATACGCCTCATTTAAATTGTGATTTAGGAAAACTGTAAGATAATAAATGTTGGTTATAGCCGATTGATTTTAATTATAATTCTTATATATCGGCCATCGTTTTAAAAATCGTTTTAAAAATTGTACATCTCGTTTTAAAAATTATATAAGATTGACTTTAATTATAATTCTTATAATTCTTATTAAGAGATCATGCCAATACAATACCTTTTAGTTAACTGGATCCGTTAATCACAACTAACGCTAAGCAAGTGACCTTTAAAAGGATTTGTTATAAACAACAGAAGCAAGATTCGAACCTGAGGTCTCTGCTAGAGGGGAATCGGGTGCTTAATGCTGCACCACCACTAGAAAAAAGATTAGTTGGTTATATAGACCTAAGAAAAGGATGCGGTCCGCGGGACTCAAACTCGGCCACCCAGGTTTCACAACGTGCACACAGACCAGCTGAGCCATGACTCTTTTGGTGATGGAGATGGGGCTGAGTTTATACTTAACCACGATTTAGAGTCGTTGTCTTCTCCTTTATATTTCGAAACAACAAACAACTGTGACAACCGCCATTTTTAAGTCGAAATCCATACACGTTAAAAATTTATATTCATATGTGTTAGGCATACTAGATTTAGTTTTATACAAACTAGGCCATGATACATGAAAACACACATACATTAAGACCTCCTTTTATGTGAACAATTAACATGTCACGCATGACAACAATTATCATCACGTACAGTGGCGGACCTAGGAATTTTTCCATGGGGGTGCATAATATTTTTAAAAATTTTAGGCCCCAAGGTATATAAATAAAAAATCGGTTCGTATCGGGTCGGTTCGGCTCGAGTCGGGTCATGTAAAACAAAAGAACTAAATTTATATAATCATCAAAAACACGTCAAACCTTATTACAAACATAATTAAAACGTCGTCCTACGGGTTTTCATTTTTTGAAATCTATCCAAAACATCATATAAACCTACTTTCTTAAGCAACTCTTTCTCTATATAACATATACAACCTTCACTTAAATTCTCATCGCCAATCCGATTACGCAAGTATCCACATCAACGAATCCGAAAGACGTATCAACTTTCCTCTTGAGAAATCGCACCATAATGTCGCTGCTGATTGTTCCTATCGGCTATCACAAACAAATTGATCTATAAGTTCATGGCTCCATAACATATTACATAATGTATCAACTATTCAAGCCCTAAATATCATAATGTAAATCACCCTAAAAATCATCTAAACAACATATACACCATAAAAAAAGCCAAACGTTCTTCACTAAAAAAAGCCAAACATACTATGGTATGCGGCTATAAAAAAGGCAAAATATCATCACTAACAAAATATAACCCACCATAACATAATGAAAACAAAACGAAGCACATGTCTACTATGGTTAGTATGAGGCTATAATAGGTTGCTGGAGGTAGATAATATCAACCAAAAATAACAAAGAAACTTACCCGTGTTTGATCGGCGGTGGTATGGTGGTTGCTGACTGTTCACTGTTGTCGCTGTTGATGTTCTGATCGCTGGTGTGCAAGGACGATAAAGAGAGCATGATAGAATATGTAAGGGTTTTGGGCTTTTTTATTTTATTTTAGTTTGAAATATTGTTGATTTGTTGGGTTTGTTTATTGGGCTAAGACTTAGTAGTGGGCTAATTAAATGTATTGGGTATTTGGGTTTAGTTATTTAGGTATTAAAAGTTATATAATTTAGCTAGTATTTTTTATAAAATGAGAGTTTACTAAAGAATATTTTTAAAATATAAGTTGATAACACTTTTTACCTAAGGGGTGCGGACGAAAAATTCCAATGGGTGCGGACGGAAAATTCAATAGGGTGCGGACGAAAAATTTCAAGGGGTGCGGACGGGATTTTCGACGGAACTTAGCACTAAATTTTTTTCCCGGGGGTGCGCCCGCCCACCTTAGGCTGGGCTTAGGTCCGCCCTTGATCACGTATACTAGATAATAAATAAAGCTCACATATTTAGCAAAAAAAAACTATATATATGAAATGCAATCAAAAATTTAGTTATGGAGCATTAATAGTGGAGACATGCATGTGGGTTGGTGATATGAATTGAGCTCTTAATTCTCAACATTGAAGAATTACTTCGTCTTTAGTAGGATAAGTTTTGCAATTCAAAAGTGGGTTGTGGGCTTGTGATACAGTTTTTGTCCGCTTACCTGTCATTTGTTTGTAATTTGTTGTTTTGTCATTTTACAACAAAATATGAAACAATTTTACTGTAACACCCCAAAATTTTATAAAAGATTATTTGAATGTTTTAATATTTTAAATAAATTAAACAACTTATAAATAAGCAAGGAAGTTTAAAAAAAATTAGGATAATATGTTAGAATGACAACATGAATGAACCCAAGGGACCGAATGTGTAAAATTGTAAAATAAATAAGAAATTAAAAGATGAAATATGGGTGGAGTGTGGGTGTTCGACGCAGGGAACGAACAGGAAGGGAAAACCCCCTTCTAACCCTAGTTCATCAAATCTCTAACAATTGGATGTGATTCTGGATCTAATTCGAATGCATGTGCTGAAATTCCCAACCATCTAAGAGTTTCCTACATAGGGTAAGTAATATTTTGTGATTTGATGCTAGTTAGTGAAAATGGGTTTTGATCAATCAGTAAATTAGTATGAAATTATGCTTGTGTATGAATTAGAACCATCGTTAGAGGATGTTTTATGCTTGATTTCGTATGTATTGAAGGTTTGAAGGAAAACCCATTTGTTCTAATAGTATGATAGTATTGAAGTTAGATAATTGAGTGGTTTTTTATTGATGGATGAATATGTATCAGAAAATTGATGAATTGTTATGTTGTAGAATGAATAAGTTATGTGAATTTAGTCGATTAAAAGAATTGTGAATATTGCTAGTGAAATCATGCATTGGATACATGTACATAAAGCCTAAAATGTTGTATGCACACCTTGTGTTCGTTAAAATGCCTCAATGAAAAACTTTGAGATTTTGAATGGATTGGAAAGTGTTGAATTGCATAAATAGGATATAGTATTGATAAATTGCAAGTTATGAAATGGAGTGTGATTAATGCGTGAATGTGATTATGGTGTAGTGGATGAAATAATCTAAATAAGAACGAATTATGTGTAGGAGTGAAAGAAGAAGGAGCTAATTCCGGTCCGCAACAAAAGGCTCAAGAACGAGGTGAGTTCGCTACTCACAAGTTTATTCAATATATTAGTAGCTTGTTCCTTTAAATGTTAGTTGCATAATGAAAGACGTAGTATTGAAATGAGAATGCAAAAGCAGATCTCCGTATCGGTCCGTGATGAACGGGTCGGTTCGGGTTAGAACGAGAATTAACGAGTTAAAGTTTTCTCGATGTTCCGGGTAAACGGGTCATGATAGAATGAGATGCAAAAGTAAGAATGATGTAACGAACTTGGTTACATAAACAAGAATGCCGATTACAAGAACGAATTAGTCATACGTGGTACAAAATAAAAAATGGTGATGATTAGCTCACCAAGTTCATTGATGTGTTAATTGAGATATGGATATTATGCTAATGATGTTTGTTGTATTGGTTTTAGGTAAAAGTCAAGCTTAGATGCTATTGCCTCGCTCGGAATCGAACACACCTTGATCGCCTTTATGCGCTTCCGTAATTTTTGATGCATCATCAATGGGTCAATATTTTGGTTTAATTAGGCTATGTTCGTAGTTATAAACTCTAAACTTGAAGTTGTAAATCTTTTGTCAAATACTAGTTGTAATGGTCGTTTTGAAAGGTTCTAAAGTGTTATGAAATTCATTATGTCTTTTTTAAAATGCGTTGTAGGTTAATTGTTGAATGTTATTAAACAGTGAATTGTTTATATTACGAATGGGTCATGCCCAAATTTTATTAGATAATAGTATGAATTATTTTAGTTTCGGATTTGGAACTTTGGGCGTTTCAAGTTGGTATCAGAGCCTAGGTTTGAGGGATTCAAGTGCCAAGTGCTTAAACTCAAACCGAAAGCTCATGCAAGAGTGTGTTCGTTCCGAAGCGCTATGCAAGTAAGTAAATTGTAAACTTGATTATACTTATAGTTAGAGGTGAAAATGGAATTTTTTTAGGTAAATTGCTTATAAACCGTGTTTCAAAGCATATGATGATGTTAAACATGTCCGTATTTAAATTACCAACGCGTGGGAAAAAGAATTACGTAAAACGGACCTGTAAAATGAAAGTTATGAGAGTTTTAAGTTGATTTAGAGTAAAAACTAGAGCTGGGTAAAATGCAGGTTTTTATAACAGACCTGCTGGAAAACCGGTTCCCCCGTGCCACGCGACAGAACTTATAAAGTACGGCGCGATACGCGATAGCGCTCGCGGGGCGCGATAGGGTTAGAGCAACCTGTTGCGTGCCGCGAGAGACCCCTAAATGTTTAAAAAAATATTATTTTTGCTGTTTTGATTATAACCGGTTTCTAAGACCCCATAATCAATGTTAAGGACATTTTTATATTAAGAAAGATGACGAAATTATATACTAAGGAAGAAAGGATAAATTGTTAAGATCAAAGATTATGATCTAAACGATACAACATGATCGTCGATGAAGATAATGTACGAAGTATGAATCGCAAATGGAATGTAGTATGATAATACGAGTTGCATGTGACGAAGAGGTGTATGAAAGGAACTCTAATGAATAGAATGAATGTTTTATGTAGATGACGGGCACAGGGAATGTAAATGATGCTGAAGTAGCACGACAAGAAGCATTTGATAATAAGATGATGGAAGCGGAATAAAAGGTTATACATGCTAAACTTCCCCGGTTAGCTCAAGAAGTCGAAAGTCGTGTCTTAGGGGTAGTAGATGCTATGATGACTAGTAAGATTGAGGAGTTAAAGGAAATGATTGAAGGGTCTAGAAGTAAAAGCAAGGAACGAAGGTGTACATACAAGGATTTTATGGCGTGCAATCCATCTTCATACAATGGGGAGGTTGATCCGATAAAGTGTCAAAGGTGGATAGAAAATATCAAATCCGTGTTTATACGTAGCCGATGTGAGAAAGAAGACCAAGTAATGTTTGCTACGAGTCAGCTTCAACAACAAGCCAAGGATTGGTGGGATACACAATGCAAGGAGTTAGGGGATGAAAGGCTCCAAATACTAACTTGGCAAGAATTCAAGGAGTCATTCCTGAAGTATCATTGCCCGCAGTCGGCGATCAATAGAATACAAGATGAATTCTTGCGTATTCGCCAACAAGATGAATCTATTGATGAAATCACAAACACCTTCTTCGATTAGCTAAAGTTTTGTGAAGACTTTGTCAAGTCTGAAAGAATGAAGATAAATCGGTATCACAGCATGTTGAAGGCTGAATATAGGGAATTCATCACCCCCTCAAAGTGTGAAACCTTGAATGAACTTATTAACTTGGCTCGGGATAGAGAGATAGAGCTGAAACGACAAGTAGAAAGGGGGGAGAAAAGAGAGGCTGAAAAGCCCACAACTATGAGTCCGTCCAAGAAACCTAAGCAGCATGACATTAGAAACAAAGGAGGATCCAAAAGCAGTATTCCTCCATGCAAAACTTGTGGAAAGCTTCATACCAGAGAATTTCTAATGGGAAAGAAGGAATGCTACAATTGTGGTCAGGGGGGGGGGGGGCATCCTTACTATAAGTGCCCTAGTCCCGTGAGGACGTGTTTCAATTGCTTTACTCCTGGTCACGTCAAAGTCGAATGTCCAAAGCTTAAACAAAAGGGACAAAATGATGGAAAGAAGAATGAAAATCAGAAGGCTCGGGGAAGGATGTTTCAACTTACCACGGAGGAGGCTAAGGTTTTACCAAATGTGGTGTCAGGTATTTTCTTAGTCAACCTAATACCCGTGAATGTGTTATTCGATTCCGGTGCTAGTAGATCTTTTGTGTCGAATGAACTTATGTGCCATCCCTCCTTTAGAAAGGAACGAATGTCTATACCCTTGGAAGTAGAGGTAGCAGATAGCAAAAGTTATGTGTTATGTGAAATTTTTAAAAATTGTAAGATTACCATAGAAAATGAAGACTTCGAAATAGATCTTATTCCTATGGCTCTGGGGGGAATTTAAAGTAGTGGGAATGGATTGGTTGTCCCGTTATCATGCGGAAATACGATGCGAGGTGAAAGTTATTCAGGTATTGTCACCTAATGGGGCTCGGGTAAGTATTTGTGGGGAAAGAAAATTAGAGACAAAATTAGGCACGAATGTCGAGGCGGTTAAGTACGCAAGAAATGAGGGCAAGATGTTTTTGGCATACGTGGTAGATACAAGACAAAAGGTGCCTGAAATTGGAGAAGTTGAAGTTGTGAACGAGTATCCGGATGTGTTTCCGGATGAACTACCGGGATTACCACCCGAGCGAGAGGTGGAATTCCGAATTGAACTAAACCCGAGCGCCAACCCAGTGGCCAAATCTCCCTATAGATTAGCTCCCGCTGAAATGCGAGAGCTAATGATACAGATATAAGAATTGCTCGATAAGGGCTTCATACGCCCGAGTGTGTCACCTTGGGGAGCCCCGGTACTGTTTGTGAAACAGAAAGATGGTTCGATGCGTATGTGCATCAACTATCGAGAGTTGAACAAGTTGAGAGTGAAAAATAGATATCCCCTACCTTGAATAGATGATCTTTTTGATCAAATGCAAGGAGCTAGTTGGTTTTCGAAGATTGATCTACGCTCGGGATATCATCAACTACGGGTACGAGAGGAAGATGTTGCGAAAACCGCGTTGAGAACCCGATATGGACATTACGAGTTTTTAGTTATGTCATTCGGGATAACTAATGCGCCGACCGCATTCATGGATCTTATGAATAGAGTATGTCGGCCCATGTTGGATAAGTCTGTAATAGTATTTATAGTCGATATCCTAGTTTACTCCCGTAGTAGAGCCGAACATGCAAATCAGTTGCGTGAAGTATTAGAAACTCTTCGGAGGGAAAAGCTTTACACAAAGTTTTCAAAGTGTGCCTTCTGGCTTAGAGAAGTGCAATTTCTTGGCCATGTCATCAATAAGGACGGTGTCTTGGTGGACCCAACTAAAGTGGAGGCCGTTATGAACTGGGTTCCTCCAAAGAACCCGAGTGAAGTAAGAAGTTTTCTGGGTTTGGCTGGGTATTATCGAAGGTTTATACAGAATTTTTCCAGAATGGCGTTACCTTTGACCAAACTAACAAAGAAGAATGAGAAATTTGAATGGGGGGCCGAGGAAGAGAAAGCATTCCAAACATTAAAGAGTAGACTGTCTAACGCACCAGTTTTAACCTTACCCGAGGGATTAGAAGACTTGGTGGTATACACTGATGCTTCACATCAGGGGTTGGGTGCTGTTTTAATGCAACGGGGTAAGGTGATAACCTATGCCTCAAGGTAGCTTAAACCACACGAAAGCAACTACCCAACACACGATCTAGAATTGGCTGCAGTAGTATTCGCGTTGAAACTGTGGCGACATTATCTATATGGAACGAAATGCACAATATATTCAGACCACAAAAGTCTCAAGTATTTCTTCGAACAAAGAGATTTGAATATGAGACAGCGAAGGTAGTTGGAACTAATTAAGGATTATGAATGCGAAATCCTATATCACCCAGGGAAGGCCAATATTGTAGCAGATGCATTAAGTCGGAAGGAATACCCACTGCCTATACGAGTTAAATCTATGAGAATGAGAGTCACTCCTAAACTTCTGGAGTTGATAAAGGAGGCCCAAACAAAGTCCCTAAATGCTAATGATTCGATGAAGGAAAGAACAAAGGGAATTATTGATGAATTAAAAATGAATGCTGACGGCATCATGACCAATTATGGCCGAATCTGGATACCTTGGTTATGTGAAGTAAAATATTTGTTACTTGAGGAGGCTCACAGATCTCATTACTCGTTGCACCCCAGAGCAACTAAAATGTATCAAGACCTAAAAAGGGGATATTGGTGGCCAGGCATGAAACGCGACATAGTTAAGTACGTCGGCAAGTGTTTGACGTGTTCACAAGTGAAAGCGGAACACCAGAAACCGTATGGCCAATTGCAACCCTTAGAAGTGCCGGTTTGGAAATAGGAAGACATAACCATGGTTCTCGCTACAAAACTCCCCAAAACAAAACGAGGCCACGATGCTATCTAGGTTATTGTTGACCGACTCATGAAAATTGCTCACTTTTTGCCTATACGAGAAACTATTTCTTCCAAAAAGTTGGCAGAGATTTATACGAATGAAATAATAGCTCATCACGGAGTACCCGTGTCTATTGTGTCGGATCGTGACACAAGATTCACATCTCGGTTTTGACATAGATTTCATGAAAGTGTGGGTACAAAATTGCGATTGAGTACCGTGTACCATCCACAAACAGATGGGCAGTCAGAAAGAACTATACAAACGTTAGTAGACATGTTGAGGGCTTGCGTCATAGATTTTGGGGGAAACTGGGACGACCATTTGCCATTGGTAGAGTTTGCGTATAATAACAGTTATCAAAGTAGTATTCAAATGGCGCCATATGAAATGTTGTACAGAAGAAAGTGTAGAACCCCTGTGTGTTGGGGAGAAATCGGGCAGCGAGAACTCGCTCCTAAAGATGTTGTGGCGATTACAAATGAAAAGATCGATCTAGTGCGGGCTCGTTTGAAGGCAGCGCAAGACTGACAAAAATCTTACGCGGATAAAAGAAGGCGTCCCATTGAATTTCAGCAAGGTGATCGGGTATTTTTAAAGGTTTCGCCGTGGAAGGGCATCATACGGTACTGTAAACGAGGGAAGTTGGGCCCTTGGTACATTAGGCCGTTCAAAATTAGAGCTCGCGTTGGAAAAGTGGCATATCAGGTAGAGTTGCCTCCGACCATAGATGGAATTCATAATACATTCCACGTGTCATAATTAAGAAAATGTCTAGCGGATGATACGACTTACGTGCCCCTTGATGATATCGAATTGGATGAGAAACTGAATTACGTTGAAAGACCGGTGGCCATCAAGGATTTCAAAATAACGCATCTTTGAAACAAGGCCATTCGACAAATCCTAGTTCAATGGCAACATCGGAAAGGATCGGATCTAACATGGGAGTCGGAGGATGAAATGAGAAAGCACTACCCGTCTTTATTTGGTACGTTATAGGTTTCGGGGACGAAACCACTTTTAAGGGGGTACACTTGTAACACCCCAAAATTTTATAAAAGATTATTTGAATGTTTAAATGTTTTAAATAAATTAAACAAGTTATAAATAAGCATGGAAGTTTAAAAAAAAATTAGGATAATATGATAGAATGACAACATGAATGAACCCAAGGGACTGAATGTGTAAAATTGTAAAATAAATAAGAAATTAAAAGATGAAATATGGGTGGCGTGTGGGTGTTCGACGCAGGGAACGAACAGGAAGGGAAAACCCCCTTCTAACCCTAGTTCATCAAATCTCTAACAATTGGATGTGATTTTGGATCTAATTCGAATGCATGTGCTGAAATTCCCAACCATCTAAGAGTTTCCTACGTAGGGTAAGTCAGATTTTGTGATTTGATGCTAGTTAGTGAAAATGGGTTTTGATCAATCAGTAAATTATTATGATATTATGCTTGTGTATGAATTAGAACCATCGTTAGAGGATGTTTTATGTTTGATTTTGTTTGTATTGAAGGTTTGAAGGAAAACCCATTTGTTCTAATAGTATGATAGTATTGAAATTAGATAATTGAGTGGTTTTTGATTGATGGATGAATATGTATCAGAAAATTGATGAATTGTTATGTTGTAGAATGAATAAGTTATGTGAATTTAGTCGATTAAAATAATTGTGAATATTGCTAGTGAAATCATGCATTGGATACATGTATATAAATCCTAAAATGTTGTATGCACAAATTGTGTTCGTTAAAATGCCTCAATGAAAAACTATGAGATTTTGAATGGATTGGAAAGTGTTGAATTGCATAAATAGGATATAGTATTGATAAATTGCAAGTTATGAAATGGAGTGTGATTGATGCGTGAATGTGATTATTGTGTAGTGGATGAAATAATCTAAATAAGAACGAATTATGTGTAGGAGTGAAAGAAGAAGGAGCTAATTCCGGTCCGCAACAAAAGGCTCAAGAACGAGGTGAGTTCACTACTTACAAGTTTATTCAATATATTAGTAGATTGTTCCTTTAAATGTTAGTTGCCTAATGGAAGACGTAGTATTGAAATGAGAACGCAAAAGTAGAGCTCCGTATCTGTCCGTGATGAATGGGTCGGTTCGGGTTAGAACGAGAATTAACGAGTTAAAGTTTTCTAGATGTTCCGGGTAAACGGGTCATGATAGAATGAGATGCAAAAGTAAGAATGATGTAACGAACTTGGTTACATAAACAAGAATGTCGATTACAAGAACGAATTAGTCATACGTGGTACAAAATTAAAAATGGTGATGATTAGCTCACCAAGTTCATTGATGTGTTAATTGAGATATGAATATTATGCTAATGATGTTTGTTGTATTGGTTTTAGGTAAAAGTCAAGCTTAGATGCTATTGCCTCGCTCGGAATCGAACACACCTTGATCGCCTTTATGCGCTTCCGTAATTATTGATGCATCATCAATGGGTCAATATTTTGGTTTAATTAGGCTATGTTGGTAGTTATAAACTCTAAACTTAAAGTTGTAAATCTTTTGTCAAATACTAGTTGTGTAATGGTAGTTTTGAAAGGTTCTAAAGTGTTATGAAATTCATTATGTCTTTTTAAAATGCGTTGTAGGTTAATTGTTGAATGTTATTAAACAGGGAATTGTTTATATTACGAACGGGTCATGCCCAAATTTTATTAGATAATAGTATGAATTATTGTAGTTTTGGATTTGGAACTTTAGGCGTTTCATTTACGTTTCTTAGGATTTGGAACGGTAACAAAATAGTGATCAAGGAGAATATGAAGTGGTAGAAAAAAAATCAGAAAATGAGATTTTTAAATTAAAATAAATGTAAAACAATATATTTGGAAAATCTGTTTAACCATTGAGCCAGATTTTCACATAACACCATGTGTAATGGTTAATGCCTCTTAGGCCTTTGGGTATACTTTAATCCATCTTAACTCCACCTAAATGCCACATCCGTCTTTTTTCCTCATTTTATTTTACCCCACTCCAAGGAAATTGTTTAATCTCTTTTAACTTCATCTAACCCTATTTTTTAGTGGTTTTAGTTTAAAAAATAAAAGAATAATTAATTCTGTCTCTTAACATGCGGTTAACATACAACATATATAATGCCCCTTAACACAAAGAGGGAATGGTTTGCAATCTCGGTTAACATGCCATGTCACCGTTAATACCCAAAATGTTAGAGTACACCCCATGGCCTTAAGGCCATGTGATGTACTCTAACATATTGGGTGTTAACAATGACATGACATGTTAACAGCTATTGCATACCACTCCCGCATTGTATTAAGGGGCATTAAACAAGCTATATGTTAACATGTTAATCGGATGTTAAGAGGATTAATCAATTATTATTTTCTTTTTTTAAAATAAAAACCGCTAAAAAATCAGGTTAGATGAAGTTAACAAAATTAAACCATTTCCTTGGAGTGAGATAAAGTGAAATCAGAAAAACTCGGTGATTTGGCACTTAGGTGTAGTTAAAAATGTTAAAGTATACCTCAAGGCCTAATGAGCATTTCATTTAATACTTATCATTTTTTCTTCCTCTTTGGGCATGATTCTAGAAATGTCCCTTCTTTTTCATGTCCCTATTACGCCCCCAAGGGGATGATGATGAGGGTGTTATCAAACTCTTTTATGCCCCTATAATGCCTATTACGTATGTCCTTACTGGCCCTTCCAAATGATGCTGATTTAAGAGTTGTATAGGTGTTTTAAATCCCACCTGCTGAGTGGTTATATGCGAAGTAATGGTTATATGTAGAAATCAATCTCCTACTTTAAAAAAACTATGTAAATCTTTTTATATATAATAGATGAAGTTAAATAAAAAAATTAAGAAAAGTGAAAGGCGTTGGCTTTTTATATAACAAAAAGAACAAGATTGTTCCCTACTTCCCTTCCTCGGAGCAGCCGAGCAGGCAGGTTTTTGCTTGTTATCTTGTATGTATAAACAGGTGTCATTGATTGGCCAATCATTTGCTCTTTTTTCTTTATTATATGTATTATATTATTATTGACATTGACTATAATTCTTTTTCACATATGAAAATTGTTGGTCATCAATACTTGCTATTGTTGGTTCCAAAAAGAGGAAGAAAGTATTCAGTGCCATTTTCCAGGTCGTCATTTGGAGCATCTGGAAGATGAGGAATGAGGTTGTCTTTAGAAACGAATATCCAAATATCTCTAAAGTGGTGGAAGAATCAAAATCGATGAGTTTTCTTTGGATTAAACATCGGATGAAGTCACTGGACTGGACATGGAATGAATGGAAAAGCTTTCGGATTGTAATGTAATTTTAGATTTCACTCGGTTAGGTGGCTTATTGTGGTGAACGTTTGATGTAAATTTGGGGTCTAGCACCTTGCTAGTTGATTTGAATAAAATTTTGTTGGCCGTTCAAAAAAAAAATACTTGCTATTGTTTTTTACTTGATATAATTCTTGTTAGCCGTTTTGGGTTAACATGATGTTAATCCGGCCACGTTTTTGGAATAATAATAATTTTATTGGCCGTTCAAAAAAAAAACTTGCTATTTTTTTTAACCGTAATAATCATTGTTAATCTATATCTATACTATATAATAAAAGAAACCACTTTTGGACACTTGTCATCATATTAGGGCATCTCTTAAAGATAATTATTATTTTAATTTAATCTTTTTTAATTAATTATAGATAATCCTCCTATTAAATATTATGGATAATTATTATTTAGTTTAATCTTCTTCTCATTTATAATATTATTTAGAGAAAATTACGATTTTGGCCCTTGTAGTTATATCACTTTTACCCTTTAAGCCCAAAAAAGAATTTTTTAACATCTGAGCCCTCAACGTCTTCTTTTCTAACTCTTTTGGCCCCTAACACTATCCCCATCCATTAAATGTTAGGGGCCAAAAGGGTTAAAAAAAGACGTTAGGGGCCAAAAATATTAGAAAAAAAGACGTTGGGGGCTTAGATGTTAAAAAATTCTTTTTTGGGCTAAAAGGGTAAAAGTGATATAACCACGCGGGCCAAAATCGTAATTTTATTATTTGATGTATAAAATTAGATTTATTCAATTCGTACAATACATGGGGTTTTTTAAAGATATATATATATATATATATTTTATTATTTAGTACAGAAAATTACATTTATTCAAACCGTGTAATACGCATATTTTTAAAGATGTAATTTTTTTATTATTTGGTATATAAAATTACATTTATTCAACCCGTGTAATAAATGGAGTTTTTTAAAGATGTATTATTTTATTATTTGGTAAACAATATTACATTTATTCAACCTGTACAATATTGTTCTTATAGATATAACTTTTTATTATTTAATATATAAAATTATATTTATTCAACTCGTGCAATAAAGAAGGTTTTTAAAGATATATTATTTTATTATTTATTATATAAAATTTATTTATTCAACCCGTGTAATACACGGGGTTATAACCTAGTATATATATAAACATGTTAAATAAGGGCTTAGGTGTCATGTTGTGAGGGCTTGAGAGATGATGTGGCATCACCATAGGCATTCTACAAATTGGTTTTGGCTCCAAAAAATTCCATCTTTTTTATTCGGGTTTACGCGGCATCCGAATAGATTGATTCCGACCCGCCCATCAAAAAAATGGATCCGTATAAAAGGCAATACGTCAGAAACATTTTTTCTCTGTAAACCCTAAACTACATCGCCACTTTCATCATTCTTTTCATATCTCTGTGTTTTCTCCTCTCCATTGAAGCCGCTTCAATTATTTGAGGTTGACCGATAATCCTTAGGATCTACAATTCCGTATCTTCAAGGTGAGTTTTAGGGTTTGAATTATGTATTTCATATGATTTAGGGTTCGATTCCATATGATAACATATGAAACATTCGTTTAGGGTTGGATTTTCATATGATTTATGGTTCGATTCGATATAAAATATTCGTTTAGGGTTTGATTTTTATATGATTTACGGTTTGATTTCATATGACTCCGTCTTAAACATTCAACTGATTTACCAATTTCTTATGGTTTTACGCGGTTGGGAGTTGTTTTTTTGGGTAATTTTGTTTGACCACATTTATTTATAAAATTATTAATGCTGAGATTAGTTTTTTTTTAATTATTGTAGGATTTGTGAGAGGGAGATTTTAAAAATAGCAACTCAGAGTGATTTTGTCATCATCGCCAAAATCGCCGTCTTGGTTGATGTCTGGGAACAAATTTTGATGTAAAGAGCCCCTCTTTTCTACTGGTATTATCTTGGCTTTTTTTTTTTTAACTTTGTATGTGTTTGTTTTGCATATGCAGTTTCAATTTTAGTCAGAAAGAAGGTAATGAAAAGGAGCAAGAAGGGCTGGGAAGACGAACATATTTGAAGAAACCCTCAATTTTCTTTTTCGATTTCACTACTGCTGAAATCGAAAATTACTACCGTTGGAATATTTGTTTTCATGATTTAATCCTTTTTACATAATATCTCAATCTCCGCGTCCAGCTGATCGTTCTATGTCACCAACTCGGTACCTTTTTTATCATTATTAAAGCTTTTTAAGGGTCTCAGTCCTTTACATGCTTCTTTTAGGAATTATTTGTGTTGTTTCTTTATTGATTTTTTGTATCTACATTACTTATTTTGCAGAGGTACACGCTCCAGATCGGTTAGCAAATCCTTTTCTAATTCCAGAAGTCATTCAAGGTGTGCAACCATTCCGATCATAAAGCATAATCATTTATATATACTCTTATTAACTTTGTGGAATGTAGATTATTGATCTTTTTAGGTGATTTATGTGCATGATTTGTTTTAAAATTGGATTGATGTTTGTTAATTAGGTATACTTTGTGGAATGTAGAGTATAGAATCATGTTGATGAGAAACTTTGAAATTTGCAATTAGTTGTAGTTTTATATGTTAATCGGATAATTAATGTTGTTCATTGATCTATTCAATTGATTTAGGTTCATGATCTGGTTTTAAGATTGAATTGATATTTGATGATTATGTATGCTTTGTGGAATATGGAGTATAGATTATAGAATCATGTTGATGAGAACTTTGAAATTTGCAGTTAGTTGTAGTTTTGTATGTTAGTTGAGAGTAATTGATGCTATTTATTAATCTATTCAATTGATTTATGTGCATGATCTATTTTTAAGATTGTATTGATGTTTGTTGATTAGGTATACTCTATGGAATGCGGAGTATAGAATCATGTTAATGAGGAACTTTGAAATTTCTCCTTCTAATGATTCGAAAAGGCTAAATCCTGGTGAGGATAACGAACCTTCAGAGGAGAAGGTTGAGAAAAGTGAGTGTTCGTGCGATAGTGTCATGATGGAGTGTTGTACAGAAGAATCAGAGAGATTACAAAGTTTTTTTTCAACGTCATAGTATGATTGACTCACAACCCTACGACCGCTCTTTACTTTGGAATTAAGGTTTTTTTTTTTTTTTTTTTTTGTGTGTGTGTGTGTGTGTGTTGTATGGTACCCTATTGCCTGTTATTTTGAGGATTTTAGGCACAATTTATTGTGGAAAGTTAATTGAGTTTGATGTTTTTTTTTTGTTTGGTGTCATTAGCTTATCTTTGTCAATTGTCAAGGTTAATGGCTAATCTTTTTGAAGTTGTAGGTGAAATAAAGAACCCTATAGTAAATCAACTGCCAGAAGCAAATTCTTTGCCTGGTGGTTTGTTGATAGCTCTGCAAAACCTCTAACCTCTTCGCCCCAACACCAGATCAAGAAAGTCAAGTCAAATATTATAAAGAGGTAAACTTAGTTTGCTTTCTCCCACTAGGTTTGTATTTTGTTTAGTAATTTGTTTAGCAAGTTAATTGGATTTTGTACTTGATAAATTTTGTAATGGTCTTGAATTCATGGTAGGGTAGTTGCAATTCAAATTGCTAAGCAGTTTGAGGCCTTTGGTTTTATGAACAACTTCGCGCCAAGTGTAGATAAATTGTGGAGAAGAAAGGGTTAGGAGCAAGGAGATGGTGGGATGCGACAGAGAACGATGAGAGTCTGAGTACGTGTCCCTATGGAGAGAGATGGGAGTCTGAGTATGGGTTCAATCACTTGCTTCTCGAAGAATCGATATGCATGGCATCCACTCCCAAACCTTCTAGATCTGTAAGTTCCATTCGCCGTTTTCATGACTCAAATAATCAGCGTTTTCATTTATTAATAATAATTGTGCTTTTTTGTTTTGTGATCGTGTTTGTGTAGAATAATTTTCCATCAATGAAGAAGATCGTTGGTACTTAGACTGAAATCGATACCTCTGGAGGTTCTTTCACAGTGTCTCATGCCCGGAACGTCTGGTAAATTTACGATTTTTATGCTTAGGTTACTGAAATGTGGATCTGGTGGTCAAGTATTGTGAATATTGGAGATGAGTTCAGAGTTATCTTTTTGTTTTATTTTCTAATTTATTGTTATTTTTGTAGGTAACTGGTATCATCCTTTTGGAAAAATCACAACCTCCGCTTCCATTTATATATTTCATATGTGTGTTTGATGTTGAATCTAAAAGATGGTTTTAGGGTTTGGATTTAATTTGAATTGTATGATGTATTCATCTACTACAAATCCACTGGTAGGATCCTCTATAGATGTGGCAAAATGGGCGGGTTGGACAACGGGTTAAACAGGTCAACAAGGGTGGGTTCTGGATGACTGGTGATAAATTGTGTGCATTTGTTTTAAAATTATTTGTAAATAATAAATTAGTTACTTGTGATTACATTAACAACATCGTTACAGTAATTATGTTTCAGCTAATTTACATAGGTAGCAACTAGAGATGGAATAGCCATGGCACCGAATTGTGATTATTTCTTCTAAAATTGTTTGCTTATTAAAACGTTCCAAAAACTAATGAAAAAAGACTGTGATTAATATGACATACATTCTCTTACAAGCTCTAAAAGCATTATAAGCATTGTATATAATAATGATGAAAAAGGTTTGTATTGCAGATGTAGCGTGCAATTGAAGGTACTCATTATAAACATATTCTTTTCAATCATGGATGAATATAGGCAGGTAGCAATTTATCCATTTCTTGCACACATGCATGTTTATTTTCTTTTACTATCATTGAACGTACCTTTTTTACCTGACCCGTTTTGACCTAACCCATTTTATTACCTTTAAAGTGCCAATGAGTTGTGTTCATGAGTTGGCGGGTCGAATTTAAGTGTTTTTTTTTTCAAAGAATAGGTTAAGCGGGTCGACTTGGTGGGTTCAACCTGTTAAGCTAAATGGGTCAGTGTCATGTTTTTGTGATTGGATAGTGTTTTTTATTGGGCTATTTGGGATGTCTTTTATCACGGTTGTTGTGTTGCTCTGCCATTTTGCGTGGCAACTTATGTTGCAGCCATGGCAGATCTGAGCCTTTAATTTTGGATTTTGACTCGATGCTGATGCATCTAGGCACATCTAAGGGTTGCTTGGTCTGTCTAATGATGGGTGCAAACTCGATGAGGTTGTATCCATCACTGATGGTCTGGTTTTATTTATACACTTGTATTATCCTTACAAAATATCAAATAAATTGTTTTTGTTACTCTTTAAAGTTTATCTAATGTTATGTTTTTTGTAGTGTCTGGAACTATGGTAGTAAGCTCAAGTATGAAATAGAAGTCAAGAAAAAGATGTCCATAGATGTATTGCGTGGGTTAGGCTCCAATCTAGGAACTTGAGCGCTCCTGGCTTTGGATTGTTTTACGATGAACTGGTGAAAGGTGTGCCTGAAATATTTGGACACTTTCTGACTACTCTCCCAACTGTTCATTCAATGATTATTTTTGTGTGCATAAAGTCCGCCCATGTTCCCGTTGTGCCTTAGAATAAGAGATTTTTGTTCAAGCGAGTCTGCTTCAAAAGTTACCACATATTCCATTGCATTGTCAGGTGAATTTGTTTCTCAAGATATTATTCCTACATGCAGTAAATTAGTGTCATTGGGACCCACCACAAAACATTTACATGTTTCTAATAGTTGGTTTGCACAGGGAATTAAATGCCTTTTTTTCCTGAATGTTTTGCTTAGAGTTGGCAAGATAGGCAGGGTTGGGTAACAAGTTGCAGTGTGTTCGGGTTGGTTGGATTACCCACAATTTTTTTTTCTTTTATTAATTTTTTAGTAAAGGATTAATGCGTTAAATATATTTACAATAGAGGTGGCAATTTCAGCCCGTCATTTGTGAATGGGCTAGGTCAAATTCTAGATTCATAGCTAAAAATAAATCAAATGCGTCAAAGTATGGGTTAATTCGGGTCTCCTAACGACAAACATGTAAAGTACAAGATTTAGCTTAAACAAAAGCAGGTTAAACGGGTCAAAAGTTGCACAGTGTGTGTTTTAAATGCATTAGACTTCCTAATTCCTTAGCGATTAAATAGATATAGCTTCCATGATCATCATATGTACAAAGTTTTTTTGGTCAACCAACATACTCAGAAGATTTACCTGTTTACCCAACCTCATTTGGGTCCAATAACTACATGCATACATTAACATTTTGTGGCAATTCTCAAAGTGCACATTTATTAACAGGTATGGTTACAAACACGTGCGTAACGAAAACCACAAGCTATTCCAGCGACTGTTGCTTGCAAGCCTTAAAAGGTTCAATTGTCGTGAAGCTCTAGAAATATTATGAGAGGGTGCCATGGATGATGATGATTCTGATTTTGAAGATGACTCATCAAGAGTAGTTGGTCCAGATGGCAGTGTCTATGTTGGTGTCAACGAAACCGGCAGCATCATCATAGCAATTTCAGAAGCAAGCACCTCACAAGATCCCGAGAAGGATCTTCTTGCCACCTCAGATCCCTAGCAAAGTCTTGAGAGTGAGGTTGCTTTTCTGCACAAGGCTAAGGAATTAGGGGTTTATTTGTTGTTTAATAGATGGATGATTTTCTTTCTGGATGAACGTGTAGGTGGCTGTGCTACAGATTGTTTGTTAGTTGTTTAATTGGTACTTCAATGGTATTTATCTGCTGCCTTCTATGCCATGTATTTAGCTGCTTCTTATCATTCTATGCTTGGATTTAACAATGTTTTTGTAATATTCAAATGATTTTTTGTCACTTTGTAGTTTCAATCATGCTTCAAGATGTTTTGTATACTTAACCACATCCTAACGATTCACCAGTAGTGATAATATGTTATCCTGAATGAGTCTTTATGGTTTGAAATATGGTGGTTACTTGTAACCATAAATAAAGCATCTTTCATTTCTTACTCATTTTTATAACTAGAAATCACAATCAATACCAATGGGGTGGTGGTCTATTGGCAAAGGCAAAGCCTTTAAAACACCTAGGTTAGAAGGGGAGGTCTTGGGTTCAAGTCATATAGACGGCAGGGGATTAAAGAAATTAGTCGTTCAAAAAAAGAAATCACTATTAATGCACATTTTATTGGTTCGGAAAAGTAATAACTCTACTATAACTATTGCTAAAATCTTGCCTTTTAACGACAAAATTTGATTAATATAAATTAATTTTTGCTGCCCGGGAAGTTCCCGGGTTATAACCTAGTTTTATATATATAAGGTCAAACAAATTACACCAAGATAGCCGGTAAGCGGGCAACAAGCTGCGCCGCTACCCCCTTTTGAATAGCGAAATCTAACCTAGTAAAAACGAAACCCCGATCTCTAGGAGACGAAATGTTGCTGTGAACAACCCGTTGGACCCGTTCAAGAAATCTGATGGCTTCTGGGGCTAGCGAGCCAAAGGTATCAAAGGCAAAAGGGATAAGGGAATGTTGATTTATAATGTATCATATTATAATTTATAAGCTAAGAACTAACAATTTTCGGGTTATTAGATATAATTTTTAGTGTTATTTACCGAATTTGTTTGGATGTTACAATTTACTAGTATATATATATATATATATATATAGGGTAAGGATATATAGAAAACCACTTTTATTGAGAAAACCCAGGAAACTCAAAGCTCCCGACATTTTTTTTTTGAAAAAAAAAACACATGTAATATACATGTTTTTAAGACTTTTGGGCAAAAAAAAACAAAAAAGCGCCGAAGGTATTTAAAAAAAAAAAACAAATTTCAGCATTTTTTGCCTAACACGTGTTACACAACAAAGTTGCTGAAATTTGTTTATTTAAAAAAAAAAAACCCTTCGGCGCTTTTTTGTTTTTTTTTGCCCAAAAGTCTTAAAAACATGTATATTACATGTGTTATTTTTTTCAAAAAAAAAATGTCGGGAGCTTAGAGTTTCCCGGGTTTTCTCAATAAAAGTGGTTTTCTCCATATACTTACACTATATATAGGGTAACATTCATGCGAGAACCACCTTTATTGCGAGAACCAATGTGAACACAACCTAAAATAGCTAAAAAAACCTAAATCCCCCCTACCCTAAAAAAAAAAAAACTAACCCCCCCGCCCCACCCCCAAAAACCTAAACCCCCCTCCCCCACCCCCCACCCCCAAGCTAAAATGCTAAAAACTAAATCCCCAAAAACCTAAAAAAATCTAAAAAAAATCTAAATTTTTTTTTTAATATTTTTTATGTTAAAATCGCTACTTTTAGTAGCAATTTTTTTTGTGCTACTAAAAGTAGGGTTTTTTATAAAAAAAAATTAAAAAATTTGTGTGTTTTTTAGCTATTTTTAGGCATTTTTTGTTGTGTTCACATTGGTTCTCGCGGTTCTCGCAATAAATGGTGGTTCCTAACGGATCTTTGTCATCTATATATATATATATGGCCGGTTAACGTACAATACCACTTATCCTACATTACGTACGCGATATCCACAGCCGTAGGATCTTCAATCCATCAAACTAATTTAAATCATTAAAATTAATCATATTAATATGTTCAAATCTTATAGAAAAGGTTAAAATCGTCATTACGAGATCATAATCTCTGTAACTGACAGAAGAATAGTTCAAAATCGAACCCTGAATCAAAAATCGATCCCTGAATCAAAAAGCGAACCCTGAATCAAATACAACAACGTAAGATTCTTATTGGGTTGCCTAGATCTCAGTGGGGGAACGACACTGGGTTGCCTAGATCTCAGCGGGGGAACGACACTATCTGGGTGATCGCAGATCGACTGACCAAGGCTGCACACTTTCTGACAATCAAGGAAACCGACAAGTTTTCTACACTCGTAGACATCTATTTGAAGGAAGTAGTCGTTAGACACGGAGTACCAACTTCTATCATCTCCGATCGTGACCCGAGTTTTGCATCTGAATTGTGGCAAGCAATGCATAAATCCTTTGGCTCACGTCTAGACATGAGCACTGCCTATCACCCTCAGATGGATGGTCAAACAGAACGTATTATCCAAACCCTTAAAGACATGCTGCAGGCGTGTGTTATTGATTTTAGTAACGGTTGGGAAAGACATCTGCCTTTGGTGGAATTTTCCTACAACAATAGTTACCATACCAGCATTAAGGCCGCTCCGTTCGAGGCTTTGTACGGATGGAAATGCCGATCACCTCTATGCTAGGCTGAAGTTGGCGATAGCCGAATCACTAGCCCAGAACTCGTACTAGACACAACTTAAAAGATTGCCCAAATTAGACAACGAATGGCGGCTGCTCGTGACCGCCAGAAAAGCTACGCTGATAAGCATAGGAAACCCCTGGAATTCCAAGTTGGAGATCCAGTTTTGCTAAAAGTTTCACCTTGGAAAGGTGTGGTTCGTTTCGGCAAATGCGACAAACTAAATCCGCGTTATGTCGGACCATTCGAAATCACTTAGAAATTCGGCACAGTTGCGTATAGACTGAACCTGTCGGAAGAGCTCAGTGGTGTACACAACGTTTTCCACGTGTCAAATCTGAAGAAACGTCTGTCAGATGAGACTCTCATTGTACCTTTTAAGGAACTTACGATCGACGACCAGCTACGATTCGTCGAGGAACCGGTGGAAATTATGGACCGGGAAATCAAAACTCTCAAGCGTAGCAAGATACCTATAGTTCGAGTTCGTTGGAACTCAATTCGTGGTCCAGAGTTCACCTGGGAACGGGAAGATCAGATGATGTGCAAGTATCCCCAATTGTTAAAAAATTGTGAATCTAATGTTGAAGTTGCTACAGAATTTCAGGACGACATTCCAAACCAACTAGGGGTTGATGTGACACCCCATGAAAACGCTCAACTACACTAGCTTCTTCAGCGATTGTGTAAATTTCGGGACAAAATTTCTTTCAACTTGGGGATGATGTGACAACCCGTAACATTGAGGTAAAAACCATTCGTTTCGATTTTACTAATTAATTATATATTTGTCTAAATTATAGTGTGTAAACGAGTATTCGAACCAAATTTATATCGTGTTGAACCGACCCGAACCGTTTGAACCATGACACAACACGCGTAACTCGAAACTTTTGAGGTTTGACTCATGGAATAAACTTTATACATTAGTAATTGTTAATAATAATAATAATAATAATGTAACAACCCGACTCTTCGGGTCATTACTTGTCATCTGTCATTCCTTGCTTAATTGCTTGTACTCTGGGATTCGATTAACGCCATGGGTTTAAACTATATTATAAACTACATTTTTGACGTTTTTTATAACACTTGATTAACGCATACTACATCGCTTATTTAACGCATTTTAAACGTATTTAAACGTTGGGTATCCATCGCTTATCTCAAACGCTCATCACAACGCAAACTCGAAACGCGGATTGGTTATTTATTTATTAATTTATTTACTTGTGTAAATTATGTGTTTACTTGTTTACTTGATTACTTGTGTGTGTTTATTTTATGTATGATTACTCGCAAACACTATCGCAACGCAAACTCAACGCTTACTCGCAACTCGTTTAAACGCAACGCAATGCTCAACACAAGAAACGAAAGTCGGAAACTAACAAAACGCAACTCGTCGGATCGAACAGACCAATGATCGAATGGACTTCCGTCCGGATGACCATCCGCTCAGATGGCCTTCCGACCAGACGGCCATTCGACCGGACAACCCATCCGACCGGACAACCCGTCCGACCGAACGCCACTCAAGTGCACCGACTTAACTCCCCCTCTTGCCTATAAATAGTGCCTGTGCACGTCCCTTTCACTAATTTGACACTCTCATCCGACCACACTCACACCAGACGCTCTCAGTCACATTTTATCAAGATTCAAGGCTTTTCGGTAAGCTTTTCTCCTAAAATCTCGTACAATCATCATCACCCAACACTTCTACATCATATTCTCCATCAAAATCACACACAAACACTTTCTTTTTCTCTGAAATCATTGATGTGGACCTCTTGAAGGTGGTTCCTACCCGTTTTGCTCCGGCAAACGGTTAAGGATCATCCTACTCATCAAGATTGGTTCAGATCTAAAGGATTTCCACACTTATTAACTAAATCTCAACAAGATTTCAACACTTTCTCACCTATTTTCTACTTTACTTCACTTTTCTACTCAAAACCGTGGAATCTAGACTAAATCTGACTTTAGACTTGTTCATTAGTCTAGAGCCGGCTTGAAAACGGATTTCCACCGGAGAGACGACCGTTGAACGGGTTGAACATGAGACTTCATCATGAATAGCGAGTCTGATCGAATGGGGTGGTTCCCATCCAATCGAACGAGCTGGATTTGGTGTGTTTCCATTGTTTGACACGTCGTCACGCCGTCTCTGTTAACTCAAAACCCTTTTACTTAGAAAATTTTACAAACTTTCAAACAACAGAACACTCACTCGAATGGCCATCCGATCGGATGACCATCCGATAGAATGGTTATCCGTTTGAATGACTTGTCTCTCAACACTTCAAACTTTTCAACATCACCCTCATTCGAATGGCTATCCGTTCGAATGGTCATCCACTCAGATGACCATCCGCTTGGATGACCATCCGATTGAATGGGAACTTATCCGATCGAACCATCGTTCGACCACTCAATCACCCGACACTATGTTTAACGCACTGTTCAGCGCTTACGCTACTGTTCTATGCTCAGGCTAACTCAACGCGCTCCCTTCAATCCAACCGACAATGTTTATTCTAATAAACACACTCACTGTGAGTATACTCGAACCCTTTTTTTCTTAACGCACTTTTGGGTGTTACATACGTTCTCTATATCAAAACACAACGCACACTATACTAAACGCTTTACAAACGCTAACCGCTCTCGCATGCTGTACGTGTTTCGATGAATGCTTGTATGTTATGTTTACACAGCGATTACTGCTTGCCACCCTTAGCAATGATAGTACTATAGTTTGGACTCAGCACCTGTTTATTCAGGGGTTGTTAAGGTTATTACTTCATGTCACGGCCCCAGCCCCGGTTTTACCCGGTCAGGAGCCACGGGATAGGAACCTGTGGTATTTTATTAATTGAGTTGACAGCGGAAGATTTAACATTATCTTTTAAAACTTGAAATGCCCGATTATTTTATTCCATAAATCGGGATAAACCCCATGATTTACAATAGAGGAATTTCACGAGGAAATTCCCTGATTTACAAAACATGTTTATTCATTTTATTGAGCCACCTCTTCAAGTTTGTTAGTGCTCCGTGGCACTTTTTCCTTGATTTACAGCAGGTCGCCTGAAACATGTTTTAAAATATTTTATTAGCGGGGAAATACTGGTGAATTATTCATATTGCATAAAACGACACATGGTTATAAATTACAGCATAAGAGCGATTACAATGGCTTCTATCTTATTTTTATCTGGCGTCGTGTCACCTGGTGACGATGGTCATACCACTATTGGGTCCTTCCCCAAGTAGTGATGATTATCACGGTTAGGATTTATTAGCCTAACTGTGTGAAATTAGTAATGTGCACAATACCCCACTAGCCAGTGATTCAAGATAACCACGACTTAATCCCTGTAATTATAACTTTTGAAAATGATTGGAGTATTGTAAAACATTGTTGATAAAAAGAGAATGACTCACATTGCAGATTTAAACGGATAGAGCTTAGCCTACTGATTAGCCTTGTAACCTAATTTAAATAACGATGCACACGAACTAGGTCAGTAACTAATACAACATTTACGATAACTCACGAGATTAAAACCCTCACAACGAATGACAAAGTGCAATACGTAAACATCCATTGAATTCACGACGAATGACAAAGTATGGCCCTAATGTGGGCAGCACTTAAACATCCATTGGATAGTTTCAATAGATCGGACATTGAATCATAGCAGCGATCGAGTTAATACCCTGTATCGTAGCAGCACCTCGCTATTTTAATTGTAATTTCGACTTTTGAGCAGCCAAACTTCATTTTTGAGTTTTGGTTTCGACATCAGTGAACTGCTCATGACCCATCCTATTTATAGCAGAAATTTGGGTCTCACGCGGCCCGCGTGAGCCCTTGCTCGATTCTTACGCGGCCCGCGAGGAACTCTAGTCGTAGATTAGGGCTAGCGTGTCATTAGTAGTGCTGCCACATGTACGTCACGTGGCCTGGGAACGCTTATCCGGTCAAACACATGTTGACGCGGCCCGCGTAAGCTTCCCTTAAGGCTTACGCGGCCCGCCTGAAACCCAAAAACTTTGATTTCTTGATTTTTCATGCACAGTAGGGTTTCAGGGGTCCGGGTTTTTACTTATGGGTCGTTTTAGGACATTTTTGGAGGTCCTTACATTCTCCCCACCTTATTTAAAATATCGTCCTCGAGATTTACTGAAATAGGTGAGGATACTTTCGCTTCATTTCCGATTCTAGTTCCCAAGTATACTCTGGCCCTCTCTTTGAATCCCACTTGACTTTTACCAACACTAGTGGCTTGTGCTTAAGAAACTTGACTTTTCTGTCTTCTATTTGTAATGGCTTCTCAACAAATTTTAACTTTTCATTCACCTCTACATCTTGAAGAGGTACTACCAGGGACTCGTCAGATAGACATTTCTTGAGATTGGATACATGAAACACGTCATGTACTCCAGCTAGCTCCTCTGGTAGTTGTAAGCGATAGGCAACTAGTCCTATTCGTTGGATGACTGGGAATGGTCCTATATACCTTGGACTCAGCTTTCCCTTCTTCCCAAATCGAACTACTCCTTTCCAAGGAGAAACTTTCAAAAGTACCTTGTCTCCCACTTGGAATTTTAGTGGCTTGCGTCGATTATCGGCATAACTCTTCTGGCGATCTCGAGCCATTTTCAGTCTTTCCTTGATTTGAGTGATCTTGTCGGTAGTTTCTTGCACTATTTCAGGACCTGATAATTGACTTTCTCCTATTTCTGCCCAACAAACTGGAGTTCTACACTTGCGTCCATACAATGCTTCAAATGGGGCAGCTTTGATACTTGAATGATAACTATTATTATAGGAGAATTCAATTAAGGGTAGGTGGTCATCCCAATTTCCACCAAAATCTATCACACATGCCCTAAGAATGTCCTCCAGGGTTTGGATCGTCCTTTCACTTTGTCCGTCTGTCTGAGGATGATATGCAGTGCTTAAATTTAGTCGGGTTCCCATTGCTTCTTGGAAACTTGTCCAGAAATGGAAAGTGAAACGACTATCTCTATCTGATACAATGGAGAGTGGAACTCCATGTAAGGATACGACTTCGTCTACGTACAACTTTGCTAACTTTTCCATGCTAAAGGTTTCTTTCATGGGTAGAAAATGAGCTGATTTGGTTAATCGATCTACAATTACCCAAATCGCGTCATTACCTTTTCTGGTTTTGGGTAACTTAGTCACAAAATCCATTGTTATAAGTTCCCATTTCCATACAGGCATTTCTAATTGTTGTAGTAGACCTGAAGGTTTCTGGTGTTCTGTCTTAACTTGTGAACAAGTAAGACACTTAGAAATATATCTAGCTATGTCCTTTTTCATTCCTATCCACCAGTAATTATTTCTTAAGTCTTGGTACATTTTATTGTTTCCAGGATGCATGGTATACCTAGATTTATGGGCTTCTTCTAAAATTTTATCTCTTAATTCTCCTTGCTTAGGTACCCAAATCCTTTTCTTATGGAATCTCCAAATTCCATCATTTCCTTGTTCCAATTCTTTTAAGCTTCCTTTCATTCCTTCAGCATCATTATTGATTGTTGTTTCCTGAATATTCTTCAGTTGTTCCATTAAATCTAATTGTAGATTTAATCTAAGAGCACAAACTCGTCGTTGTTTCTCATGATACTTACGACTTAAGGCATCTGCAACTACGTTTGCTTTTCCTTCGTGATATTGGATATCACAGTCGTAGTCACTTAGGATTTCCATCCATCTTCTTTGCCTCATATTTAATTATTTTTGCCCAAATATGTACCTTAAGCTTTTGTGATCCGTATAGACAGTAAACTTACTTCCATATAGATAATGTCTCCAAATCTTAAGGGCAAAAATTATGGCTCCTAAATCTAAGTCATGAGTCGTATAGTTTTCTTCATGCTTTTTCAATTGCCTTGAGGCATATGCTATTACCTTCTTGCGTTGCATTAGCACACATCCTAATCCTAGCTTTGAAGCATCACAGTATACTTCAAAATCCTCTGTTCCTTCTGGCAAGGCTAGAATTGGGGCATTTGTTAACTTTTGCTTTAAAATCTTAAAGGCCTCTTCTTGCCTAAGTCCCCATTCAAACTTAACTGCTTTACAGGTTAGCTTAGTCAATGGTACAACTGTTTTGAAAAAATCCTTAATAAATCGTCTATAGTAACCAGCTAATCCTAGAAAGCTTCTAATTTCCATAGCTGATTGCGGGACCTTCCATTTGGTGATTGCTTCTATTTTGGAGGGATCTACGTGAATACCTTCGTGATTCACCATGTGTCCCCAAAATTGCACCTCCTGCAGCCAAAATTCACACTTCGAGAATTTGGCATAAAGCTTTTCTTTTCTCTTAACAAAGTTAAGAGTGCATGCAAGTGCCGACTGTGTTCATCCTGGCTTTTGGAATAAATAAGTATATCGTCAATGAAGACAATTACAAATTTATCCAAGTTACAAATTTATCCAAGTACGGTTTACAGATCCTATTCATCACGTCCATAAATGCTGCAGGAGCATTTGTTAGTCCGAAGGGCATGACTGTAAACTCGTAATGACCATACCTAGTTCTGAAAGCAGTTTTAGGTATGTCTTCTTCCTGTACTTTCAACTGATGGTATCCGGAGCGTAAATCTATCTTAGAAAAGTATCTAGCTCCTGGAAGTTGATCGAAAAGGTCATCGATCCTAGGTAATGGATATCGATTCTTAATTGTAACCTTATTTAATTCCCTATAATCGATACACATTCTCATTGAACCATCTTTCTTTTTCACAAACAACACTGGAGCTCCCCACGGGGATGAACTAGGTTGTATGAATCCTTTACTTAGTAATTCATCTAATTGCTTTTTCAATTCTAACATTTCGGTGGGTGCTAACCGATAAGGTGCTTTGGCTATCGGTGTAGTTCCAGGAATTAGATGAATTCTAAATTTGACTTCCCTATTGGGTGGTAATCCAGGTAGTTCTTCCAGGAATACATGTAACACCTCGAAAATTTATGTCCAATAATGTATCGACACGTGTCATAAGCTTTAAACGTGTAAAAGATTACTTTAGAGGGACTAAAGTTGACAAACAAAGAAAGTATGTGAATATAAGGGTTCAAAGTGTCAAAAATGGATAAGTATGCTTTTCAATAACCCTACACGATGTTTATACCCTTAAACGAATGAATCATGGATCATACGAAGCTAATTATGGAAGAAAGTGAGAGATTACAAACTACAGGTGTTAAATGTGTCAACATGTTTAAAGTATACCTCTGAGTGACCTTTTAGCAAACCCGAAGCTTTGTAATGATTAATTATACTCACTAGATTATGTGATAAAAATTTCACCAAGTTTCGTTATCGTATGAGAAAGTTATGACAATATTCGTATACGAGGGGTTAAAAGCGTCAACGTTGAATTCTAGGGCCTTACGGGTGATCACAAAGTTAACCGAGGACTTGACGATGTTTGTATATGTCTTGGAGCATTTAAGTCTTATGAACTATGTTTTCTATTTATTTGATCCGCCTATGGATCCGTTTCAACTACATTAAGATACTTAATATTACAATTTATTTGGTTGAAATAAATCTATTTTTTGCTTCCGCTGTGCATTTAAAATTGTGTTGTTTGACTATAATGATATCAACTACGTCACGATACTCCCCACCGGGCCCACCGGTAATACGTGGAAATATCGGGGTGTGACAGGTTGGTATCAGAGCCAACACTGAGTGAATTAAACACTAGCCTTTTTGTGTTTAATCTCAGTTACACAGTTGCACATTCCTAAATTTTCAAGTCTAGACAAAGAACTTAGGAAAAATCCTGATTTGTTTTTATTTTTGTCTTTTATATATATCCCTTGTTGTTATCTTTGTTTATGTTGACAGGTTAAAATGTTGGGATTGAACCCTACCAGAGGAACAGATAATGAAAGCCAAAACCGGTTCACAACAGTGGATTCACAATAAGCAGACGTTTACTCTAAGCTCTCACCTTGACAGTGGTTACGTATCTGCTGATACACTCTAAGTACTGCTCAGAAGAACAACTGATGAACCAAACACTGATGAAACAACTAAAGACTGCTAAAAGGCAGACACTGAGCTCTATCTACTGCTGTCTCTTAAGTACTGCTGAAGACCCAAGCACTGCTCATTCAAAGACTGATCACCTTTTGAAGAAAGCACTGATGTTCAAACAATCAGTGCTTAGGCTACAACAGTGGAACGTGAACAGTGTTAGACTTGTTTTGTATCTTATTATCAATCAGTTGTTAGACGTCAGTAGTTTTGTATAGACCAGTGTTTACAGGTTGTTAGGCTGTTAGATGTCACTATCATGGTGACGTCAGCTGAGGTACATCAGTGGTTTGGTTTGCCTATAAATATGATAGTAATCTGTACTGTTATATTTGATCGTTTTGAGTGGGTCCTTCTCCTCAATCCAATCCTTTCATCTTGTGCAACCAACCCTGAAGTATCAGGCTGAGGGGGAGTTTAGTCTGTAAGCTTGCATTGTAACCTTTTGCTTTTAATGTAATCTTTCGACTCTATGAAAAGCAATTGTTTATCAAACTATATTCTCCTTTGATTGTGTTTACAAAGTTTGTTATTCATTTCCGCTGCACTTAAAACTACTCATATCTATTTGATTTGTTCAAATCTCACAAACAAGCACAATCAGTAGATCCTCAGATCCTAACAATTGGTATCAGAGCCTGGACAGTCAAATTCGATCTAACAATTAATTTGACATAACAGTTCGGCTCAAAATTCATTGATACTGAGGATGGTTGTATTCTGTTGAAAAACAGAGTAACGAATAAATCATGATCAAAATGGTTATTCAGAAACTCTGTAAATCAACCAAGATGTCATATGACACACAAATCTCACACAACAAGTGATATCATGCATAAGTCACTCATAGTTTTCAGATCTGAAAACATATCTGTTAAACTGTGGGATCATTTCATATTTTTAAAATTGATTTCAATTGCTGTTATGAAAATTGTGATGGCACTTTATTAAAATGCTAAAGTATGAACCTCTGATTAACAAAAACCTATGTTCATAAAACATTAGTGTTTTTGATAACATAAAAAGAGGGAAATTAAAACTTTAGTCATTTAGATCTTATGTGTTGAAAACAGGTTGAGTTCCTCAAAAGGACAAAATCAACTATGTTAAAATACATTAAGAAAATTCACAAAAACTCAGAAGTGTGTTTATCTCAAAACTTTTGAAGTCAAAAGAAAAGGGGTATAAACATAAAACACTTATGAGTCAGAGTTTAGGGTAATAATGGTTATTAAGCAACTATGTGCATTCATCTGTTCAGGAAAAGGTTTTGATTCCCGTGATTGAACTCCAAAGAGGATTAGACAAATGTTCAAAAATTTATCCATGAGTCCTCATGATTGCAATCAACCGACAAAGAAAATGGTACCAAACAGTGGTCAAAATGTATTCAGAATTGTTCCACCAAACTGCTGTCAAACCACTGACCATTTTTCATAAACTAGAGTATGTTATGATTACGTGTTCTTTTGAAATTATACCAGATCCTTTTTGATGCTGTTCTCAGAAAATCCTTTAATTTTTATTATAAAGGATTTTCTCGAATAACCAGGATATATTGTTCATTTTTTTGGAATAATATATTTTGAACTCTTGCTTGTTTTTGTTGGCAATAGTTTCAATTCCTGTCAGGATATAGTACCGTATTTTTGTTGGTATTATTGTCCTCATAAATGGGTCAGATGGAAATGGTTCATATGTCGAGATCATATCTTACTCAGGTTTGTTTTTTAAACATTTATCAAAGGTTGATTGCCAAACTGTACTTAAATTACTGAGGCACTCATGTTTTAATTGACATGTGGTAAAAACCTTGAACGAAAATGAAGTGCCTTAGTAAAAAGTTCTCATCATCTGGGATACTAAACCACTGTCCCTCAAAATTGACATGTGGCAAAAACCTTGAATGAAAATTCTCAAAACAGTTGCTGAAATACTTGTCCTTCAAATCTGTACTATTTACCCTAATCACTGTTTTGTTTAAACATCTGATCACTAAATACTATCCACTGCTGAAAGTCAACCACTGGTTCTTCATTTTGCTTGGCAAGCACTGATGCTCAAAATCAGTGTCTTATCCACTGATATGCTATCCACTGATAGTAAAAATCTTCCACTGATTTCACTTTATTACTGTTGTAACTACTGATGCTTGGTACATCAGTGCCTCCTAAAACAACTATTTTACACCCTTCATCTAATTCATCAGTGTTTTGACACGTGGTCAGTTTTTAGCCTTTAGATCAAAATAACCGCTGCCACATCAGCGATCATTTTTTCCCTAAATAAAACCCTGATCAAAACCCCAAACAGGGTTTTACACTGTCGAATTGAATTCCAAAGTTCTCTTCTCAAAGCAGTTTCCAACCTTTCTTCCAAAAACACTCTCCGATTCTTCTTCATCAAAATGACGAAGTCAAAATCAAAATCAAAATCTAAACCAAAATCACCATCATCTTCAAAAGAGGTCGCTCAAACGACCGAAGAAATCATTGAAATCCCATACAAATCACCGCATAACTACTTGGGTCTCCTCACAAAAGCTACCGATAACCACACCTTCGACTCCATCATTGATACTCTATCTGCATCAAAGTACAAAACTTTGTTGACAGCAGATGCTCCCATTTACTTGCAAACCCAGAGAGAGTTCTGGAAAAAGGCGACGCTTGTAAAACAAGACGATAAAGCCATAGCCATTAACTCTTCGATACAGGGTAAAGTGATTCAAATCACTCCACAATCAATCTCCGAAGTTTTTAAACTCGATGATCTAAAAGGTAAAATTTATTTTGATAAAGCCGAGATGAAAACTGATTTCACAAAAAGGGGATATGCAGAACAATCAAAAGTAGATACCTTACAAAAAGGTTATTTTCCATCTGCACCCAGATTTTTAATTCACACACTTTTAAGTTGTGTTTCAAACAAAACAACAGCGTTTAACGAAATACCATTGAAGATTCAATGCCTGGGCTATGCTATTTTAAACAATAAAGATTACAACTACTCCCAGGAGATCTTCAATGACATGGTAAAGAATGTTGATAGCAAATCATTTCTTCTTTTTCCAAGATTTCTAAGCTACTACTTTAAACAAAAATTTGAAAAAGAGGATGAAAATTTGCCCAAATAAGGTGTTCATTTTCAAATAAAAGGCTTAACAAAAGAAACATTTTCAAGAATGATGGCACCAATAAAAACAAAAGCAGAGGTGTCTGAGCAGATTTCAGCAGTTACCACTGCTCCCTAGACATCTGCTGCTGAGCCCACTGCTCCAGGTGAGCAGAGAAGCACAACCACTGCTTTGAAACCCACACCTGACATCACCAAAAAGACCAAAAGAAAATCTTCCAAAAGGCCCACTAAACCCAAGAAAAAGGCAACTCTGGAAGATGAGATCCCAGAGCAACTGCCTGTGACAACACAAAAGTCACCACAAACCACTACTGCTACTTCCTCACAGCAGTTGGAAGAAAGATCTCAACCCATGCCTAAAACTCCTCCTGCATCCTCACAAAAGGATCAGGTTGTAATCACAGGGACACCAAATTATGAAGCTCTGGATCCACTTGGCTCTATCTTCCACAGTCCTGATCCCAAGGACATGTCTCTTTCAACTCCCATACCCTCACCAATCATACTACCACAATCAATAATACCCCTGTTGCATGCAGTTGATATTGCACAGACACAAACCAGTTCCTCTCTATCACCTATCACTGAGAGTATACCCCCACAAGTGACTGGGTCTGATGCTTATACCTCTGCTATCCCAGCAACAGTTGAGGAGGTTACACTGTAGGAGTTACATGTAACTCTTGTCAGTAGTTCAAGTGGAGCAGCAACTACAACTGATGGATCAACAGATCTTCAGTTGGACAGTTGTTTCATTAGTAAGACTCCCTTGAAGGCAATTTCTTCTATAACACCATCGATAACCACTAGTGAGCCTATTTTGACCACCAGTAACATCAAAGGTTTATCGAGTGCTGAAGAAAGAAGTCCCCAGTACCAAGAACAAGGGGCATCAATGGATGATTTCTGGAACACTGTTCCTAAGTCACACATTGGTATAACCTCTCCAGGAGGGAAATCAGATGATCCCATTAATTTGGGTGATGATTTAAAATATCAGGAATTGACGAACAGGGTTGAAAAACTTGAAGACTCAGTTGCTGAAATTAAAGATATGGTGCAAGAGATTTTAAAAGCTCAAAAAGCACAAGCCACTGCTGCTCCTGCTCAAGCACCTGCACAACATGCATTTGCTGAAAATGAGCTTTGGAATATTTTTAAACCCATGCTTGAAAAACAACAACATATGGCTGATCAAAAGCATGCTATTCAAGTACAAATGCTGACCAACATGGTGGAATCAAGATTCAAGGATACCCAAGCAGATATCAAGGCTATAAAGGCCAGCATACAAAAGACTGCCCATGGTGGAAAAGTTCCCTCTTCCATCCTCTTCATGGATAAACCCCTTGTAGATAATGCCAAAAAGGGGGGGGGGGAATCAAGTTGAAGAAGAAAGGAATAGAAGATGGGCTGTATATTGAACCAGAGCAAGAAAAACAGCCATCCAAACCACCTCAAATCACAACATCTGAAACTTCCATCCAAACAGCTGATACAGTAGTGGTTACAAAAACTGCTGTCAGTAGCCAAACAGTTGCCATTTCTTCAACACACACCACCAAAACCACTGCCCTCACATCATCATCATTACCTCCTGTTATAAAACAGAAGACAACAGATGTTACAACATCTGCTGTAATGACAACAGTGATTGAGACACCAGTTGTTTCAACCACTGTCAGTCAACCACAATCACAAACTACTGTCACTCATATCACTATCACTGATCCACTCACTACATCATCAGCCTCTCCTACAATAAAAAGGAGAAGGATTCTCATATCTGATGATTCACCACCACCATCACCACCATCAAAAACTACGTCACCTCATCCATCCCCTGCTCAAAAGCAGAAGACATCTGCTGACATATCAGCAGTTGTAATGACTACAGCGGTTGAAACACCAGTTGTTTCAACCACTGTTAGTCAAACATCCACCACTGATCTCATCATTCCTACACCACAACCTCCAAAACCTCACAAAAGAAAAAAGAGAAACAACACAGGCTACTGATGAAAAGTATGATCCTGTTGCTGCTAAATATCCATTGGAATTAGAAGCTGTGAAAAATGAGATGAAACAATTTTACACTGAAGATGATCCTTCAAAAAGGAAATTTCCTTCTCTCATAGGTTTCATAATTCCAGAAAACATGGATGAATATCTCGAAATAAAAGCAAGACAAGCAAGGATAAGAGCCAAAGTTGAATGCAAGGATCAAGGTGATGAAGCCATTTTGGAAAGAAGGGAATTCCTACTCAACAAAATCAAACAATTAGAAGAATATGCAAGTGATCTGAACAAAGAAATGTCAAGCCTATCCCCTGAAGCAGATCAACGAAATGAATTGAGAAAAGAATACCTTGCATACATAATGAAGGAAAAGTTCTATCCTGCTGAAGAGACAGAATTCAAAGACTGGCCAATAGTTGCATTAAAGCATGAGGCTAACAGAATTGAAAAGATTAAACTTGATCCACGGAAGAAAAAGACAGCTCCTAATTGGAACAAATACAAGAAATTCATAGCTGATCTTATTTCCGAGCATAAAAGAAAGAAGCAGGAGTTGGTGGATGGAAAGGTGGATACTGCGGATGCCATAGCAAAATGGTCAAAGCAGCAAACTGATGAAGCTTATGAAAGGCTTGAGAAACAGAGGATGAAAGTCTCTGATATTTCTAAAAAGTCTGACTACAAAAAGCTACAGGAGCAAGTTAAGACCTTTGAAACACAAATCAGCACAACAGAAGCCTTTGTCACAAAATTGAGAAAAAAAAGGAAGGAAATGCTGTCTGTTGGAGAAGAAAAGGATAAAGAAGCTGATCAGATTGAAGAAGCTATTAAGAAAATAGCTTCAGATAAAGAAAGATTAGCAAAACTACAAGACCTTGCCAAAAAGGTCAAAGTAGTAAGCCAAAAATCATCAGCAGATGTCACAAACAGTGAGCTGACTGACAAAGAAGTTGAAGCAGACATAGCACCAGCTAATGAGATTATTGAAAAAGCGTTCACACGAGTTTCTGAAGCTCATGATACTGCTTTACACTTTATTTCTAGGCCAAACACTTTAAGTTCATCAGACAATAAACCTCTCCCAAGAAACCCATTTGGTTTAAAAATACTAAAGTGGCTCTCTGATCAAAAGACCCACGTATTGACTCTGATCAGAATCAATGGAGAAGTGAGGCATATATCAAGGAATCAAGCACTAGGCCTGAGTGTTGAAGATCTACAAGATCTCCTTGAGCTTACACTGTGCAGGGATGAGGCTGATTCAAGTTCTAAAGATTTTGAGGAAGAATTTAAAAGAAAAGCAAAGGAACATCTGATGAAGAATAAAAATCCAGAATTATGAAGGGTTTTGGCATTATCTGTTCCAGGGGGAGATTGTTGGGATTGAACCCTACCAGAGGAACAGATAATGAAAGCCAAAACCGGTTCACAACAGTGGATTCACAATAAGCAGACGTTTACTCTAAGCTCTCCCCTTGACAGTGGTTACCTATCTGCTGATACACTCTAAGTACTGCTCAGAAGAACAACTGATGAACGAAACACTGATGAAACAACTAAAGACTGCTAAAAGGCAGACACTGAGCTCTATCTACTGCTGTCTCTTAAGTACTGCTGAAGACCCAAGCACTGCTCATTCAAAGACTGATCACCTTTTGAAGAAAGCACTGATGTTCAAACAATCAGTGCTTAGGCTACAACAGTGGAACGTGAACAGTGTTAGACTTGTTTTGTATCTTATTATCAATCAGTTGTTAGACGTCAGTAGTTTTGTATAGACCAGTGTTTACAGGTTGTTAGGCTGTTAGATGTCACTATCATGGTGACGTCAGCTGAGGTACATCAGTGTTTTGGTTTTCCTATAAATATGATAGTACTCTGTACTGTTATATTTGATCGTTTTGAGTGGGTCCTTCTCCTCAATCCAATCCTTTCATCTTGTGCAACCAACCCTGAAGTATCAGGCTGAGGGGGAGTTTAGTCTGTAAGCTTGCATTGTAACCTTTTGCTCTTAATGTAATCTTTCGACTCTATGAAAAGTAATTGTTTATCAAACTATATTCTCCTTTGATTGTGTTTACAAAGTTTGTTATTCATTTCCGCTGCACTTAAAACTACTCATATCTATTTGATTTGTTCAAATCTCACAAACAAGCACAATCAGTAGATCCTCAGATCCTAACATAAAAGATGCCACCAAGAGTAAGAGGGAGAGGAAGAGGCAAGGGGCCATACGTCGCCCCGAATGACCATGAGGCCGGGCCTTCGCACCGGCGAACACCATCAGATTCACTTAACCCGGGTCCTCAAGATATCTGGAGGACCTATACTGAACTAGCAAGGCGCTCAGATTTGTTGAGCTCCTCCCCTTTGTTTCAAAACTCCTTTGGGTCTCATTCTGAAAATGAGCCCCATAATTCTCACCAATCTTACATTCCTCTCCAGGGTTACAACTCACCTTTTGATGACCCAACACCTTTTTTCCAGAGCCGGTTCAACCCGGCAAATTACCTTGGAGAACCAGTGGGTTTTAACTTTTAACCCACTAGGACCTGAAGACCATTTCTCTAGTGACCATGCAATGGACATGGATGAGGACATTGATCCTGCAGAGCCACCGTCCGGAACCCCTAACCATCCCATCGAAATTTCGGATGGGTCACCTTTCGTGGGATCACCTTACAATGGTCCCGATAGCTATGAAGAAAGGTTCCGATAGATCGACTGGGTGTTTACTCCCAGTTACCACAACTCTCCACAGCAGCAGCAGCAGGATCCCTCCGAGGATTCTCGATTTTTCGCGGTCACTCCGCCACCACAACCAGCCCCGCAGCAGCCTCCGGAGCCGCCGAGGCGAAGAAGAACAACCGCACGGATGTCCGTGCGAGGAGGAGTGCGAATCGGCACCCCTCAACCTACTAGTGGCTGCCGCTACTCGCCACTCCATGAAGACCCACAGATGGGTGGATCTTCAAACCCCATCTCGGAAGTAAACTCTGCGCCTGTCGCGTCACGACCATTAGGTTTTGGAGACCCAATTCCTACATACACCGGTGCGGCAGCATATAACCCCTTTGAGCAGCCGGTCCACACGAACTACAACTATGCAGAGGCCTTCCCTTACCTTGTAGCAGCGGCAAACTACAATGCCCATCATCCGGAAGGATCCTTTGGGATCCCATATCAAGCCGGATACTCACACTATGGGTACCCACCTTATGGGTATCATCAACCGCCACCTCCTCAACCTCCACTATATCAGCAACCCCCGCAGCCGCCAGCAATGTCACCACAACAGCATCAAGAGATTCTCCAAAGGATAAATGAGGTGCGGCAGGAGGTGCGTGAAGACCGTTGGCAAAACCGTGGAATGTTCAAGAGTCTGTCAAACTTAATTAAAGGAAAAAGCAAGAAGGATCATTAAATCCTTTAATTGTTTGTTTCATCTTAGTGTTGTAATCATATCCCTGCGTGGACATTTGTTTCTGTATTCTGCCCCTGCGTGGGCATGTCTTTTTGTATTTTGCCCCTGCGTGGGCATGTCTTTCTGTTAACCCATGCGTGGGTATGTTATTTCTGTTTAAGCCCCTGCGCGGGCATGTTATTTCAGTAGAAGTCCCGTTTAGGGCAAACATGTACTTGTTTAAATTTTAATGGAATGATTGAATTTAAATTTTCATTTTTGATTAAAATATATGCATAAATATAATATGGGAAATAAATGAAAATATAACATTCTACTTATGAGACCTACCATTATAATAAAATAATAAAAATCTAAAAAGGGGACAAAACCTAGCCATGTGTCATTATAAGACAGGGCCAAGATGGTAATTCCTCAAATTAGATTCAGGTCCTTATTAACACCTCAATTTAGGATTGTTCTGTGTTAAATGTTAAAAAAGAATCTTAAAGGTAAAACCTAGTCTATATGTTGTTACAGACATGACCAAGATGGTAAAACCTATTCAAAGGGTTCCAATCCTTGTTAACATCTGAAAACATGTTAACACTCGTGACAAAATGTGATTCGATAAAATCGCATGAGTCATTCTTATATTTGATTCTCCCTAATACTTTTAATTGATTAAAACATCCATTAGGGATATAACGCCTACGGGCTATACTCATTGTCATATAAGACAAAAGACAGCCGTGGTCTTCGACCCCCTGTTAAGAAGAGGTAATGAATTATAATTAAAACCTCATTACCATGACCCTATAAGATCATGATTAAAGATTTATAACCATCCACGTGACTAGGCCTTTTTTCCATTGATATATTTTAAATTATAACTAAGGATTATTATAATAAAAATCCTAAATATATATATACTTAACAAATTAATCGATAATGGTTCTTAAATACCATGATTAATAAATCTTCTAGAATAATAAAACTATTATAGACATCTGAATGATTAAAAATCATTATTTTATGTAGCAATCAAGCTACATGGCCGGGTCAGACGAAGCCAACAGTCACCCCAGGGATAATCATGACACCTCCAGAGTCAACGTAGCAGGAGCAGAATTACAGGCATTAATAGACAATGCTGTTACAAGAGCTTTGGATAGGCAATTCAATAAATCCAGTGGTACGCATGTCAGGACCCAATCTGTACCACACTCTAAACCACCCTCAAGGACTCATACTGTTCACAAGAGTGATTCTCATCACTCAACGAACCAGAGGAGTGTTCCATCTAAGAGAGTTGTGCTGAACCAAGAACCACGTGCTAAAGGTTGCACCTATAAGTACTTTGTTTCATGCAAACCTAGGGATTTTACTAGGGAGAAAGGAGCAGTTGACTGCATGTCATGGTTAGATGAGATGGACACTGTAGTAGGTATCAGTGGTTGTGTTGATAAGGATGTGGTAAAGTTCGTATCTCAGTCATTCAAAGGCGAGGCACTAGCGTGGTGGAGGTCTTTGATTCAGGCCACTGGAAAATCCCATTGTACAATCTGTCTTGGGAACAGTTTGTTACATTGATTAAGGAAAACTACTGCCCTCAGCACGAGGTTGAAAAGATTGAAGCTGATTTCTTGTCATTGGTTATGAAAAACCTAGATTGTCAAGCCTACCTTACGAGCTTCAACACTATGTCAAGACTGGTTCCGTATCTAGTGACTCCGGAACCCAAGAGGATAGCCCATTTCTTCGGGGGTCTAGCCCCGGAGATCAAGGCCAGTGTGAAGGCCTCCAGACCAGCTACTTTTCGGTCTGCAACTGATATATCATTGCCCGTTACTTTGGACGCGGTCAGGAAGAGATCGCTGAGAAACACGGACGCTGAGAAGAGAAAGCGTGAGGATGACAACTCACGACGTTCAGACAAGAAGCGTAAGGGAAACGATGACCACAAGAAGAGTTCTGGAACTAAGAAAGATGGTCATCAGTCGGGTGATAAGCCCAAGTGTAAGGTCTGTAAGAAGCACCATTTCGGGAAATGCAGATTTGAATCGAAATCCCAGTCACAGCCAAGAGTCTGTGGGATTTGTAAATCCTCTGAGCACAAGACCTTAGACTGTAAGAAAATCAAGGATGCTACATGCTATAACTGCAATGAAAAATGGCATATCAAGTCCAACTGCCGAAAGTTTTCTAAGAAAGCTGAGGAAGGGAAAAAGACCAATGCTAGGGTCTTCCAGATGAACGCATAAGAGGCGATCCAGAATGATAATGTCATAACAGGTACCTTCCTTATTAATGATGTTTATGCAAGTGTGTTATTTGATTTTGGAGCAAATAAGTCATTTGTTGATGATAAGTTTTGTAAGTTGTTAAACCTACCTGTTAGAACCCTAAGCATAAAATATGAGGTTGAATTAGCCGATGGTACCATAGAAACCGCATCAACCTTATTAGATGGATGTTTCATATCCATTAGGAACCACTCTTTTCCTTTGTCCTTACTTCCTTTGAAGTTAGCCAGTTTTGATATAGTTATAGGCATGGATTGGTTATCGCATAACCAAGCCCAAATTGTTTGCAACAAGAAGCAAGTGGTGGTCAAGACTCCGTCTGGTGAACCATTTACCATTCAGGGAGATACCCAGTATGGACTGCCTGAGCAAGTGTCTATGATCAAGGCATCTAGGTATTTGAGAAAGGGCTGTGTCATTTATATGGCACATGTAACTATTGATGAGCAGAAACCTAAGATTGAAGATATCCCCGTCATTTCAGAGTACCCAGAAGTTTTCCCTGAAGAACTACCTGGTTTGCCACCAGATAGGCAAGTAGAATTCAAAATTGACATTATTCCAGGAGCAGCACCTGTTGCACGGGCACCTTACAGGTTGGCACCAACAGAGATGAAAGAGTTAAGGACTCAGCTAGACGAGTTGTTGGCAAAAGGTTTCATTCGTCCTAGTTCATCTCCATGGGGAGCACCAATCCTGTTTGTGAAGAAGAAGGATGGGTCGATGCGTCTATGCATCGATTATCGCGAGCTTAACAAGGTCACTATCAAGAATAGGTATCCTTTGCCCAGGATCCACGATCTGTTCGATCAATTACAAGGGGCAAGCTACTTTTCTAAGATCGATTTGAGGTCAGGCTATCATCAACTGAAGGTTAAAGATGAAGATGTACTTAAAATCGCGTTTTTAACGCATAGTATGCAGTAAAACTATTTTAAACATATAAGGTATGATGCCTACTGATATTTTCAGTAAATTTTTATATATTAACAGTAAGCAAAAGTTTTAAACTCAGATTTCCAGTTTTGACCCTTTAAGCCTATGTGAAATTACCAAAATGCCCCTAAGGTGCATAGTTTGGTTTTAAATGATAAATTTGACATATATGTAATACCCTAATGTTATAACTCATTAAATTAAGTATTCTTACTGATTATATCAGACCTGTAACTCAGATTATGATTTAAACTCTTTTATAACTTTTAAAATGACCAAAATGCCCTACGGGGCATAGTTTGAGTTTAAATCCATTTCGAGCATAATAGAAGATATCTTACTGATGTCACAACATATTTATGGCATATTAACTTAAGAAACCTGTATATGACTCATATGGTTACCCGTTACGCATCTTGCGCGTTCGGTTCGGGTTATGTAACTAGTTTGCATAAGTTGACTGAAACGGGTCAAACCTTATCATTTTTGTCTCAAAAACCAGAATGTGTTTAGTTTACCCATATTATACAAGTCTTCAAACTTGTCGGGTCTAAATCACATTCTTTTCCGGTCTTCGCTTAATCGTGCGTTTGAACCGTATCTTTCTTTAAAACTAACCGGTCTAAGTTTAGGCTTAATTAAAGACCCGTTAGGAAATCTAATAGGTTATTAAAAACCTTTGTTCCAGAATAGGAGACCCGGTAAAAGCTACATGCACTTGCTATTTGTGATTAATACTTTCAAAAGTAAATACTTTTAACTTATTTTCCCTATACGGGCTTGGGGTACGGTATATAAAATACCGCTTCGTCGGGCATTCGACTTTAATCATTTGGTGGTTAAATATTATCGAGATGACCCATTTAAAAAATTGGTTTTGTTTGCTTAACGCCTTTGGGGGTTTAATGACCATGTCCCAGATATCCCTGGCATCATTCATAGAATGGCCACGACCTTAGCACACGGGTGTAGGCGTACACCCGTCAGTGCATTTAAAATTAATAAGGTATAACCGCCGGTACGAGAATAACTCGCCGCGGGACTATACCATGTGGTGTGTCTATTAATCTTTAACCCGGCATGAACCGGGCAACTGAACGCATAACAAACATGTAATTCTTTTACAAGTTTATATATAAATAATTATCCCAAGTTATAAAAGGTTTTGTGCCACGTGCATTCAAATCAAATTTCTAAACCTTTTCAAAATGAGTCAGTTAATTGTATTTACCAGTGTAAACTGACGTATTTTCCCAAAAAGGTTAAGTGCAGGTACTACTCGAAATAGGCTGGCCTCTCCTTAGCATCGTTAAGAGTCTCGCAAGCTTGGATGCATTTAAGTCTGATGAACTATGTTTTCTGTTTATTTGATCCGCCTGTGGATCCGTTTAAACTACATTGTGATACTTAATATTACAATTTTATTTGGTTGAAATAAATCTATCTTTTGCTTCCGCTGTGCATTTAAAATTGTGTTGTTTGACTATAATGATATCAACTACGTCACGATACTCCCCACCGGGCCCACCGGTAATACGTGGAAATATTGGGGTGTGACAATATATCTGGGTATTCTGATACCACAGGAATTTCTTTAATTTCCTTACCTTTCCTATTAATGATTACTGAAATCATATACACCAATTCTTGTTTTCTTGAATTACTGGCCAACTTCATTACTGAAATGAATTTCAGTGGCTTTCGTGGCTTATCTCCTGTAATCACTACTAATTCTCCTGTAGGTGTATGAATTTCTATGGAATTCTTATCACAAAGAATTCTAGCACGATTGGCTACCAACCAATCCATTCCTAATACAACGTCGAATCCTGCTAAATCCATAGGTAATAGGTTTGCAGAAAATTTATGACCTAAAAGTTCTATTTTTCCTTCTCTCAAAACCTTATTTATTTTAACAGAATTTCCATCGGCCATTTCGACTGTAAAAATCTGCCTAAGGTTGGTTAAAGGTAATTTAAGAGCTTGGCAGAATGAAGTATTTATAAAACTTTGGTTTGCACCAGAGTCAAATAATACTTTTGCATAAACGTTGTGAACTAAGAACGTACCAGCTATCATGTCAGGAATTAGTTCTGCTTCCTGAGTAGTCAACTGGAAGGCTCTTGCATTTGTCTTGGTAGCTCCTTCTGCAGGTTTGGCTTTGTTATCAGCTGGTTTGGCCAATTTCGAGCAGTCTGGCCTAAAATATCCAGCTTCTCCGCACTTGTAGCAGACTGTTGCTTTCTTCTTCCTGCAATCTTCTTCTTGATACCCCGGAATTTTGCAGAAATTGCAATATCCTTTGCATCTTCCAAAATGCTTTCTTTTACAAGCATTGCAAAATGGAACAGTGGAAGATTGCCCAGTTCCTTTTCTCTTGAAATTACTACGATTACCCACACGGAATCCCTGGGTAATATTTTGGGCTGCTTCCTTCTTCCGGGTTTCTTCTCTTGTGCGTACCAGCCCGTCGGTTAGGGTGTTAGCTAATTCCACAGCATCGTCTATTGTGCGAGGTCTTGCAGCTTTAACGATATCACGGATTTCGCCAATTAATCCCCATATATAGCGGGAAATAAGTACCGGTTCTGGCGAAGCCAGGGTTGGTACTACTCTCGCATACTCGAAGAATGTCGAAGTATACCCTCGACAGTCTACATCCACCATCCGGTGGTTCAGAAATTTATTTGCCATTTATTCTTTCTCATATTAAGGACAAAATTTTCTTTCTACTAGCTGCTTAAATTCTTCCCAATTCATGGCATAGGCCACATTTCTTCCTTTGGCTTGAAGTACCGTATTCCACCATTCTAGCGCCCCTTCTTTGAAAAGATGTGACGCGTACATGACCTTGTCATCCTCGGCACATTTACTTATTGTAATCACTGCCTCGGTTTTCTCTAACCAACGTAGTGCAGCAGTTGCCCCTTCGTTACCTGCAAACTTAGTCGGTTTACAGGCAAGAAACTCCTTGTAAGTGCAACCAGGCGTTGCAGCTTTCATTCTCTTAAGGAGTGGAGCTTGCATCCCATCGTTGTCGTTATTAGTATGGTTGCCGCCTCCGTTTACACTATTACTGAAATTATCGCCATGTGTACGTTTGCTAGGAATAATTTGTTGAGGTTCAACGGGGTTTCGAGCAGCTGCAAGGATTGCTAGAATAGCGTTGGCTATTCCCTGAGCAACGATATTCTCGATATCTTGCCTATTCAGAAATTGATCTTCATTGTTTTGCCCACATTGGTTATCTTCATTAACTTGTTCATTACCAGCGTGTTCCATCTGGTAATTATTTTAGATAAGTGATTAGCATAAAATAATTAATATCTAAACATAATAATTGCACATAACTATGTCAACAAGTATAGACAAGATTATTGGTTTTTCAACGTTCGATATTTTTATATATTATAATATGCATCCGTACACACTGATTATCTTACAAAAGTTTTATTTTTATGTTATTTCACATAATTATGTTTTTATTTTATTATTATACAACCACAAACATTGCTGTCACACCATCCCTGTCAGTTGTCATCTTAGAAGCGACGTTCCCTCTCGTCATACTTCCAGGATATCTGTTCTCCTACCTCCCGGATCCTATTCCCTGCATCTATCAGCTCTTCGCCAAAATGACGGAGTTCAGCTTAGTTCTCATTACTCATTGGTGGATTTGGTACAGGTTCTGGGTCGAACTGAGGGAAAAAGGTGTAAGGATTATTTAGGAGGTTCTGAAACTGCCAGTCGTTGGTCCACCATTCGTCCATTTCTCCTAAACGTCGGGTATTGACTAGGGGATCTGGAATAGCTGGTTCCAAGTTTATTGGGAGTTGGGTTTCAGCAGGATAAGGGAAGAGGTTGTTATTGATAGGCCTAAGGATATCACAGCTTGCCAGGATACGATCCAATTCCTCCTACAATGGCAATTCCTCAACTTGCCTTGAACTTTCTCCAATTTCTATTCCTGTTTTCCTAGAACTTTCCCCAATCTCGATCCCTTTTCCTTTATCAATGGGATTTTCTATCTTGGGAATTCTCCTAGTCGCTAGTTTCCTTCTGCGCACACGCCTCCAACCCACAAATCTTCTTCTTTTCTTTGGTTTGGGTTTCTCCGGAGGTTGGGTTTGAAATTCCATAGGTTCTTCTATGTCAGCACAATACTCGGTAAAGTCTCTGGAAACTTCCACATTAACAGGATAGAGATTGAGATTCTCAAGAGCTTCAGATAATTCATTCATGCTGTTTAGCATTTATGAAGAAACACACAAAATTTTGGGTTAAAATTTTTGTAAATTAAATTTTCACAAAATCATAGAATGGAAAGCAGAAAAATTAATATTAATTACGAATATCTAATAAACCAATTTATTGAAACAAAATATTTATTTTTTTAGTACAACTAAAATATTAAAGTTTCTGGCTTGAAGGTGACATAGGTGCTAGTACTGGTTTGGCGATTTAAACTATAAGTTAGCATTTACTGCTATAGTGGCTAACAAATAGAGATTTTTCCATTGTTCATCTAACTCATCTTCCCATGGTGGGTTATTGCTTATTTTCTGAGTTTCCTTATTCATCACTCTTGTTGGCTGTGACTTCTTTATTTTCTCTTGACTTTTTCTAATAAGCCAACTTCTTTTATTAGGGGTAAGTGGTTTCTCAAAATGTGCCTTACGAACAAATATTCCCTCCTCAGTATCTGCTGAGTATCTTGAGGAATTTGATTGGGATGAAGTTCCCTTATCTTTCGGTGAACTATCTAATTAACGATATATGTTCGAAAGTCTTTGTTTACCCATACTGTAACTAACAAGTAGTCAGTTAACAAAACACATAATCACAGAATGGCAATCAGCAAAAATTAAGTATTTCTAAATACTTAATTGGCTTAAATCAGTGGCTCTGATACCACCTTTTCCTGTCACGGCCCCAGCCCCGGTTTTACCCGGTCAGGAGCCGCGGGACAGGAACCTGTGGTATTTTATTAATTGAGTTGACAGCGAAAGATTTAACAGGATCTTTTAAAACTTGAAATGCCCGATTATTTTATTCCATAAATCGGGATAAACCCCATGATTTACAATAGAGGAATTTCATGAGGAAATTCCCTGATTTACAAAACATGTTTATTCATTTTATTGAGCCACCTGTTCAAGCTTGTTAGTGCTCCGTAGTACGTTTTCCTTGATTTACAGCAGGTCGCCTGAAACATGTTTTAAAATATTTTATCAGCGGGGAAATACTGGTGAATCATTCATTTTGCATAAAACGACACATGGTTATAAATTACAGCATAAGAGCGATTACAATGGCTTCTATCTTATTTTTATCTGGCGCCGTGTCACCTGGTGACGATGGTCATACCACTATTGGGTCCTTCCCCAAGTAGTGATGATTATCACGGTTAGGATTTATTAGCCTAACTGTGAGAAATTAGTAATGTGCACAATACCCCACTAGCCAGTGATTCAAGATAACCACGACTTAATCCCTGTAATTATAACTTTTGAAAATGATTGGAGTATTGTAAAACATTGTTGATAAAAAGAGAATGACTCACATTGCAGATTTAAACGGACAGAGCTTAGCCTACTGATTAGCCTTGTAACCTAATTTAAATAACGATGCACACGAACTAGGTCAGTAACTAATACAACATTTACGATAACTCATGAGATTAAAATCCTCACAACGAATGACAATGGGCAATACGTAAACATCCATCGAATTCACGACAAATGACAAAGTATGGCCCAAATGTGGGCAGCACTTAAACATCCATTGGATAGTTTCAATCGATCGGACATTGAATCGTAGCAGCGATCGAGTTAATACCCTGTATCGTAGCAGCACCTCGCTATTTTAATTGTAATTTCGACTTTTGAGCAGACACACTTCGTTTTTGAGTTTTGGTTTCGACATCAGTGAACTGCTCATGACCCATCCTATTTATAGCAGAAATTTGGGTCTCACGCGGCCCGCGTGAGCCCTTGCTCGATTCTTACGCGGCCCGCGAGGAACCCTAGTCGTAGACTAGGGCTAGCGTGTCATTAGTAGTGCTGCCACGTGGCCTGGGAACGCTTATCCGGTCAAACACATGTTGACGCGGCCCGCGTAAGCTTCCCTTAAGGCTTACGCGGCCCGCCTGAAACCCAAAAACTTTGATTTCTTGATTTTTCATGCACAGTAGGGTTTTAGGGGTCCGGGTTTTTACTTATGGGTCGTTTTAGGACATTTTTGGAGGTCCTTACACTTCACGTGTTCACAGTGGTGGACATGTGTCACGCACTCTACAACTCGCAGTCATGTTGGTATGGCCTGTATCATTGTCGATAGCTTACTTGATTCACATCTCTACGTGTTACATGCTGGTTATACGTAAACGCTTTCTATATTATATGCTATTCAAACTTGTGTACTCACCTTTACATTTTATGTATTGAATTTATTTTAACATATGTGACAGGTTGATAGGATGATATGCTATGCTGTGATGAATCAAGTAGGAAGTCTTGAAACTCCACTAAATAAATCTGAGTTGTCGGAATAGACTTGTTTTTTAGACACGCTATCTGTAATGACTGTTATTACTTTATATGTTAGTAGTATGGGATATTAAAGTTAAATATATTGTCATTAATAGTTGTTATGGATTCTCTTGAACAATCTGTTTCGCTCAGTGCCACGCCCCGATGATTCCGCCATCGGTTGGGGTGTGACAAATAATAATTGTGATAACAATTATGTATGCATGCATATATGTTGTGTTAGACTAAAGAGAAAAAATAATAATACATCTATAACCTAAAGTTTTGTGACATCAATTGTTTCTGCCCTCATACTTCGTTCATACTTGTGGCCCAAGACAATTATCCTATTTCTTTTGTTAGTCATTGGCCCAACCCTAATTTAATCCCAAACCTCCCCACTTATGGATTATTTATAAATTACGTGTAGTTGCATGACTCTTATAACTTCCCTATAATCAAAACCCTACCTGCAATCTCTTCCTCCCTCTTGCTACTGTTAACGCAAAACGGAAATTTAAAGGCTTCAAGATCTCATTTTTATTAAGGCAACCGAACTCTCTTGATCGCTAGGTTAGTATATGTTAAGTTTTATGTTTAATTCTTTTAGTTTATACAAGTTATGTTGCTAAATCCATTGAATCTTGGCTGCATTTTCTGTTCTATGATGATACATGTATGATAAGGTTGCAAGATAACATGGTTGTCGATGTTATACTCGAACATGGATTGGTTGTGTAGCGAGGGTCTTGTATATGAGTTGAATCATGTATTTTGTAAGATTGTTAGATGTTCATGCATGAGTTTATGAAATTAACTTGGCTGCATTTGTGTATATTTCTGATGATTATAATGTTCTATGTTGATACAAGTAGTATGTGTTGCTAGGAATGATGTTTGTGAGGTGATTAAATCGCTTATGTGTTCTGTTATAGGGTATTGTTTGCGGGTTTAAATCTGGGTAGTTCTTGATGTTTTGGTGATTAATAATCTAAGTTTTTGATGATGACCTGCTGTATGTGATGTTTAAGTGCCGTTATTGTTCGCTAAACATGTAAACGGAACCATTAGAACTCGCATTAAAATGTTAAAAGCTGAAAACAGGAGGCTATTTGGTGTTTACAGCCGACTTCGGTTGGCTGTAACCGGGTCATAACTTAACAAAAATTTGATTTTCTTGAGTCTATAAGTGATATTTCGAAATACTCTTTTAATAGCGCTGGAATCATTATTTTTGGATGTTGCTTGCTATTTTAAACAAATTATTTCATTTCAGCAATTAAAGCTGCGTTTTTTTCTGCAGAAAATGCAACTCACGTTTCATGTCATAACTTGGTATATGCTTACTGTTTAGACGTGAAAATTTTACTGTAGATGCCCTTGCTCGATTAAGTAATTTTATTGTCGGGTTCGCGTCAATCGGATAAAAGTATATTTTTAAATAAATAATTCGGCAAACATAGTCAGATTACGACAAATCTGCTCACTGTTTGGCTCAAGATTTGTCACGGAAAAGTTGTAAGGAGTTTGGTCACGAAATTTTTACACAACAGTCAATACTCCGATTGACACATCCTGTAATGTTTTGGGAATTTTTCTGTACACAAACTATTCCGGATAACACTCCGAAAACTGTCCGAAAATGTACTATATTGTTGATTTTTATTGAAGAGTATTTTAAATATTTTGTGACACTTGTATTGTCGCTAAGCGATGTCGTGATAGATTCATACATGATAATTAGTGTTGTATGATAGAATGGGCTATGTGCTAGATATGTGTAGGATTCGTGTTTCCGCGTGAGCACACCCACTAACCCTTAAATGGTAATCATGCTAGGACGTGACTGACCGGTTCCACCTCACATATTTCTTTCCATAACTTAGTCTGCCAAGCTAATCTAAGGTGAGTTCACACTTTTCTAAAAAGCATGTAATTCCTGGTGGTTTGGGAATGGAGCAAACAATAACCATCCCCCTTTGGGTGGGATGCAAAATACGTATTCTCCTTGGGTAGAATACGGGTAACCTCGTCCCCTTGCGAGGGACGGAAACCGTTAATTTACTATTTATTTAACATCTCTTAAGTGGACTAGACGGAACTCTATCTGAAAGTCCCCACACATTTTATATCGATTAATCGCCGGGCCAATGGCAAACGAGTTATTAGTTAAATAGCGCTTTTAGGTTTGACAAGCCTCACACCGTGCCGTAGATGACGGGCGTGGACTAATATACTTGGGCACTTAGTCAATGATGATAGACATTGACTCGGGCACTAAACATAACTACAGTCAGTAGTCAGTATGGTACGGGTGTAGTAGTTTAAAACAATGGGGTAGCTCCCCATGACACGTTTTATAAGAACACATTAATTTAACAAACTTATGTTTTTGGAACAACACTACACAACTGTGAACTCGCCAACATTTTTGTTGATACGTTACTACATGCTTTGCAGGTTGTTAGGTACTTACTGGAGCTTGCACGGAGGATTGGTCGTTGTGGGAAAAGAACCATTATTGGGTTCTTATGAAACTTTATGAACTTTTAAACTTTTTATTTGGGTTTTATACATTATGCTTTTGCTGACACTGAAATTTGGTTTTGGATACTTGTTTTCGTAAACACTAATCGTTTTGATTGCGATGGACTTTATTTACCGTTACTTATTGTTCAATATGATTGGTGGCATGATCCTGGTCAGTCACACGCCTCGCGGTAATACTCTGCATGTGGATTTTGAGGGTGTGACACATACTGTTCAAAACCCAGACAGCTACATTGTGCAGTTACATCTTCTTCAAGATTCTTGAAATACACCTAAAAAAAATTAAAATCGCATGTGTATGTGAACAAAATCGCATGTCTAAAAAAAATCATTTTCTTGAAAATAATTTAAATTCGTATGTGTTTCTCAAAATCGCATGTTGTAAATCATGTTCTGTATTAAATTCGCATGGGGGTTTTCAAAATCGCATGTTTTAAAATATATTCTGTATTATCTCTAAAAACCCGTCTCTGTGAGCTTTAAAGTCTTTCAACGATATCCTTATCTGGGCACCCTCGATTTTGGTGTCCATTGGTATACATTCAGTAATAGTTCCATATATCTCTGTCTGCTGATCGAAGAATATAAACCCGGTGTATATCTTAGCAACACCTTTTTCCAAAGTAGTTTTGCTTCAATCATCAGGCTCAGTATATCTTGAAATATGATCATTCTTTCTATGATTGAACCTTTGGACATCCATTGAACCGTCAAAATGATTCATAAACTCTACAAGAGTGAGTTATGAATTAGCCACCTTGCAAAAAAAAATGTGTCACACCCCAACCGATGGCGGAAACATCGGGGCGTGGCACTGAGCGAAACAGATTGTCCAGAAGTTTCCATAATAACTATATTTACCAAATATTTAAGCAACACGTCCCATACCATGTCATATGTGATAATATAATTAATACAGACAAAATCTAGTCAAGTAGTTATGTTCCGACAACTCTGATTTATACATAGATAGCTTATTTATTGGTTTCTAGGACCTCCTTTCCAAGCTTGGATTTCATCACAGCACAGAGAGCATCCTAGACCTTACCTTGCCTCAAGTTCACAGCAACCTAAGCATATAAACAACTTAAGCACCTGTCACATACGTTAAAGTAACAGTCAATACACATAGTGTAAAGGTGGGCGTACAAGTTTGATAATAGCATATAGAGTTCGAAGGCGTTACGCATAACCAGCACGTACACAGAGTGAAATGAGGCATGTTAGTTATCGACATGAACCTATCGATACCAATGACTGCGGGTTGACTGCCCAAGGCAGTTCGCGATACATTCTCACCACTGTGAGCCATGTAGGTAATTGTCCTTAACTACCCCCGAGTGAACGGGTGCTGAGTCCAAACTAATAGTACTATCGTTGCTAAGGCAGGTAGACAACATTCCATGTGTAAACATAACAAACAAGCATTCATTAAGTCACGTATAACATGCGGTAACGGTTAGCGTTTAAAGTTGTCGCAACCCCCGATCCCTTATCTGTCCCGGGAACGGGCGGACGCGAACTCAGAGTTTTGGTGGTATCAGCTTGTTTAATTTGGAAGCGGAAATTACATCAGGACCGTAGTTAGGAAATGTTTATCAGAGTAAAACCACCATATTTAATATTAATAATAACATGGGCAAAACCCAAGTTTCTTATTACAATACATTTATAGGGATAAACCCTATTTTATTGAATTTAAAAACATCGTCTTTTAGGTAACTTTTATAGCCACATTTTTCCCAAGCCTTCAGTGCTCTCCAGCTGGCTTTTTACTAATTGGCTGTCACATTGTGTTACCTGAAACGCGTTTTTAAAAACATTTGTCAGCGGGAAATACTGGTGAGTGAATCCCAGTTTAATCAAGAAATATTTTATTAATTTAAACAGTATTGAGAGCGATCACATTGTTTATTTCTACACAATTACTCATTCAGTACTGTCAATCCTGACTTGTGGGTCATATTACACGTTGGCTAACTCATTGTCCAATGGTAACGTACTGTCATCCCGACTTACTACTCGCAGTAGTAAATTTTGTATACAAAACCCCAACATACCGGCAGTAATTGAAGAACTACAAAGACTCAATCACCGCTTTATCACATTGTAAAACAATTAAGGTTTTGTAAAATATTACAAAAAGGTTAATAAAAAGAGGATAAACTCACATTGCTATCTTAGACTTCGCGTAAGGGTTTCCTGGGAATAATCTATAATTTACACAAATGTACATAGGTTAGTATCATAACCCTTTGAAAATATTAATGATACCCTCCCCGAGACGGCATTCCAACAACTACGTCGGGCAGAACCACGACAGTTGTTACGGAACCCTAAATCAATCGGGTAGCGTATCTACTACGAAACCGGGGTTATAATACTTACAACGGAGCAGAACCTCGCTAATTAGGGGGTATAATACTTGAATATTATGCCTATATCTTCAGAAATTCGCTTAAGAAAGAAAAGAAATGAACGAGGAATACTGAAACCCGATTCCTGCTTATATAGTTGCTGGAACTGGGTCTCACGCGGCCCGCGTAAAAGACAAGCGGGGCTTACGCTGCCCGCGTCGTAGGCCGGGTAGGGTTTTGGTGATCCGGGTCATCGCCTAGACTCGCCACGATGTCGACACGTGTCGGCCTCTGGTGTCTCTACGTTGTTGATCTCACGCGGCCCGCATAAGATTGAGATGAAGTTTACGTGGCCCGCCTGAACTTAAGAAATCAAACGGAATCAGGTTCTAACCTTTATACCGCCCGCGTGAGTGTTGGGGTGGGTCTACGCGGCCCGCCTCAGCTTAAAAGTCAGGTTTTTATTTATTTTTAATATTATTTAATGTATATCGGGATCAGTTTTCACATACGGGATGTATTTAAAGACATATTGGGATATTTTAAAATATATTAGGGTGTCAGAAATATTCAAGAGTGTTGGTTTTGTTGAGGGTTGTTACATTCTCCCCACCTTGTTTTAGAGCTCGTCCTCAAGATCTACTGGAATAAATTTGGATATTTCCTTTGCATTTCTGATTCAAGCTCCCATGTGTATTCAGGTCCTCTTTTAGAGTCCCATTTTACTTTGACGAGAACTAGTCTCTTATGTTTGAGATTCTTGACTTTCATGTCTTCAATCTGTAGAGGTTTTTCTACAAACTTAAGTTGTTCATTTACCTCTATATCTTTAAGAGATACTATCAGTGGCTCATCAGCTAAACACCTTTTTGAGATTAGATACATGAAATACATCATGTATTCCTGCCATTTCCTCTGGCAGTTGTAGCTGATAGGCTACAGGTCCTATTTTTCTAATAATCTCAAAAGGTCCAATATACCTGGGACTTAGCTTTCCCCTTTTTATAAATCTTACTACTCCTTTCCAAGGAGAGACCTTTAATAATACTTTATCTCCTTCTTGAAATTCCAAGGGTTTTCGTCGGTTATCAGCATAACTCTTATGTCGATCACGTGCTACTTTCAATCGTTCCTTGACTTGAATAATCTTGTCAGTTGTTTCTTGTACTATCTCAGGTCCAGACAGTTGTTTTTCCCCAATTTTTGCCCAACAGACTGGGGTTCGGCACTTTTGTCCATAAAGTGCTTCGAATGGTGCAGCATTGATACTTGTGTGATAACTGTTATTATAAGAAAATTCTATTAAAGGTAAGTGATCGTCCCAATTACCCCCGAAATCAATTACACAAGCTCTAAGCATGTCCTCCATTGTCTGAATTGTCCTTTCGCTTTGTCCATCCGTTTGAGGATGATAAGTTGTGCTTAACTTTAACTTGGTTCCCATTGCCTTTTGGAAACTTGACAAAAAATGAGAGGTAAATCGACTATCTCTATCAGAAACAATTGATAAAGGAATTCCATGTAAAGAAACAATTTCATTTACATATAATTTAGCTAGCTGTTCCATACTGAATGTTTCCTTCATTTGTAGGAAATGAGCTGACTTGGTGAGCCTATCTACAATCACCCAGATTGTATCATTTCCTTTCTTTGGTTTGGGTAATTTAGTAACAAAATCCATTTATATCAATTCCCATTTCCACACTGGGATTTCTAACTGTTGTAGAAATCCTGAGGGTTTCTGGTGTTCTGCTTTAACTTGTGAACAGGTTAAACATTTAGAAACATAGGCTGCTATGTCCTTTTTCATTCCTATCCACCAGAAATTCTTTCTTAAATCTTGATACATTTTATCATTTCCTAGATGCATCGTATATTTAGATTTATGGCCTTCTTCTAATATACGATGACGTCGGTTTCTTAATTTAGGTATCCATATTCTCTTTTCATGGAATCTCCAAATTCCATCTGTTCCTTGTTCTAATTCTTTTATCATACCTTTTAATTTTTCAGTATCATCCTTGATTACTAATTCTTGTGCTTCTCTTATCTGATCATTTAAATCTACTTGTAGATTTAATTTAAGAGAACGTACCCTTTTTGGCCTTTCATGATACTTTCGACTTAAAGCATTTGCTACTACATTTGCTTTTCCTTCATGATACTGGATATCGCAATCATAATCACTAAGCATCTCCATCCAGCGTCTTTGTTTCATATTCAACTCCTTTTGCTTGAAAATATACCTTAAACTCTTATGATCAGTGAATATGGTAAACTTACTACCATAATGGTAATGTCTCCAAATCTTAAGAGCAAAAATTATAGCTCCTAACTCTAAATCATGGGTTGAATAATTCTCTTCATGATTCTTAAGTTGTCTAGATGCGTAAGCTATAACCTTTTGTCGTTGCATTAATACACATCCATAGCCTAATTTAGAAGCGTCACAATAGACTATAAAGTCTTCAGTTCCTTTTGGTAATGCTAATATGGGTGTATGGGTTAATTTTTGCTTAAGGATTCTAAATGCTTCTTCTTGTTTTAATCCCCATTCAAACTTAACAGATTTACAGGTTAGCTTAGTTAAGGGAATGACTATTCTCGAAAAATCTTGGATAAACCTTCTATAATAACCTACCAATCCTAAGAAACTTCTAACCTCGGTTGGTGACTCAGGGGTTTTCCATTTAGTAATTGCCTCGATCTTTGTGGGATCCACATGAATTCCTTCATGATTGACTAGGTGTCCAAGAAACTGTACCTGTTCTAACCAAAATTCGCACTTTGAAAATTTAGCGTAAAGCTTTTCCTTTCTTAATAAACTTAAAAGTGCGTGCAAATGCTTTGCATGATCCTCTTTATTCTTAGAATAAATGAGAATATCATCTATGAAGACAATTATAAATTTATCCAAATATGGCTTACATATTCGGTTCATCATGTCCATAAATGCGGCTGGAGCATTGGTTAAACCAAATGGCATGACAGTAAATTCATAATGACCATACCTTGTTCTGAAAGCGGTTTTAGAAATATCCTCTTCCTGTACCTTTAATTGATGATATCCTGACCTTAAATCGATTTTAGAGAAAAATCGAGCTCCTTGCAGTTGATCGAATAGATCATCGATTCTTGGTAATGGGTATCGATTCTTTATCGTGACCTTGTTTAATTCACGGTAGTCAATGCAAATACGCATTGATCCGTCTTTCTTTTTAACAAACAGTATCGGCGCTCCCCATGGTGACGAACTTGGTTGTATGAATCCTTTTTCTAGCAATTCGTCTAATTGTTTCTTCAATTCTTGCATTTCTACAGGTGCCAAATGGTAAGGTGCTTTGGCAATCGGAGCTGTTCCTGGTATTAAATGGATTCTGAATTCAACTTCTCTATCTGGAGGTTGCCTTGGCAATTCTTCTGGAAATACATCTGAAAACTGAGATACTACTGGAATATCTTGTAAATATTTTCCTTTAGTGTTAGTGATTATAGAAATCAAATACACTATAGAACCTTTTCTTATATTACTTGCAGTTTTCATCACAGAGATGAATTTTGTGGATCTAGATGGTTTATATCCTTTAATTGTGATCGTTTTACCTTTTGGTGAATTTACTTGAATTGACTTTTGATCACATAAAATACTGGCTTTATTGGCTATTAACCAATCCATTCCTAAAACAACATTAAATCCTGCCAGATTCATGGGATAAAGGTTTGCCATAAATTTCTGATTTAAAATTTCTATGTTTGCTCCTTGCAAGATTTCAGAAATCCTAACAGTTTCTCCATTAGCTGTTTCTACTAAGCATTCTTGTGGTAGTTTAGTTAATGACTGATTTAGAAATTTGCAAAATGATGTATTAATAAAACTTTGGTTTGCACCAGAGTCAAATAATACTTTAGCAAAAACATCATTAACTAAAAACGTACCAGCTATGACATCTGGAATCATCTTAGCTTTATCTGCAGTCAGAACAAATGCTCTAGCATTTGAGTATTCTTGTTGTTTGTAGCAGGAGCTAATTTCGGACAATTAGGCTTGATATGACCTTGTTCTCCGCAGTTGTAACATATCCTGTTATTAGCTTACTTCCTGCAATTTTCCTCCTTGTGCCCCGATATTTTGCAAAAGTTAAAGTATATGGAGCATCTTCCTGAATGCTTTCTTTTGCAATTCTTACAGTAAGGTGCAGAGGTAGAACCTATATTTTTCCCACGATTAAAATTTCCAGAACGAAATTCTTGTGTGAGATTTTGGGTTAGATTCCTTCTTTGATCCTCTTCTCGGGTACGAACTAATTCATCTGTCAAGGTATTGGCTAGTTCTACAGCTTCTTCTATGGTTTGAGGTCTAGCTGCCTTGACTACGTGTCTAATCTCTCCAATTAATCCCCAAATATAACGGGAGATTAACACTGGTTCTGGTGAAGCAAGAGTTTCCACTATTCTAGCATATTCAAAGAATATCTTAGTGTATCCCTTACTATCCACACCAGTCATCCTAATGTTTAGGAATTTGTTTGCTATATGTTCCTTCTCATTGGGTGGGCAGAATTTCCTTTCTACCTTGTTCTTAAATTCTTCCCATTCCATATTGTAGGTTCTATCACTTCCTCTTGATTGGAGGATAGTATTCCACCATTCTAGTGTTGAATTCTTAAACAGATTATAAGCAAACAATATCTTATCTTCTTCAGCACACTTGCTTATTCTTAAGACTACCTCAGTCTTCTCTATCCAGCGTAGGGTTGCAATGGCCCCTTCATTGCCCGATAATTCCATTGGTTACAAGACCAGAATTCTTTATAAGAACAACCGTAAGACACAGTTCTTCTCCTTTTGGGAATGGGCAATTGAAGTAAAGGTCCATTGTTTACACTATTTTCGGGTTCGATGGGTCGCTTACTGCTATGCTTACTTTTATTATTCGCTTCTTGAATAGTTTGAATAATAAATGGCATGGCATCTATGATTCCTTGTGCCACTATATGTTGAACAACACTATTATCCATTTGGTTTCCATTGTTATTGATGCTTGGATTCTCATTAACCAGGTTAATGTTACTCTGGTTATCATTATTCAGATTTCCTTGATTTCCTTCGTCGGCCATCTGAATTTTAATCATTTACCAATCATTAATATCACAAAATAATATTAATACAGTCAATCACATGACACGCATTTTTGCCAAAAGCATCGATCATTGCGACTTGTACTCTATTCATATACTATTATGCATCTATTACACACTAGTACTGAAATAAAATTACAATACCAACTGAAATAGAATTATACTAATAGTAATAGGCATCTGTACACTCATATTTTATTTCATTTTTATTTTATTATATTATATTATTATTACTATTACCATCTCCTCTATCACATCACGGATATGGATTCATCCAAAAATCCATATTGCGCTCATCGTATTTCCATACGAGACGCTCTCCCACCTGTCTCATTCTCTCACTGCTTTCTAAAATCTCCTCTCCAAAAGTCCTAAGTTCTTGCACGTTTTCTGCACTCATTGGGTGTGCAAGTTCTAGGACTGGGTTCTGAATCTGGGGTGCGGGTTCCTGGTATGGGGGTGAAAGTGCCTGAAATCGGTAAGGATATTCTAAAATCTCCCTAATATAGTTATCATGGTAATAGGGATCTAAAGGGTCCATACCTGGGTAGGCTCCTATGTTCTATATGGGGGTGTCTTCATGATAATATAGTTATCATGGTAATAGGGGTCGTAGTTTGGGTCTAGAGGGTTTGGTGCTTGTACCCTAGGGATTTCCTCTGGGTTGAAGTCATGCATCTCCACGTGGTTTTCAGGGTTTTCTATCTCCATGAGTTGGTCTGGGATTAGTGGTTGTGGGGCTACTAGTTGTTCCAGACTTGGGTCAGCAGCAGTTGTAGCTAGGATATGGAAATTGGCTAGGCTTCTAATAAGCATATCCTGTGTATGGGCATCTATCTTTCGCTTAATGGTTGCTAAGGCTCTTTGCTATTGTAACTATCGCATTCTTTTCCTACGCGCAAATGCTTCCTTACTAAACCATCCTCGTTTCTTATGAGGGAATGGCTCTTCTGACTGAGCTTTAAAGGCAAACACCCCTTCTTCCTGATCAGCAGAATACCCAGAAAGGGCAGGCTGTGATGAAGTACCTTCACTCCTAGGTGAATCAGACAACTGGCGACTCATGTCTGAGGGTCCTTGATCACTCATACTGTAAACTAACAAATAGTCAAATAACACATAACAAATAAATACAGTTATGTACGTATTTCCGTAATTTATTTCCTTACACAAAATTTAGAATTTAAGTGTCAGCAGAACACTTCTTTGGCTTAGACCAGTGGCTAGGCTCTGATACCACCTTCTGTCGCAACCCCCGATCCCTTATCTATCCCGGTAACGGGCGGACGTGAACTCAGAGTTTTGGTGGTATCAACTTGTTTAATTTGGCAGCGGAAATTACATCAGGACTATATTTAGGAAATGTTTATCAGAGTAAAACACCATATTTAATATTAATAATAACATGGTCAAAACCCAAGTTTCTTATTACAATACATTTATAGGGATAAACCCTATTTTATTGAATTTAAAAACATTGTCTTTTAGGTAACTTTTATAGCCACATTTTTCCTAAGCCTTCAGTGCTCTCCAGCTGGCATTTTACTAATTGGCTGTCACATTGTGTTACCTGAAACACGTTTTTAAAAACATTTGTCAGTGGAAAATACTGGTGAGTGAATCCCAGTTTAATAAAGAAATATTTTATTAATTTAAATAGTATTGAGAGCGATCACATTGTTTATTTCTACACAATTACTCATTCAGTACTGTCAATCCTGACTTGTAGGTCATATTACACATTGGCTAACTCATTGTCCAATGGTAACGTACTGTCATCCCGACTTACTACTCGCAGTAGTAAATTTTGTATACAAAACCCCAACATACCGGCAGTAATTGAAGAACTACAAAGACTCAATCACCGCTTTATCACATTGTAAAACAATTAAGGTTTTGTAAAATATTACAAAAAGGTTAATAAAAAGAGGATAAACTCACATTGCTATCTTAGACTTCGCGTAAGGGTTTCCTGGGAAAAATCTATAATTTACACAAATGTACATAGGTTAGTATCATAACCCTTTGAAAATATTAATGATACCCTCCCCGAGACGGCATTCCAACAACTACGTCGGGCAGAACCACGACAGTTGTTACGGAACCCTAAATCAATCGGGTAGCGTTTCTACTACGAAACCGGGGTTATAATACTTACAACGGAGCAACACCTTGCTAATTAGGGGGTATAATACTTGAATATTATGCCTATATCTTCAGAAATTCGCTTAAGAAAGAAAAGAAATGAACGAGGAATACTGAAACCCGATGCCTTCTTATATAGTTGCAGAAACTAGGTCTCACGCGGCCCGCGTAAAAGACAAGCGGGGCTTACGCGTCCCGTGTCATAGCCCGGGTAGGGTTTAGGTGATCCGGGTCATCGCCTAGACTCGCCACGATGTCGACACGTGTCGGCCTCAGGTCTCTCTGCGTTGTTGATCTCACGCGGCCCGTGTAAGATTGAGATGAGGTTTACGCGGCCCGCCTGAACTTAAGAAATCAGACGGAATCAGGTTCTAACCTTCATACCGCCCGCGGGAGTGTTGGGGTGGGTCTACATGGCCCGCCTCAGCTTAAAAGTCAGGTTTTTATTTATTTTAAATACTATTTAATGTATATCGGGATCGGTTTTCACATACGGGGTGTATTTAAAGATATATTGGGATATTTTAAAATATATTAGGGTGTCGGAAATATTCAAAAGTGTTGGTTTTATTGAGGGTTGTTACAAAAGTATTGCGTAGTGTGTTCGATGTGATTTTGTATAAGTAACGTATGTAACACCCAAAAGTGCGTAAAGCAAAAAGGGATCGAGTATGCTCACAGCGTTGATGGATTGAAGGGAGCGCTAGAGAATAGGGTTAGCCTGAACAGATTGATAGCATAATGATAAGCGACGCGTAAAACGATGCAAAGTACAAGTGGTTCGGACAGCAGTCCCTTCGGATGGTAGTCCGATCGGACAGCCAGTCGTGCGGGTGGTGATCCATGCGGACGGTCATTCGGTCGGATGACTGTTCGAGTGGATTGGGTCTTCCTTTGGGAAGGATGTGTTTGTGTATGATGGCTTGTCTTTTGAAGTTTTCGTTGTAGCATTTTGAAAACATTGAAGTACTTCTACCTTTCAGGTCGGTCGATCGGACGGTCGGTCGATCGGAGGGCAACCCGTTCGGTTGGCACTTCAGTGAGAACAAGTTCACAAGAGGGTGTCACTCGATCGGACGGTTGTTCGATCGGGTGGCATCCTTTGTGCATTGAACATGTTGAAAATTGTTTAAGTGTTGAAGTTTAAATGTCTCATGATTCGATTGGCAGTTCGATCGGATGGTAGTCCGATCGGACAGCAATTCGTTCAACATTCAGACTTAAAGTGTTGGTAAAAATGGTTAAGTTTGGGACCAAGGTGCAAGTCGTACGGTTTGGCTGTCCGTTCGGACAACAGTCCGTTCGAACGGCACTCCGTCCTGGTTGACCTGTTCGTCTTACACTTGGTTGTCTTTGATAGTTTGTCGTTTTATCGAGATATTTTGATAACGTGTTAAGCAACAGAAACCTCGTCAATACTTGGTGCTCCTGACCGGACAGGAATCACCCAAGCCCGATCAGTGGACGGTTCGAGACGACGTTCCACGTTTAACCCGAAATCGATAATCTCGTTGATAGAATACGGATCTTGAACCAACACAACCACAATAATGAGTAGTAAGCCGACACAAGTTCCGATTCTACCGGTTTTGAGTGCATTGAGTGTAAAAGAGTTGAAAGAAAGTTGAAAACCATCTTTCACTTCTTTTCATTGTGAATATGTTTAGATCTATGAAAGATCTTTGTTTGTTTATGTGGAAATCGGTTAGATCTAAGTTGTTCTTGGTGGAATGAGGCCAAAACATGAAGTTCTTCAAGAACACATGATGACGTCATCCTAGAACACCTTGAATCTTGATGATTTCACGGTTAAAAGTTAAGATTCAAAAGATAGAAAGGTGTAGGAGTGCGTGTAGATTAAGGAAGTACAATATTTAGGACGAGATCTTACCGGAATCGTGAGAAATCTGAAGAAAAGTGAGGAAAACGAGCTGGTCGGACGTTAGTTGCCAAAAGTAGAAAGTGTGAAAGTGACAAGGGGTATTTATAGGGTTACCTAAAGTGGAAGGGAGTGGAGAGGGGCTGGTCGCTCGGTTAGGCAGTCCGATCGGACGGAAGTCCGATCGGTCGGCTGGTGGCCTGGTCGATCAGTCACCTCGTTCGAGTGTTCGGTGCGACGAGTTTTGATGTTTCGATTTTGATTGCGAGCGTTGCGATGCGATAGAGTTTCCTACTAAAATTACTTTAAATCCCAACTACTCATATCTCGCACTATCTCTTTTCCACCAATTATCATACCATTTCGGTTGCGATTAAGTTCGATTGCGATTGAGTTTCGATTGCGATTGAGTTTCGATTGATTACCACACATAACAGAAACAAACATGCACAAGTAACACATAAAGCACACACACACACGTATAACAATAACCAAAATGCGTAATTCGAGTTGTGAGTGCGATTACGATAGCGATAAAGCGATTAAACAACGATAAATAGCGATTACTATGCGCTTATTAATAGATACTTCACATAATACAACTAAAGCGAAAATAAAATAGACTATTTACAAGTCAAATAAGTCAAAACAGGAATTGAGCAAGGAGAGACAGATCACAATTAGCAATCTTTTCTTCCTTTGACTTCAATCTTGACTTTGACTTTCGAAACACGGGGTGTTACAAAATGGTTCTCACTCTCTGATCTTGAAGTTGTTCTCATAAGTCCACACATTGGCTCGTGCCGGTAAAAAGCCGGAATCCACATGGATCTCAGCACAAACATGTCATCAATCCATTTATTTTGTGTAAGACCATACTCAATTGTTACCAACTTCCACTGTCTCTCAAATACTTCTGGCTCAATGGAATCAGTTCATACAATATCGTACATCTTCCTTTTAAACTCATCATTGTTGCACAACTCGTGTCCAACCTACAACGATAAATGGTTTTAATATCAGCATGTCAACGGATATATAGTGTAAAAAAATGCTAATAACACACAATATAGCATAGTATACCTTATCTACCACTTTTTTTTCATTATGTGCCACATGCATAATCTGTGTCTGCTGGTAGTAAAAATGTCGCAGCCCCGACCCCTACCCCGGAAGCGGGTGCCGCGAGCTCAGCTTAAAGCCGGTGGTATCGGTGTTTATTAATTTGGTAACGGAAATGAGACATCAGGACCGTAGTTAGGAAATGTTATCAGAGTTTCAAAACACCAAACTTTTATAATAAACAAATGGGATAAAACCCAAGTTTCATTGATAATACATTTATAGGGATAAAACCTTAATTATTGAAAACATAAACTCCTTTTATTTAGGTAACCTTTATAGCCACTTCTTTAAGCCTTCAGTGCTCTCCAGCGGGCTTCTATTAGCTTCACATTAAGTTACTTGAAACGCGTTTAAAAAAGATTTTATCAGCAAGAAATACTGGTGAGTGCATCCCCGTTTAATTAAAACAATTTTTATAACTTTACAGTATTGAGAGCATCAGCGATTACAATGTTTATGTCTACCAATATACTCATTCAGTATTTGTCATATTCACTGATTCCACAGTTCTATGACTGTGGTCATGTAACTCATTGGCTAACTCGTCGTCCAATAGTAACGGATTACAAGTAGTGTATACAACACCCTACATACCGGCATCAATTGTAGAATACATAGACTCAATCATTGTTAAGTATAATTTAAACATTTGAGGTTTTGGTAAAACAGTTTGGTAGAAAAAGAGAATGACTCACTTTGCTGACTTAGGTAATACTATAGCTTCCTGCTGCATTTCCTGGTTATTATCTATTAAAATTAAACAATGCACACGTGTTAGTAATATAACCCAAATCACATTAGCCATCCTACCGAGACAGAACTCCAACGAACTGAGTTAGGAAGAGCCTTGACATGCGTTACAGAGCCCTAGATCAATCGGGTAGGGTAACGAATATGTGACTGGGGGTTATAATACTTACAACGAAGCAGAGCTTCGCTTTTTAGGGGTATTATTCCTGAGTATTTCGCCTATTAGAGATTTGAGAGAGAAAAGAAAATTATGAACGGTGAAGAATGAGGTCAAGACCTCAATTTATAGGTCTGATCAAAGGCGGCTCGCGCCCCGCGACCCACCAAGCTAAATCCCTCGCGGCCCGCGAGGGACTAGGCTAGGTCCTAGCCTTGGTTAGTCACCGGGTATATCTCGTCCGGGTGTTATGCCACGTGGCGCAACGTGGTTCCGTCATGTTACAACGAGTCGCGGCCTACGACTTTCCTGGGGGTCTTGCTCGCGACCCACATAATTTGTTTTAATTGATATTTATAAATTAAATGTTATTTAGGTTCGTTTACGAGTATACAGGGTACAATTAGGGCGTTTAGGGGTGTTTTAGGAAGGTTGTTATAATAAAACACCCTCGATAGCCTGTTTCATCGCAGGGTCTTGGTCTGTCACTACAACCTTTGGCTGACGTCCAAATGAATTGAGAAGCCATTTATAAGAGTCAATGCTCTCCGATGCCAACAACCTAGCTCCAAGGGTTACATTTCGATAGTGGTTGTCAATCCCAGTGAACGGAACAAACACCATCGTATACCTGAAATTCAAAAATAATTCAAGATTTAGTAACGTGCAAAGTACACAGTGTAACATGCGAAATAGACATTATAAACATGCGAAATAGACATTAAAACATGCGATATATTCAACACCTAAATTTCAATGTATATTAACATGCGATATTGCCAGTTTACAAAATCATATAACATGCGGAAAATATAAAAAAACATTAATGTAACACTTGTTTGTTTTGAAAGTAGCATCAAACGATATCACATCTCCGAACTCCATAAAGTTACGCTTGCATAACCCATCGGCCCAGAACAAACCAGTTAACCGTTTGTCCTCATCAACAGAATATTAAAACGAAAAATCAACTAAATATTACTTTTTGTCAGCCAGCCTGTTGATCACCATGTCAGCGTCATATTCTCCTATATAGCTATTAATTCGAGTTTTAAAGTTTTTGCAATCATCGACCGTGGCACCAACATTCTCGAAACCACTGTATCGTTTCCTAATTATATGAAAAGCTTTGACAGGGCCAAGGTTTAGAGTACCTAGTTCCCATATCATTTCCTCCTGGAATTCTGACAATTGCCTGTAAGCTGGCAGCATATGAATATCGCGTGGACATACAAACTTATGATTATGGCCATCAACAAATTTCTTGACTGTATATGATCTACCATCCACCGAACAAATCATAAGTTGAGCTTTGCACCCAGTTCTAATGGTCCCTCTATTCCTTGATTTGAATGGCTTTTTTTACTTCGAATAAGCATCGTCAATAAACAATGGCTTATGTCCCTATTTAGAACAAACAAAATACTTAGTTTTGGTTATACCACCACTGTGTACTTCACCACCTTTGCGAGTAGAAAACCCAGCTACCTTAGCATATGTTTGGTAAAACACGTATGCTTGTTTGATAGAACTAAATTGCATTCCAACCACAGGTATAGCTGATGCTTCAACCTCCGGAATATAAAGCCTTTCATCTACATAATTAAATAAAAAAGAGATAACACATGCGATTTATCAAACTCATAACATGCGATATATTGAAAACTCCAAAAATTCATCATAAGAACGTGCGAATTGTTGGACTCATAACAGGCGAAATTGACCATTTTGATAATATATTTTACACATGCGATTTATGATATCATAACATGCGAAATCAACATTTAGAATTAACATCACATGCGAATTGTCAGACTCATAACATGAGAACTTAAACACTTTGCTTTCATATCAGTTATCCTCTAATAAACATTCAAAACCTTCCAATCAGTTATAATCATACAAAATCACTAAAACTATTACACAAAAACATCTGTGAACAATTTAAACATCTGAATTAACAAAAATTACCATTCGAAAACTCATTTACACCACTTGTATTTGCATTTGCCGAATTAGGATTTATAACTTCATCAATCGTAACTCTCTGATAAGCAGATAATTGAACCTGATCACCGACCGATCGAGCGTCTTCAAACTCAACATATGTGTTTCGTCCGGTATTGCTCTGTGGATCCATTGAAAACAACAATCGATTCAAACCCTAACGTAGAAAAACGAAACTACAATGTATTGTTTAAGAATTATAAAAATTTGAAACTGATATGAATCATAATTACCGGGATAGTGGTGTAACAAACTTCTCGCTGATTGAATGAATAGACTAATTTTCCCTCAGCTGATTGAATGAATTGTCTGATTTAACCTTATGAAAGAAAAATGAATCACGACACCTGTACGACCATGGATATAACGTACATAATGTAGGATAAGGGCATTTGTATCCTACACTTCCTCTTTATATTTATATGTGTGTGTGTGTTGTATTAACTGATAAATGCAATTATGTTTTATATTCATCATTTTCATTCAAAGTGGATAAGGTGTTAACTAGACTCTAGACAAATTTATTATAGAGTAAGATGTTAAAATGGTTATTGAGTTTAGGTCATTTTTACCACTTCATTATAAAAATAAAATTTTTTGTATCTAATTTCCTGAGATTCAATTTTTGTTATCATTTCCATGCAAAGCACTAACTCAGTTAAAATATATTGTTAACTCTCATGGACGATTTTGACAATTCTAAAACCTCAGGGACAATTTTAGCACATTCTCATTTATTCTTTTGTTTTTTAACTTTATAGATTTTATTTTTATCTTTAAATAAAAAAATAAAAATAATTTCAAATAAAATATATTTGCATACACACACATATATTTAGCCAATATGGTATAGCCCAGTAGGTCAGGGGGTTTTCCACTAAGTGGTTTCCTCCTTGGGAGGTCTCAAGTTCGATTCCTACTAAGTGCAAATTATGTAAATATGGGCGAACACCTCTGGGATGGATTCGAACTTGGGGTGAAGGGTCTAAACAGCATATGCTGACCCTTTGGAGTAAGCTGGAAATCCAGTTGATCTACCGTTAACACACACACACACACACACATATATATATATATATATATATGCAGACACATTTATATATTTACACACTTATTTTTTTAATTTTCTTTTTACCTTTAAGTAAAATATAATTATAAACTAATGATGTTTGGTACGACGGGTCAATGAGGGGAGATGAGGAACGAGTGCTGAGATAGAGGGGTGGTTGTTGCGGCAGCAGTGGTGGTGGTGGTGACGGAGGTGGAGGTGCAAAAGAGAGAGGGATATAAGAAACAAAGTGTGTATGGTGTGTGTATACACTGGCTGAGCTAGAATGAATACTCAGTTGGGGTCTTACTCTTAAAATCCAAATCGGTGGGGTCGGACTCTTAAAAAATCAACTATTTTAAATTACAAAACATCCAAAAATTTTCGGTAAAATTATCACTACGAGCGAAAAATATGTGGGGTTGGGCTACCCCTGGTCCAAATAAAGTTTCGCCAATGTGTGTGTATATATAATTATAAATATGTGTGTATATTTATATATCCAATTTGGTTTATCACTACGAGCGAAAAATCTGTGAGGTTGGGCTACCCCTGGTCCAAATAAAGTTTCGCCAATGTGTGTGTATATATAATTATAAATGTGTGTGTATATTTATATATATTATGGTTACTTTATTATTTTTATTTTAAATTTTAAAGGTAAAAACGAAAATAAAAAAAATAAGTGTGTATATATAAATGTGTGCGTATATATATTATATTTATAATTATTTTTTGTTTTTTATCTAAAGAAAAAAATTTAAAAAATTAAAGAATAAATGGGTAAATTACCAAATTCGTCTATGAGGGTTTGAGAATTTCCAAAATCGTCCGTAACTTAACAATACATTTTATTTGAGTTAGTGATTTGGATGGAAATGACAACAAAAATGAAACATCAAAGACCCAGATATAAAAAGTTTCATTTTTTTACTGAAGTGGTAAAAGTGACCTAAACTTAGTGATCATTTTGGCATTTCACTCTTTAGTCTGTCTATTTATACTTAAAGTTTATATCTAGAATCTCTGAAAAACATAAACTACCTAGGAATGGCAATGGGTTGGGTATTGGTAATCACAAGTCCGTACCCCGTCAGGTAATTAATTATCCATCGGGCATCGGGTAAACCCGCGGGTATACCCGTTAATTTGTTAAAAATACCATTGAGACAGCTATGTGTATTTTTTACTCTAATGTTTATATAATATACTATTTTCATAACTACAATAAAGGAAAATATGACCAATAACATACGTATCATATTCAAATGCATATTTGAAACATGTATCTACATAGTTAACTAATTAAGGTACTACTATTTTGGAACGCATAATGCCAGTTTAAGTATTTTGCATTTAATCAAACACCACACATAAAAAATAGTAGCATTAATCGGGACCCAAGTAATCTCCCTCTCAACTTGAAACGTATTTAGAAAATCCCAAAATTAACACGCATTTTTAATCTGCATATTAACAATATAACTAAACATAAAATCTTGTATTTGTATGTTAAAGTCTTGAAGACAAACAACAGAGAAAAATATATAAATAATGAATAAGTGTGTACTAAAGTTTATATAAATGGAAAATTAAATTTAAATTAATATACTTTTTGAGTATTATTCCGGTAAAGGGTCGGGCATCGGGCGGGTATCACTAAATCCAATACCCGTTCCCGAGATTTTTATATTTTTAATCCCATACCCGACTCATACCTATCGGGCTTCTGGTATACTACCCCATATGTTTCGGGTTTCGAGTATACCCGTTGGGCTCGGGCTTTTTTGCCATCTGTAGAACCCGGTCTTAATTAACCAAAAAATTTATAAAAATCTTGCATATATATATATATATATATATATATATAAAGTGTAAAATACATCACAGCTTAACGTACATCACGTAGGACAACGTGCATGATTTTGTTCTATAACATGCGTGATTAATGGTTTCAAGATGCGTGTTTATTGTTTTCAACATGCGTGATTTTGGATTTTGGAGTTATAACGTGCGTGATTTTAACAGTAAATCTATAAAGTTTCTATTCCATCAGTTTGCCATGTTTTACACCATATGAAGTCAATGTGACTAGTATGTTCAAACAACATCTAAAGCTCACTATACTAAAATCAAATACATTAATTTCACTACCACAATTCATGTGTTCAACCCATTTTCCTAAACCCACATACACAACCATGGCTAAATTATTCAAACACTTAAATCATAGTGTTTGATTACAAATCTTCATCAAGGTTTTGTTTTTAAGAATGTACACAACTCTTATTTCACTTTAATTTCCACAATTTATGAAAGAATTACAATATCAAGAACTTCACAAATTTTCATAACATCATCAAATATTGAATTTCAACATATCTTATTGAAGGGGTATGGTCCCATATCTCGCACCAAAGCAGTCGCGAGTGACCATCACCCTTATCAAATACTCCTACCAGCAAGAACTTATCTGCGTACGTGCGGGCACGTGCGAACGCGGTTTACGATTCCAATCAGTCAAGTGATGAGAAAACTTACCTTGTGTATGAAAACAACCATTTTCGTCACGACAAGGGATGCGGTAACAACAACAGTTACAGCACAGAGCGATGCGGCTTAGCACCGCATCCTATACGCATCTTCGTTGAAGCAAGGGACGCGGAAACAACCACAGTTACCGCATATAGCGATGCAGCCTAGCACCGCATCCTATTGATGACACAAGTGGGACTGACACTTTGACTTAAGTGGCCCAAGACAACAAGTGGCACTGATAAAAGTCATTTGTCGAACCCACACGTAAGCAACGCCGGCACACAGACTGGCAGCCTTAGTGAGGCGTGGCGTCACCTCAATGACCTACAGGCCTGACATACCTGCAAAGGACTGCACATTTTCAGTCTAGCCACTCATTGACCCTCCTTCACTATTCGGCTACATATACCCATCCCAGACCAGGTTTGAGGCATCACCTATCTACTCTCTCACACTTACCACTATCACACACTTTGCTCTCAAGCAAATACTAATTCTCACGCCGGAGAGTGGTATCAAGGAACACCCCCACCCCATCCTCCTTGTTACGAGTCACGGTGTGTTTCCCTTGTGCGGGAGACAGATCAGCGGACGATCCGGCTACCGATCCTCGAAAAGAAGGGATTAACCCTACTTGACAAGACCAGTGAATTAACCTCCCATGGTTAACCACTGTTTCATCATTGGCGCCCACCGCTACTCTTAGCACTTGTTTTCCATCTCTTTCTTTCTTGAAGATCATGTCTGATCGTCAACACATTGCTACTGGGGAGAACTTTACCCCCACAAATGTAGGACCTACGGGGAACACTCCCCTGCCCAGCAAATAGGCCACATTGGCACTTCCGCACAGGGGGGCGCTCCCCCGTGTTCGTTCCGGACTTTTCACAATACACTTCAGTATTACCACCAGGGGTGGATCTCCACACCTGGTACATACAACAACAGGCTGCTCTTGCTGCATCCTACAACAAAGCTTGCGCAGACACCCAAGCACCTGGAGGGCCTACACCCGCGCCATATACACATGCGGCTCGTATCTTGCAATATGAGGGCAAGGCACCAACACACCCCGCTTCCCGGGATAGGCGCGGGCCACATGGAACTTCCTACTGTAGTGTCCGCACGCTACAGGAAGACGACTCCACATACGGTTCCTGGACCCGGGGACCAGTACATGACCGCCTAGGCCCACACAGAGCATATCAGCAAGAGTTAGCCCCTCGCCGAGGGTCTGGCATCCACAACCGTCTGGGACCACATCCCCACAACGAGGATTACGATCATACTGACCCAGACGACCATATTTACTGCGGGGAGTCTCAATCGGCTTACAGCCAATCGGGGGATTACAATTACTATCCCCCCAGACAACCCTGTATGATCGCGCCGCAAAGCACGATCAGGATTTACCATACAGGCCAAAATCCGCCGCCGACAACTCCAAATTCATAAAGGAGATTGACTTAGCCCCACTCACCATGAGCAAACTTCCGCTCACGGTGGGCAAGTACAATGGTTCGTCAGACCCTGACGACCATATGAACGTCTTTATCGGTGCTGGGGTAATCGGTCGTTGGAAAGAGCCCGTTTGGTGCCATTTCTTCCCCCAGACCCCCACCGGACTAGCGAGGGCCTGGTTTGATTCTTTGCCAGTAGGATCACTGGACTCATTTGAACAATTGCAAGATAAATTTCTTGCTCATTTCAGCCAGCAAAGACGTCACAAGCGCGATTCGTTAGACGTCATGAACATCTGGCGCGGAGAGAACGAAAGTTTGGAAGCCTTCGTCATCCGCTACAATAAAGAGTGCCTTGAAATCGGCGGGGTCGTAATCATTTCCTTCGAGCAGTCAACCACGACGAAATGATTGTGACGATATCAGGCAAGGACGACTTGCCAGACGTACACCCAAACCACACGGTCTGTTAGACCCAACACTAGTAAAGCCCGTACCCAGACGGAAGGACAATCATCCCGCCAAGAGTCCAAGCGCAACAACAACAAGCGCAACCGGGATGCGTGGAATCGTGGCCACGATTCCAAACAATATGCCCCGCGCGGGTATCAGCCCGACGCCAGGGAAACCATTAATGCACATCGAGAACAGCGGGCATCCAAGAGAGAGTCTCGGGACCGCAATTAGACCGAACTCTCGAAGTCGCCACGGGACGTCCTCCTCACGGACGCCCAGTTCTTGTGACCGACGCAACCAACGTAGTCTAAGAGAGGGCAAGAGACGACCCTATATTGTGAATATCACAAAGACTCGGGCTACTCCACAAACAATTGCATCAGTCTCCGCTTAGAGATTGAACAAGCCCTAAAAGAGGGGAAGTTGCAACACTTGTTGCCAACTGCGCCGAAGCAAACTAAGTGCATCACCCCCAACGACGAGGGCACATCCAACGGCAAAAAGGCTATGTATGTGGCAACCACACACATGATAATTGGGGGGCTGCAAACAGCCGCGCAAAGCGGCAAGGAGAGGGGACGATGACTGGCGTGACGAACAAGTCATTTTCCCCAAAGTACGAGGCGGACCGCACGACAGGCGCGCCATTGTTATCACCGGCTACTTGGCTCATTACTATACCGAGAGTCTATTTATAGACCCGGGCAGTACCTCCGATATCATTTACGAGCAATGCTTAAACCAATTCGATCAAGACAATAAAGATCGGTCATCGGTTGTAGCCGGTGGACTATCCATTGGCCGGGTTTGCGGGGGAAACAGTGTTCCCCTGGGCCAAATCACATTCCCCGTGCGCCTTACCAAAGGTAAGCACATGCGGATCGAGGAGGTAAATTTCATGGTTTTACCACACACCTCCCGATACGACGTGCTTCTCGGCAGAGAATCACAGGGCGATTTCAACATGATAACATCCGTCCCCCACTCTGCTATCGGGTTTCCAACCGAAACGGGGATAGCGATAATCTACGCCCGCAGAGAAGTCATGTCAACGGACGAGCTGCCTCCGGCCAAGACGGCAAGACTAACACCCAACACTGAGCCAGAAAAGTGGGTACTTAATGCAAGGTACCCCGAATAGACGGTCACATTGGGTCACGCCTTGTCCAACAACACAAGAGCGCGCCTGAAGCAACTTATCTTCAGGAATAAAGATATCTTCGTATGGACCCCCTCCGACATGAAAGGCGTCCCACGTGAAGTCGCGCAACACTCCTTGAATACCCTACCGAGTATTAAACTAGTGATCCAGGGACAACGTTACCTGGGATCCGCAAAGAAGGACGCGATGAACATGCAGGTCAAGGAACTGCTCTTCGTAGGGATCCTACGGGAAGTAAAATACCAGACTTGGTTGTCAAACCCAGTCATGGTAGAGAAAACAAGTGGGGACTGGCGCATGTGCGTCGACTATAAAGACCTTAACAAATCTTGCCCCAAATATTTTTACTCCCTTCCAGAGATCGACGAAAAAGTCGATAACCTAGCGTCGTTCCGATGGAAGTGTTTCCTCGATTGCTACAAAGGCTATCATCAGGTACAGATGGCAATCGAGGATGAAGACAAAACGGCCTTCCCCACACCTACCGGAAATTACTGCTACACAAGAATGCCGTTTGGGATGCGCAACGCAGGTGCAACCTATCAAAAAACTAATGAACGACTCTTTTGGCGATCAAATCAGCAAGAGTGTCGAGATTTACATGGACGACCTGGTCATCATGAGCGTGGAAGAAGACACCGTGCTCCAGGACATTGCAAGTACATTCCAAACTCTGCGAAGCATTAACATGAAGCTCAATCCAGGGAAATGCTCGTTTGGAATGGAAGAAGGAAAGTTACTTGGATTCATCATCACAAAAGATGGATTCAAGGTTAACCCGGAAAAAGTGGAGGCGATCGAGCGCATGCCATCGCCCTCAACGATAAAGGAGATGCAACGGCTAGCCAGCCGGCTTGCCGCGTTAAACAGATTCTTGGCCAACCACACAGCAAAATCTTATCCCTTTATCACTACCTTGCGCAACTGCCTAAAGAAAAAACAGTTCCAATGGACTGCCGATGCGGAGTGCGCTTTCCGGGATATGAAAGAGTGTTTGATCCAGCTGCCACCTCTCACCGCTCCGCGCAAAAAAGAACCACTCATCATGTACTTATCCGCCGCAGACAACGCGGTGGGCGCGGTACTCATAGTTGAGCGAGAGGGGGTCCAAACACCAGTCTACTATGTTAGCAAGATGCTTAACGACCCCGAGACAAGATACTCCATCATGGAGAAGTTGGTTCTCGCGCTGGTAGATGCCTCTAGACGGCTACGCTGATACTTTGCAGATCATGTCATCACCGTCCTAACCAATTACAGGATCTGGCAGATCCTCTCCAAACCTGAAATCTCTGTAAGACTTTCCAAGTGGACTATCGAACTTGGTGGACACAACCTTGTCTACAAGCCACGCCCGACAATCAAGGGGCAGGTTTTAACTAACTTCGCAGTGGAAATACCGGCGAATCGCATCCAGGAATGCGAGGAAGCACAAAACCCTACACCCCCGCCGTCCCCATCAACCATTTGGGCACTATACACTGAAGGTGCATCCAATGAGGACGGCGCAGGCGCAGGCCAGTGACTCGTCAGCCCTGACATGAAACAACTCACTTACGCTATACGCCTCGACTTCAAAAGTACTAACAACGAGGCAGAATACGAGGCATTTCTCACATGACTATTTTTGGCAGTCAAACTCGATGTTCAACATCTGGAAGCTCACGTTGATTCGATACTAGTTGCAGGGCAGGTAAGCGAAGACTACGCCATGAAAGGGGACATCATGATCCTCTATCTCGAACAAGCAAAGCAACTAACATCACTGTTCACCTCCTTAAACATTGTACATATCAACATGAGCGAGAACAAAAGCACAGGTGCACTTTCTAAACTGGCATCAACCAGCTTCCAACACCTGGCGAAGGATATACGCATTGAAGTCCTAAAAAACCCTTCAATACCCTTGCGCTAGGTCAATGTCATCCAGTACGGTACAGCGTCTTGGATGACACCAATAATAAGATACCTACAATCAGGCATCTCCCTAGAAAACAAAGCGGAGGCACGCAAACTATAGTACAAGGCGTGCCACTATCAAATGGGGGACGGTATCTTATACCGCAAGTCATACCTAGGGCCACTCCTGTGATGTGTCGACCCTCAAGATGCCACATATCTAGTCCGCGAAATACATTAAGGAATATGTGGCATACATGCAGGCCCACGCATGGTAGTGGCCAAAATCATGAACGCGGGATATTACTGGCCTGGTTTACACCTAGACGCTATTAAGATGATGCTCAAGTGTTTCAACTGTCAACGAAATGCACCAAAAACATTGCGCCCCAAGAACAACCTAATCCCCATCACCACCGCGTGGCCCTTCTAGAAATGGGCAATCGACGTGGTGGGACCTTTTCCAGATGCACCGGGTGCGGTGAAATTTATCATAGTGGCATTTGATTACTTCACCAAATGGGTAGAAGCAAAACCGCTAGCCTCTACCACCGCTATGATAACAAGAAAGTTTGTCTGGGAACACAACATCTGCCGTTTCGGTTTACCAATGTGCATCGTAACCGATAACGGCACCAACTTCGCTGCCAACGACTTCCAAAATTGGTTGAAAGAACTAAACATTGAACACATTTTCTCTTCCGTAGCGCATCCCCAAGGGAATGGCCAAGTTGAAAGTATCAAAAAAATTTAGACGAAGGAATAAAGGCACGGTTAGGAACAACCAGGCGCGACTGGTTCGATGAACTACCAACCCAAAGACAAGCAACGGCAAAACACCCTTCAGCCTTGTCTATAGCTCTAAAGCAGTGATCCCAGCCGAAATCGGTCTCTCTTCACCTAGAATGCTGGCTGTCAACAAAATTGACAACAGCGACGAGCGTAGGCTTGACTTAGACCTCCTGGAAGAAAGGCGTGAAAACGCAGCAATCAACGAGGCTAAGTACAAAACCAAGCTAGAAAAATATTACAACGCGCGCGTCTGAATTTGCACGTTCAATCCGGGAGACTACGTCCTTCGCGATAATGAAGCTTCTAACGCAGAGCGCCCAGGGAAACTGGCCCCCAAATGGGAAGGTCCCTACCTCATCCATGAGGTCTTGGGCAAAGGCGCATACAAACTACAGACGTTAGAAGGAGACCATATCGCAAGGATCTGGAACGCACAACAGCTTCGGCGCTGCTATATGTAGGAGGCTATTTACATTTACATGTAACCCGATGGCCCACGCGCCATCTGTTAATATATAAACAAACAGTTGCTCCAACATTCTTTATCTTTTCTTTCTATTACAAATGTGTGTTACACTTTGTGGTATCTACAAAAACAGATTGGCAAAATCCTCATTTGCAATACCCATGCAAAGTGGCACTCACACACAAATATTGTAATAGTTGAGCAAGAACAAACGTTGTGATGCCTCCGGCCGGATGTATACAGCAAATCACTTATGGTTTCTCCGAACCAGAACACAATTCCTAGGCCCTAACGGGATAAAAACGGGAATTGACTATTACTTACACGACCATGGTGTAAAGTACTCAGTATTTCACGCACTCCCTAACCAGCGGAAGAGAAATAATGGAATGTGTCGACTCACCCACGCTCTACAGCCAGCCGAGTCACACATTAACATACTTGCATATCATCTAGACATAAAAAGGCAAATCGTGACTTATTATTTTTTACACGCGCCTTAAACATTGGCCTTAAATAATATTAACTCACCCGCGTTCACACAAAGTCAAAAAGTAAATACCCTTTACTTACATGCTTGAGCCACTCATTAACACACTTGCATATCATCTAGACATGTAGTGGCGAAACTTGAGATTTCCGATCGGGGGGTCAAAAACGTATATACCAAAAAATTTCTATACGAAAACTACATACTGAGTGAAAAGTAAAGGGGGTCGGCCGCCCCCCCCCCCCCCCCCGCCCCCACAAAGCTACGCCCTTGTAGACATGCAAAAGGCGAATCCTAACTTAATAAGATTGACATGCGCCTTAAGCATTGGCCTTAAATAATACTAACTCACCTGCACTCACACAAAGTCAAACAGTAAATACCTTTTACTTACATACTTTGAGCCAAACAAAAATTTTATATCCCACATACTTATGCACCTAACAGGTATATAAAAGGCAACCTTTACATCGTTTTGGAACATTTACAAAGAAGAAGGCAAAAAAGGGACGAAGGCCCAACCTATTCTACATTTGCACTACTAGTGCCTTCACCCTCCTTCGTCCGGTTAAACAACATGCGTAAACGGTCCACGCAATCTTCCACTTCCAAACATGCTTCAATTCGATCAAGGGCAGGAATGGAAAGATTATTGTAGGCATCTACGATAGCATCAAAAGCAGCTTTGGTATCTACACCATGAAACCCAGATCGTTCATCAGTAAATGTACCACCACAGAACGAGTTCACGTTGTTAAGGCACCTGTTATAACCAGCCTTGAACCCAGCCTGACGCGCACGCTCATTCATATCAGTAACCGCAGTCGCGTTTTCAGGGGCATCAAGGATGGCCTCCACAATCTAATCACATGACAGAAACAAGATTACTACGGCAAACACAAAGAATAAAAAGGCACAAGATACTTATATGCCCAATACCATGCTGACGCATCCAAGCACGATCATCAGTAACCTGGGCAAGGGAGGTGGCCAACCCATCTCTAACTTCCTCAGCCTGCCTTGTCCGCGTCTCAGCTTCAGTAGCGCGGGAGGTCACTTCCTCAAGGATACTCTCTCGAGTCTTCAGATCTGCCTGTGTGCAAAGAAAATAGACAAGTTTAATCAGGCAATCTACAACACTTGTCAAAACAAGGAAACAACTCATACATAGATGAGTTCATACCTGGAGCTCCTCCACAACCTTGTTCAGCTTGGTGCAATCAGCATTCGCATCCGCAAGCTCCTTCACAGCACGCGCCTCCGCCTCCTTCAGCGCAGCAGCAACACGTGTTTCCGCTTCTTTAACAGCCGATGCGGCTGCGGTCTTCTCTTTCACCAAAGCGGCATTAGCAGCCTTCAGGTTATTCAACTCCCGATGAAGACGGAAAAGCTTCTCATTCTCTCTAGCACAAGATTCCTTCCAAAGCTTGCGCTCATCAGAAAGCAGTTTGGCAAGAGAACGAACTTGTTCAAGGCCGGTGGACGCGACCCACCTTTCTGTTTGCTTCATTTTCTCAAACGCAGTTTACTCTTTCTCCAATTGCTCCTCGACTTCTCGAGCACTCTTCATCAACGCCTCAGCTTGTGCCCTCAGCTTAACAGTCTCTTCTTCCCTGCGAGACAGGGCTGTAAAATCCTCCAAAATCGCATTCGCAATTATGGAACCCCCAACAAGCATGGAGGCAAGCTGATTCTGCAAACTTTGGCGACAAAAGCTGCGAGCATGAGCAGTCTCCACATGGGTCCCCAATCCCCTCAAAGTTTCCCTACACGCAGAGGGATCAGTCATCGCCTCATCCCCCTGCAATATACTCCAAGGGGACGGTGGAAATCAAAGCTACGCACTTCGGAATAAGAGCGATAATAATACTCTAATTCAGACTCATCCGGCTGAATTGGAGGTTGATATTCAACTCCCTTGCCTGCGGCAGCAGAACCAGATACCTTTTCATAAACAGGGGACTTTGGCATATCGCCCCCTCGTCTTCACCATGCGGGTCGATCAAGTTGTTGGACGAGCTAAACGTATCAAAGATTGTGTCACCCCCGCTCTTCTTTGGCTGCTCCGCATGCACAGCAGGAATAGTACCTTCACTACTCAACACCACAATCATCGGGTCCTCTCTACCCTTCTTCTGCGCTTATGCATCCACAACCTTAGATGGGGAAGCCGGTAAAGTAGATGCGGAGACTGGTTCCTTCAAAGTTTCTACAAATTAAATAATATCCATCAGATACAGCGCGGCCATACAACTTGCAATGTATGATAATAACTTATCAGCAGAGCCCGCAAGTTTTTGCTTCGGAACCACCGTCACCCGAGTCTTCCGGAATTTGGGTGCCTTCTCCCCACCGGCAACCGCGGTATCTACCATCTGTTTTTTTATCATAAACAGGCTTAGTACCTGCGCCGTGCCACTCGCACCAGGAGAACGACCTGGAACACTCAAGCCCTCAAGAGTGTGACACACTACTACGTAATCTTCGTATTTGCGTAAATAAGGACGAAAGGTACCTGCATGCTCTGGCACCAAGGGAGGAAGGGTAACTGCGACACTCGTTTTCTTCTTGTGCCTTTGGTTATCAACCACCACGGTCACAGACACCTTGGGAACGCACGTCGCATCAGGGTCTCCCAGCGTCCCAAGATAACCTGTGGTTCATCACAATCAGCCATCAAGTTAAAAATTACTAGACAATGCAGGCAGAATAAATACACTATACCTTTGCCTTCTTGCAACAAGGCATTCAGTGCGGCTTCGTCAGGGACCCAGAAATTACTAAGGATGGTCTCATTCCATCCTTCCTCGTCCGGACTGCACTTAACAATCTCAATCTTGCCCTCAAAATCAGGGCAAAACATCCTCCATAATGGAGCCTCTACTGTTAAACCATCTGTACCAATTATTAACACAAACAAGGTGGCAAATAACAAAGAAGAAGAAGAATGCACATGCACTTACCTTGGTTTTTCTCTCGCAACACAGTCTTCGTCTTCTTCCCCATCCTGCCACCCAACATCATCCGCAGTATCCACAACTGCTTATTCTCCAATTTCTTGGAAGCAATAATGTGTAGATGTGAAAACCAAGCTTGTTCCCCCTCTTTGGGGGTACTTAACCGCTCGATCACAATGGGATCCCTCACATTTCTAAACCAAAGCCTGGCAGTGACCATGACCGCCTTCACATAGAAGAACTTGGTTTTCCACTTGGTAATACCCTTGGGTGGGCTCATAAGCTTGGGGGTACCATCCCGCATACGGAAAGAGAAGAAACCAAGCTGCTCCGTCATCTGGTAGAAACATCGAAAGTCCTCTACCAGAGGCTCCACATTCTGAGCACGAAAGGTGTACTCAAAATTACGAGCACGTACCATTCCCAAAGGACTCAATTGGGAAATATGGATGTTGTAATACTTTAACAATTCCACCATGTAAACAGTTATCGAAAGACAGAGGTTGCAGATCTAAAACCAATCAACAAACATGCTGGCGTAACCAGCCGGAGCATCACCGGCAGTATCACCCTCTCGGGCATACCTGGCACAATAAACAACCGGCAGTTGGATACTCGTCATCAATTTATTGAATGACGACTCCGACCACTTTAAAACTGGCAAGAACTTGCCAGGAGCGTTCACTTCCGCCTCCTCCTCCACCGTCGGCAACGACGACGGATCCGGATTTGCAGGAACAGTAGATGATGGTTTAGAAGGACTAGCCATTGCAACTAGAAAACAGAGAAGAAGCGCAAGAAACTACGAATTTCTCACCAGAAAACTCAAAGTTTTGATCGGAGAAGATGAAGGAAACGAAATTTTCTCACCGGAAAATTTTGAAATTTCGAACAAGTGAGGGGAAACCATAAAAGGTTTCCCCTTTTATACTCATCGCAATTAATGAGATCACGGTAACGGAACAGACGTGCGTTTTTGGAACCCATCATAAATCGCCACGTGGCAAACAACGGTTTTTCTGATGGTTACCACGCGCGCGTGGCCGCCCATGCGCCTGACAATACATGACCTTTTGCACTCCTGCTACAGTGAACTCATGAGTTTGGGCAGTGCAAACGTCCTTTCATTTCAGCACATGCCAGCTAAATCTCACCAACTTCCACCAACCCACACGTGCGGTCTACAACGTCTACAGTAAGCGACAAAATGAAGACAAAATTCATATACGCGGCATGCGGTTTATATGGTACCTCATACCACAACCCATACCGCATGTCTTTTTTTACATACCCCCTCAAAAAAGAGAAAATATATCTACATACTAAGGGGGATAACTAAGCTCTTCATAGCTTTACCTCCACACGTGGAATATGCGGAGGATAACACACACGAGCTCGCACAGGTGTGTCAGATACTCAGAACCAGCAGTGTTCTTTAGACTGCGAAAACCGCATCTCAGGAACATGCAAAGCAAGACTCCTTAGAACATCTTCAAGCTTCAAATCCCTCATCTCCGGTTCACTACCACGGAGGGGATGCAAACAGCTTCTCACTAGGGAAAGTATGGTTATGATGAGCGACCGCACATCAGCAACCCTGACACCTGAACCTTCAAGAGCCCCATCCGGTGGAACACTCTTTTAAAGCGAGTCTTCTGTTACCAACCGCAGACACTCATGAGTCGCTGCGGCCGATCCATGAGTATGGAAATGGTAGCTACGGAAGAGCCACGACTAAGTCATCACAAAGATGCTCAAGGCTACTTCAAGGAACACTGATCACAATCTTCTTAAACCGAAAGTGGCTACAGAACGAATGCGGACGAGTTTCACCCAGATTCCTAATAGTCTGCGGCGATCCCGTTGGGCAACAAGCCAAGCATCGGGGGTAACAAGTCTGCTTATGACTTTGTTTACCTACCACTTGACCGCATAGAATAAACAATGGTGAGCACAAGTAGGCTTATGACCATGTTTATTTGCCCATAGCTCGCCTCAACTACTCGCATTGTTTGACCAAACACGGCCGACAATGCATGGCAAATCCTCACATTGTTCGACCAAACATGGCTAACAATGCTAGGAAACGGGGTAACCGCAAAGGACGTGCGGTTACTTGAGAGCTACACTGGAAGAACACGAATGCCCCACAAAACAGGGATAGTCATTTCATGTCCAGTTGATAAACATAAAGCGGGAACAAGGCTTCAAGAACATTGCATCCGCAACCGCAAAGGTTACAACTGGAGTTGCGGGTATGGAGAGTTCATACTCAGCTCCGGTCACGGTCTCAAAGGTTGGTTCGGCACACCAACAGATGGCGATCGTGTTTGATGACATCAGAAAAAGGTAGATCACACTACCAAGCCAGAGTTATCAGCCGACATTTCAACGTCAGCCTTAACTTATTCACTGGTCTGGAAGAGACGTCACACGACTCTACCCGATCCCCGAATTGATTTACTAGAAGCAGGAGCAACGAGTCGGGCCTAGAATCTTCTCCAAACTGATTTCAAAGGTACCTAGCCGACCAAATAATCCAGTATTCCTCCCACCTGCAACTTGCATGAGGAAACAACACTGGACTGGGGGGACTTGAAGGGGTATGGTCCCAGATCTCGCACCAAAGCAGTCGCGAGTGACCATCACTCTTATCAAATACTCCCACCAGCAAGAACTTATCTGCGTACGTGCGGGTACACGCGAACGCGGTTGACGATTCCATTCAGTCAAGTGATGAGAAGACTTACCTTGTGTATGAAAACAGCCGTTTTTGTCACGACAAGGGATGCGGTAACAACAGCAGTTACCGCACAAAGTGATGCGGCTTAGTACCGCATCCTATACGCATCTTCGTTGAAGCAAGGGACGCGGAAACAACCGTAATTACCGTAGATAGCGATGCGGCCTAGCACCACATCCTATTGACGACGCAAGTGGGACTAACACATTGACTTAAGTGGCCAAGACAACAAGTAGCACTGATAACAGTCATTTGTCGAACCCACACGTAAGCAATGCCGGCACACAGACTGACAGCCACAGTGGGACGTGGCGTCACCTCAATGACCTACACGCCTGACATACTTGCAAAGGACTGTGAGTTGTCAGTCTAGCCACTCAATGACCCTCCTTCACTCTTCGGCTATATATACCCATCCCGGACCAGGTTTGAGGCATCGCTTATCTACTCACTCACACTTACCACTATCACACACTTTGCTCTCAAGCAAATACTAATTCTCACGCCTGAGAGTGGTAACAAGGAGCACCCCCACCCCCATCCTCCTTGTTACGAGTCACGGTGTGTTTCCCTTGTGCAGGAGACAGATCAGCGGACGATCCGGCTACCGATCCCCGGAAAGAAGGGATTAACCCTACTTGACGAGACCAGTGAATTAACTTCCCCTAGTTAACCACTGTTTCATCACTTATGATCCCCTAGTATAAGTGATCAATAATCCATATTCATGCACAAATAAAAGACCTGATTTCCCCTTCAATTTAGTGATTAAAAGATCAATGAGGGGTTGCCCCCTTTTTCTCTACCTATGATGGATGCGTACGCACACTTAGTGTATGTGTTGTGTCTTATTTTCATATTAAAACCTAAATATTCAGTTTTTACTCTTTTGTTCCCTCAAGTTTGAGCTTTTATTTTCAAGAGGACTATTACTTGAGATTAAATTAAGATTTTTATCATTCCTACTAACTAGGTTAAACTTCTCTAGATACTTCTCCTAATATTTATCATTCGATAAAATATTTGATATTAAATGTTAAATAATTTTCGGGGTGTTACACCATCCCTAAAACTACCTACTTAGAAATTTATATCTAGAATCTGAAAAACTTAAACTACCTCTTTCAAAATGATATGAAGCGTAATTTCAATATAAGTGAAACATAAGTTAAAAAACATGATTTGACCAGATAAGAGATCAGGCGACAAGCCAAATTTGACAGGTAGATTGTTGTGAAATCTGACCGGCATTTCACAAATATATCAAAGTCTCATTTCAAAAATATTATGAAGATAAATATAAAAATAAATATTGATGTGAATCTTTCAAGTAATATAACAGCGTTTATGTCAACCTAGGGCTAGCCCGGTTTGTAAAGGCCTAAGGCTGCAACTATTGGTGACCAAAACCTTGGTTGGTTGGCCAAAAAGTGAAAATAAATAAAAAAATCAATTTCAGCTAACGACCAAGTTGTGCTCTCAACATTGTTGATGATTTTATATTATTTTAAAAATGTCACATGTTGGCTAGTGAGTGGTTCTTTTATAATTATGTTTTTCATTTTTGTTTTGTAACAATTAATTTTAGCTAAAACATGATTTTCTTTAATAAGTTTTTAATATTTAATTATTAAAAAATCCGAAAACACAGTGTTGTTTAACTTTTTTTGTGAACATATCGATATAAATTTTATCAGAAACCGAGTTCATTAAAAAAATGTATTTTTTAATTAATTTTTTTATAAAAAAAAGAATAAATTACAAGTTTTGTCCTTTATGTTTGTATCAAATTGCAGGCGGTGTCCTTTGTCTTTAAATTTGACGAGTTTTGTACTTTATGTTACAAATCTTACATGTTACGTTCTTTATCCCTAACCTAGTTAATTTTTTTTTGGTTAGATCTGGTTACCCAAGGGCAATTTGGTCTTTTTATCTATAAATTCAAAATTATTTTAATAAAAAACGAAAATAAATTTAGGAAACCAATATTTATATTATATACACACTCCATCTATCTCAATCTCACACCTCCCTCTCTCTCTCTCTACCCCTCTTTCACTCCTGTCTCTCTCTCTAGAATTCAGCCACCACCGCCCTGATAGCTACCACAACCCCAACCGCCCTCACAGCCACCAGGCCCACCACCACCCCCACCAATCACCACCCCGTCCACCATTGCCCTCACAGCTACCATCGCCGCCACTTAGATCATTTTCCGGCGACAACCAACCTCCGATGTCTCTCTCAGTACGGCGGCACTAGGATTTGTTGTATATATGTCTGTCGTACATCTCTCGTTCTCTCTATTTCTCTCTAGGGTTTGAACAATTTCTAGGGTTTGATGAAGATTTGGGGTTGGGGGTGCTGCGTTGTGGTTGAGAAAGAAATAAGGCGGGTGGATGTGGTGGACGGTGGTGGTTATGATTGAGGGTGGGTGGTTACGGGTAAGGGTGGGGGTGGGTTTTGAATGTGGATCTGGTGGGTGGGTTTTGAATGGTGGAGGGTGAATGGTCAAACTGAGTTAGCATTATAAAGAACATTCACAATCTTCTTCAACTTACGAGTTTTTATTGCAGATCCATAATTAAAAAAAGATGTAGGAACAATGTCTACTTTCGAGCATGGAGAAGTTTTTGTATTGGATGATGGGGGAGAAGTAAGTAGCTTTTCAATTTTTGAATAATAAATTTTACTTCATAGACGTGATGAATGGATTCATGTTTCTGTTTGAAGGTGGACTTGGACCTAGGAAACTATGAACGGTGTCTGGATGTCAAGTTGGGCTGGATTAAGCTACTGAAAAATCCATGGGAAGAAAGGGTCTTCTTAATTCTGTTGTTAGAGAGAGAGAGAGAGTTTAATACCGTATATTTTTTTATTTTTAAGTTTGGTATAAAATAGTCCCACAATATATATTTTTTTACAAAATAGCCCCTGGAAATGTGCAATGACAAAAATGTCCTCATGTGCAAGACACATGACCATGCATAACCAAAAAATCTAACTTTATTTAGCCTAAAGGACATAACGTGCAGGATTTTGAAACGTTAAGGAAAAACTCGTCAAATTTAAAGGTAAAGGACACCGCCTGTAATTTGGTACAAACATAAAGGACAAAACTTGTAATTTACTCTAAAAAAATGCATACATGGAACAAATTTGAAGTTGATGAAAAATTATGTAGTTTGTATTTTCTCTACCTGTAATTTTACATTTCATATAATCGTTGTAACTTGTTTGTCATTTTTATTAACTATGTTTGATGGATGTATGTGTTTTTTTATTAAAAGATTTCTTATATTGTTGTTATTTATTTTACTTTTAAAACAAATCGGCTTGCCTTGAAAATATTAATTGTAATTATTTTTAACACATTTATGGATAAATAATAAGCATAAAAATATATATTTAATAAAAAAGTTTTAAAGGCTGGGTTGTGAATGTGAGTAGAAGAGAGAGAAATTAGTTTTTTTTTTATTAAAAGGTTAGGTTGGAGAAGGTTATGGATGGAGATAGTCTAAGGTGGTGTTTGTGTTTCTAAAATAGATATGCGCAGGCTCTTCTGTCTGCGCCGCGCAGACCACGCGCAGATATTGTCATCTGGAGATCATTTGTTTTTCCGAAGACGTTTCATTAAAAAACGTTTGTGCGAGCTCTTCTTGGTGCAAACTTGGCTTAACCACTTTTATGATCTTCTAAGGTCTATAGAGGGTTAAACACCACCACCGTCTACCACTACCGTCCACGTCCACCACCACCGTCCACCACCACCACCACCACCTACTACCACCGTCCGTGCACCACAGCCAATTTATTTTAGAAGTCTACATACATTAAAAATCAAACAGTCTTCTTATTGCAGACTGTAGAGGTTTGGTTTACCTCTTCTTCTACAGATGTCAGCAGATGTGGTCCGATAGGTAAATTATTTAGGATTTTAGTGTAAAGTAGAGAATAGAGATGATATTTACCGTTAAAAAATGTAATGGCAGTAATAACACAAACAAAGATTATTTCGGACTTTGTTTTATTTGATGAAATGATAAATACTCCACTTGCATCTTGTCGCCCTAGATTAATTATCCTTCAATCCCGGTACTCTTTAGAAAGCTAATTTTAATAAATTGTTCAAAGAAGTCGCACCTCGAGAGAGCATGGAATCCCTAATTCTAGTTTTTAAAATCTAAGGGTAGAGCAGAAGTGAGAGACTTGTCAAGAAATTTTTCTGTAATTTCATTAACCGTCTAGGTAGTTTAAAAGAAGGAAAGGAACCCTTATTAATAATATTTACGAATTGGTGGCACGTTTCTAGCTTATTACACCAATTGGAATAACTCATAGGGCACGCGAAATGCAGCGACAAGGTGTGGCAATAACCAATGAAAATGACTTTTTGGGGTACAGAAGACATTGTGGTGGAGAACATACAGACTCCACACTCGGAGAATTGGTATCAGGATCTGAAAGACGTTCCGTCGATTGAACTTCCAGAGAGAGCCCTGGTTGCTGCTGGTATGAGTCTTTACTGGAAGATGGACCGTGAAGACAAGCCGGTGTACATGGAAGATGATAAAAGTAAGATTTGGGATTTTCTTACCCATTTGTCTCATGTTTGTAAATATCATGACTTTGTTACTCTTTCTTCCTCTGTAGTTGTTTCTTTGTAAGTTGTTGCGTACAAGAGGGATAACGGGAAAATGACAACCATCCCGAGGAGGGCTGGTGAAGCGCTCTGGTATCTACAGATAGTAAGGAATTCTGCGCTTCCTAGAGATGAGAATTTAGCGGCGCAGTCGTCTGGCGGTGTTGGTAAGTCCTAGATTTGTGACTAATGTTGCAATATTACTCTTTGCTGTCTTTGCGTGTTGGGTAATATTGTGATGTTTATTCTTTACATAGGTGAGTTGATTAACTTGGGCGTAGGCCCTAAGAAGAAGAAATGTGTTCCGGCTGCAGCTGTTGCGCCGAAGAAGATTGATGCACCGAAAGCGCAAACTTCAAAGGCGAAAACTGTCCGGGAAGAGAAGAAAGTTATGCGCCTCTTCCCTAAATCCTGGAGCGATTACATAGTGGTATCTGACACATTAGAAGGTCTTGCGCCTGTAGTTGTCAAGAAACCCAAGCCGGAACCTCGGGACACTGCGGATATCCCTGCCTCCAACCCGGATGATCCCTAGATTTGGATTCAAGTCCGGAGCCGTTGGTGAGGGCTAAGGCGGTGAAACGGAAACTAGTTGAAGTTGAAGCTGCGGCGCAGCCCACCAAAAAAGTTTCGAAAAGGAAAATCGGTAAAAAGGGCGATTTGGATGCCTTTGTTACAACATTTTCTCTGGGTGAGCATCTTCTTTAGCTGTTGTTTCTTTATACTATGTGTTAATATGACTTTTATTTTGCAGAAAAGATGACTCCTTCTGTTCGCGCGGAGTAGTCATCTGTGTTTAATGATGATCTTCCACCTTCGCCACCGCGTGCGTCTACTGATGATCAGTTTGAGAGTACAGAGGTTGTTGAACCGGAATCGGAGAAGGTTGTTGAAGTGAAAACCCCTGAAGCCGTAGTTGAGAAAACTAACGTTGAGGAACTTGTCGAGGTTGAGTTGGAGGCGAAGAAAGGAGTGGAGATGGAGGCTGTAGACATTGGTATCGCCGCGCCCAAGTCTCCTGTAGTTGAAGTGTGCGAGCCTGAGAAAGGGAAATCTATTTAGGAAGACCCAGTAGTAACTATTCCTTTCTCTGCTGCTACTTCTGCGCTTGTAAATGTTGAAAAAAAGCCCAGCTGGTGCTGATGAGGGCTTTGTTGCTCATGAAGAGAAAAGTTCTCCCATCCGCCCAGAGGAAACCCCGGGGGATGATTATTATTAAAGGTCTTTTTTTGGATAAGAGAGCTTCTGTGTCCAAGCACCAGTTTGGAAGCTTAAACAGGGTGATACCTTTTCTGATTGGCAAATTTTCTGTGATTGGTTTCAGGGTGCTTTTCCCCCTGCTGAGGTGAGGTTTCAAGAAGAAAGATCTCATGATCAAACATACCATGCTTATCTTGAAGAGACCGCCAGCTCCACTTCTACTACCGACCGCATTGTGCGCGAATGGCGCAACATGCATAAGGAGTGGTCTGCTTTTGAAGCGTCGAAGAAGGAAGTTGATGACGTGAAGGCAAAAGTTACCCAGTTGAGGGCTAAGCTGGAGGCTGATCGTTCCAAATTTGAGAGTGTGCAAAAAACTGAGGAATGATCTGCTATAAGTTGGAAGCGAAAAGCTGAAGCTAAAGCCGCTCTTCTTTCGGAAGAGCGTAAACGTTGGAGAGAAATTTGTGAGAAAGATAATAATGAAAAGATGGATCTTCAGACCGGCATCAACAATCTCAAGGCGAAGATTGAGAAGTTAAAGAAGGAGAAGATGGAGGCTGAAATAGCCCGTGATGAGGCCTGCTCTCATATAGAGAGAAGTGAGCAAAGAGAGGTACGATCTTGCGCTACCCTTGCCGTTAGAGATAAGGAGATAGAAGAACTTACTTTTTTTTTATCTGACCAGGAACTAGTAAAAGCGGAACTCGAGTCTGTGAAGAAGGATTTGCAGCTCGAAAAGATTGAGAAAACTGAGACTTCCCGCCGTCTGGCTGAAGCTGAAGGAAAGTTGGAGGATTCTGAAACTGCCCGAGTTACGGCGGAGAGTCTGGTTGAACCTTTAAAGAATGATATGCTGTGGATGAAGCATCGTGGGATTATAAGTGTAAGTGCGTCAATTTCTTGCAATATGCTGATATGGTTGTACATCTTCTTATCTGTTTCTTTGCGCTGGTTGCCAATTCTATCCTTAACTCTCATGAGTTAGATCAAACGGTTACGCGTCTGCTGGTTACTGCGCGTAATGATGGGTATGCCCAAGGATACACAGAATGTACTCAGCATGTTAATAATGCGTTGAAGGCGAAATGGGATACCAGCAGGTCCACCACGGATGGAGTTGACACCGAAGCTGCTCATGTTGCTGCTAAGAATGAATACAACCACTTACACCTTCCCGTGATGGACCTGGTTACTGCTACTCTTGAATCTGATGATTTTGTGGCGCAATTGAAAGAAGTGTTTCCGGGCGAAGGGGATGATGATGAAGACCTAGAATAGGTTTCCCCTGTGTTTTTTAATTGCTGAACATTAGTGATTTTAGGATGTGAATCCTGTCTGTAATGGTTTTGTTAATGCGCTTTTGCGCAAGTAACTTTTTTTGATGCACTGCTATGTGTGTAAATTTTTGTTAATGCGTTGCTGTGTAAGTAACGCTTTGAATGTATGATATGTTTGAATTACAATGTTCTACATGAGCACAATTACTTTGTCAAGGTAAGGCAAATGAAGATGGTATAAAGCTCATGTATGAACGTAGGATTGGACCTTGCGCGGTGTCTGTAACCGTGAACCGTTCATGAGACTTGTGTTAAGTTACCATAATGTTTTTGCGCTTACCAAAAGGAATTGCATGCATTTGTAATAAACAGAGAATGTAACGAACTTTGTATTGATTCGGATAGGGCGCAGAGGCCATGTATTACAAAGTTGTATTAGGATAAATAGTGAAACTTAATTTACTTCGCACGGGATAGTCCTTGTGTAGTTGACAAGTTGAGGAGCTTGTCAAATATGAAGGAACTATGCACACTGAACTGCCATGGGCCTTTAAGTTTTAGCTTTTTTGTTACTTGGCCCCTCGTCCCCGCGCGTGATCTGTTTGATTTCCTTGCGCACATTTTGAACCAGATGGGTAAGGTCCCCACTTTTAAGCGCTTTCTCTATTTCCATGCGGAGACTGATGCAGTTGTTTGTGGTGTGGCCAGTGTCTTTGTGGTACTCGCAATAGAGGTTTGGGTCTTGTCCTCTTTTTTTCTTCATCGGGTGGTGTTTTGAATTGGTAATCCTCAGTACTAAGCACTTCCGCCGACGTCTTGGTGAGAGGCGTCCATTGCTTTTCCTGGTTTTCTTGTTTAGCTTATCTTTGTGCTGTTATCTTGTTAATTGTCACGCGGACGTCATCTGAAGAGTATGCTCCTGAATTTGAGTCCTTCCAATTTTGCTTGAACTTTCAACCACTGTTCCCACTCATGTCCTGCGGGCGGTTTTGTGGTAGTGGTGGTCTGCTGGAACTTAGATTCCGCTCTGTTTGAGCATAGACTTTGGCCGCAGCCATCAATTTTTCCCAACTTTTCGGGAGACCTTCCGTCCCTGATAAGACTTTTATCATACCATAACACCTCACCACGTATTTGAATTGTGCGCGGATCAGGTGTTCATGTACATCACCGATTTCTAATACTTCTTTGTTATACCTTGTTATGAAATCTTCCAAGCTTTCATCATCCCTCCTCCAGATGTTCATGACATCTACGGAGTCTCGAATGGATCTGTGCTGTTGGCTAAAATGAACCAGAAATTTTTCCTTCAGATCTACCCAGGATGTTAATTTTCCTATTGGCAGGTTTTCAAACCATAATCGTGTTGCGCCTGTTAAAGTTTGGACAAACAAATGGCACCACATGGGTAATGTCCATCCTCCAACTACCCTGCGCTAGTGAACACGCGCAGGTGATCGTCAGGATCTGATAGCCCATTGAACTTCCCAATGTTTGAAGGTAACTTCGCCCACTCAAGAGGAGCTAGTGCAATCTCTTTGACAAACTTCGAGTTCTCTGCAGCTTCTGCTGGTCGGTAAATCAAATTGTAATCGTACTCCGCTTCTGGGTTGTAAACCGCGTGGATCTTTGGTTTGTAGTTTGCATGGTCTCTCTACAATCGACTGAATACGCTAGTGTTATCGTCTTCATTGTACGTTTTGTCATATTCATCGGTTTGGGTGTCCCGCTTTTGATAGGAATACGGGCCCAAATGTGAATGGACTGACTGACGTTTGTGAGAGTACTGTTCATCACGGTGACCTCTTCGTTTGGATTCAGAGTGATTGGATTCATGCTTGGTTGTAGATCTGGAATAAACTTTCGTATCATCTACTGATATGTGTGATGGTGCATCTGTCATATCCCGACCGCGTTAAAACAACAAACCGCGACGGAAACATCGGGGAGTGTCGTAACAGAATCATTGTTTCACAACACATGGATTGAAGTTTCGTTTTATTGAATTAAGTTTATTACATTGTATTGAAATCAAAAGCAAAACATGAACAATTGTCTTTCATTATTATTAAGTCACTAAGTCCCCGTCCATCCCTATATGAGTAGGCATCATAATCATCATCAAACATCAACTATGGTACCTGAAACATATGTGAAAATACGTCAGCATAAAAATGCCAACGAGTAACATAGGTTTTGTGAGAGTATCGGATTCATGGTTCGTTTATATGTTGCAATACATCGTTTGACTACAAGAGTCGTTACTTGAAAACCTTGTATTGAAAAGAGTTTGGTATTGCAATATGAATAACCAGCTCAAAATGAGGTGGTTATAGTTTATAAAATCTCGTTGCCATGAATCTTAACCCAAAACATTTGTTTAAGTAAACCAAATTGTAAATCGTTCTCGTAATAAAACTCGTATGGTTTATATCGTTTAGAAAACCTTGTAGTGTAACTTCGTTTTGAAAACAATTCGTCCAAGTAATCTAGATAACGCAACGACATGTAATGTGTTAAAAGCACTTATATATAGGAAGTACCAGCGGCGTATCCACCATGCTTTTAACACATTACACCCGCCCCGTTACCTAATAACTTACCATATCCCAATCGTTTAATAGTTCAATTAGTTCCAATCATTCAATTAGTTCAAGTAGTTCACATAGATCAAATAGTTCCAATGGTTCAAATAGTTCAAATAATTCACATACATCAAATAGTTCCAGTGGTTCAATAGTTCACATAGACCCAGTGGTTCAATAGTTCATATAGATCAATAGTTCCAGTGGTTTAATAGTTCGCATAGATCAATAGTTCCAGTGGTTCAATAGTTCAATATAAACCATAGCATTCGTTTTAGGAAACTCAAAATCGTTTAACACATATGAATCACCCGAAAACATTCGAAAACAGTAAAAGAGGGGACTATGTACTCACATCGAAGTGCAAAGTATCCTCGATCTAATGAACTTAACGAAGCTCAGGCAAACCAAGGAAATCAAGTAGCACCTAGTAATCGGATCGCTAGTTAATAAATCGACACCTAAATCGGAAGATCGGGTAGAATGAGGTCTTGTAAACCAAATGAGTATTGGAACTCATGTGATATGATTTAACAAAGCCTGCATTCTAAATCGGAACCTATCCTAAGTGCTTACGACCCGTTACGACCCATTAAGGTAGCTTACGCTACTTTAACGCGTCGTTCGCGCGAATGCGCGTTCGAGACGCCTAACTAGTCCTATGACAAGTATTATATGCCCTAACATGTTTAAATATGTTGCATAATCAGTTTAAGTGACAAAAGTTAAGTTACATATGCTTAAATACCAATTATGCATGAAAAAAGGCATTTTGGTCATTTTCCTAAGGCATATAAACTACCTATCATAAAACTAATTAAACTAAGTGACCCTAAGGTATAACCTCAGAAGGTTATTCCCTATACAACTATGGTCACAAAATATGCTTGGTCGGATCCTAACGATCGACCAAACGGGTCGGGTTCGAAAGTCTAAGTGGTGGTTTAGACCGCTTGACTTACGACCCTAAACAAGCACTAGACTAAAAGTGACGAGTTAAACATGTTAAAACATGTTTAACTAAGTTAGAAAACAGGTTTGATATCAAAACAAAGTGTTTTGATACCCAAAAATAGCTTCGTTGCAAAATACGCATAAACACGTATTTTGACCGAAACTTTGACTCGTCACTTCGACTAATCAACGTGGTAATCAGTAGGTATAGTCACAAGGGACTATAACTATCATGATTACGCTCACGTTGCAAAGTTCAAACGAACTTTGTGTTGACCAAATTCATGGTCAAAGCAGAAAGTCAAACACTGTTTGACTTTCATGCTTGAAAAGCATAAAAAGCATGATAGAAGCTTAAAAAAGGTCCAAGCAATGAAGAATTTGATCTAAAACACTCAGGTATGAAGCTAAGGCTTCAACTTAGAGCAGATTTAGAGCAAATGGTGTGAAGAAATGAATGAAATCAAGTGGGTATTTATAGATTTTCAAGAACCATTAGGATCGTTTCTTGTAATTTGGGTTTTGATCTAGATCATACAAGTGTTGCCCATGGTTTATAATACAGGGGAACATCAAAAACTATAAAATGGTATTCCAAATCAGGGATCAAGACCATCAAAACAGGCTGGAATGACCAGATTCAAAGTTTCTGTGCTGGCAGTCTGTCGTGGGCCGCGAAGTCAGACTCTCCAGTCTTCGCGCCCCTCCAAGACTAGTTTCACAGAATGTCACTTTTGGTCCCTGCAAGTCCAAAACTTGGTTTTTAATGCATTTTTGACACGTTTAATCCCGTTAACCCCATTTCAAGGCTCTATAATGAAGTTAAAGTATAGGGAACATGAAAAATGCTTGAAAACATCTCAGATGTTGGTTCGTTTGGTCGTACGGCTGCGTTGTTCGGTTAATTACGACGAAAACTCGAACGGACGTAAAAACGATCCAAATTACGCGACGAATGGTATTTTTGCATTCCTATCACTAAAATAAAATATTTTAATGATTACAAAAAATTTTGGATGTCCGGATATGTTCAGAACGTAAGATATGCGCGAAAATGCAAACTTATGCACTTTTTGACGCTTTTAGTCCCTATTGATCAAATAAGCATATTTTTGCATAACGAACCCCTCAAAGTCTATTTCTAAGCTATGTAAAGGATATTTAGGGTATGTTTAGCTTATGATCAAGTTCCGGAATGTTCGTTAATATACAAATCGGCATAGTTTCGCAGTTTGTCGCAATTAGTCCCTGCGATCGAATAAACTTGTTTTCGACACACCAAACCCTCCAAAACTTATTTCTAAGTTTTGTAAAGGTTATTTAAGGTACGTTAAGCCTATGTCACTATTATGGAGTGTTTTTTGCATTAAACTGATTACATTTACGCATCAGTTCGCGTATAACTTTCTAGAAAGCGATTTAAAGCTCGAAACTGAACAAGAATTGATATGTACAAATGATACACATATTTATACAAATCCCAAGTATGAAACACAATATTTCATTGGTTTTGTATTCTTATGATGGTCATGGAGGCATAGGTGTCACAGCATCGTAGCGCAACACTCGAGGTGCTGAGGAAGCTCGCACCTGAGGTGCAGATCTACGTGATTGTGTTACAGGTTGAGCAGCTTGTGCACAGAGCTGTGCGTAGACTGCGTTTATTACACCCTGGGATTTCACATACCATGAAATCGGATTTTCACCAGGGGGTAAAATGGAACTAATCGGGATTTCCGGTTGTACTCCCGGTGTAACAGGATCATTTGTGTGATTGACGTTGTTTTGGATATTGTTATCATCAGATGCTTCTTCTACAATTCCTTTGACGCGGTGATTGTTAGGAAAATTCTCCGGTCGAGGACTTGATGGATGATTTGACGGATTTTCTGCCATGGAAAACAGAAAAAATGAAAAAGGGATGAATCTAACGAGAAGATGAGAGTGAAAATTGAAGAATCGGTGGGCGCCAATGAAGAAACAGTAATCAGAATTGACCGGAATCAATCAGACCAGGGGTTTAGTTCTGCATAAAAAAGGTTTATCCTCTCGCTTGATCTGGGGGTTTTACTGAGCTTCTTCTTCGGTGATCTCTTCAAAACAGAAAGCCGTTAGACTAACCACGGGGAGAATGGGGGTTCTCTCCATGACCACCCTCCGGCGTGAGAAAAAGTACAGATCTCGATGAAGAAGAAAAGGTAGTGAAAGTGAAGTGAATGTAACTTGTGAGATCATACCTGGCACGACTTATTTATAGCTGGATTTGGGCAGGAAATTTGTCGACGGAGATAGCAACGGAAAGTATTTTTCGTAGGCGGTTATGCCTTTTTCCGTCAATCACTAACGTCACGTCCATACACACGGACCGTTAGTGTGATCGACGGCTGGGGAGATGCCACGTGGAAAGTGGTTTTGTGTGGATCCTTCTCCAAGTTAGTGCCATCATCGTGGCTTAGATGGGCATCTAGGATCATGCAACGTCACCTTTCAGTTGTAACCGAATGGTTGTGCACGATGATTATTAACAACCTTCTAGAAGATCTATAGCTGTAAATCTCTATGCTTTTGCCACGTGTCTATTTTGTTGCAATAGAGAGAACACTTTTTGTACAAGTCTTGACTTCCGGCGCATGATTGTCGAAGATTGTTTCTTTTATCTTTGTTTAGAACCGCTGCGCAGCCGCCCAGGGTCTTGTTTAAGGGTTCTTGGGTTTATGGTAAGGTCTCATGACCTTGCGCCAGGCTTTCTAGACCATATTCCTTCGTTTTGAACTGTTTCTTCCCAAATCCTGTTTAGGACCCCCTGCGCGGCCGCGCAGGGTCTTTTTCCAAGATGCCTTTGGGTTAAGGATGTGGTATGCGTCTGCGCGAGGTTTTTGGGACCTCACCCCTTCAATTTGCAAGGGGCAAGGTAGGTGGCACGTATGCCATTCTTGCCACTAGGTGAGAGAGAGTGGTGGGCCCCTTCCAACATCAACCAATCACATTTTAGTTTGGTTATTTTTAAAAATTGGTTTGTGGCATGTGAAGCGTGAGAGATATATGATTTTCTGTGATTTGTCAAGTTGTAGCAATTAAAAGGGAAATAGTGATAAAAGATGATGTCATGTTGAAATAGAGGAGAGATTTGTTATGACAAGTATACCATGAAAAGTAAGCACTCCTAGTGGTTATAGAGTCACTTCTTATTTAAGTAGCTCACTAAAGGTGAGAGGGGTGGTCACCTTGTGGGGAGGGGTAAACTCCCACCACAGCCAATCAAAACATGTCATGTTAAATTCCTTCTTCACTCCCCATTTTACACTCAATCAAAAGGGTGGTTTATCCAAAAAAAAAAAGTCTTAAAAAACATGTGATTGGTTGAATGAGAGTGGGGCCCACCATTAAGCCCCCCTTTTTTCCTCTTTGGCCGCTTACACTCAATCACCACACTTTTAAAATACATAACCACTCACCCTAAAAAAGAAAGTGTTGGCAGTGGTGTTGACGCGAGGTAAACTCACTCAGCTATCCCACTCCACCCACCCACGCACCCACCTCGTTCACCCTAACCATTCAAAATTATAAAATACATATATTGAGAAACTAATACACTCAATCAACACATTTAAATCAATATATATCGGTTTAAATATTTATTGAATTCAAGTTCGACATAAAACATGTTACATGTCTTATTACTAAACCTACCATCCTAAAGAAACATCGGATCTTAATTGACCGGAATCAATCAGATCGGGGGTATGGTTTCCGCATAAAAGGTTAATCCTCTCGTCGATTGCTCGGATGGAACTACTACGTTGGAGATCTCTACAAAAAAAAAAGTCGTTAGACTCGCCACAGGGAGAATGGGGGTTCTATCCGTGACCACCCTCCTCCGGAGTGAGAATAAGTACAGTGATCTCAAAGGAGAAGAAGTAGTAGAAGCGAAAGTATGTGAAAGTAGCTTGTGAGATCATACCTGAATTCCCATATTTATAACCCAGATTTTGGCACCAAACGGACGATGGAGGTAAGGATGGAAATTGCTTTTCCGTTAGCAGTTATTTCTCCTTCCGTTAATAGTTATCTCCACATCCATGCACACGGATCGTGGATCTGATCAACGGTTGGGAAAGTGCCACGTGGAAAGTGGTTTGTTGTAGATCTTCCTTCAAATTGGTGCCATCATTGTGATTTAGATGAGGGCTCAGGATCGTGCCATGTCACATTCGGTTATAACCGAATGAAGCTACACACGATGAGCACTTGAGGCTTTCTAGAAGATCTACAGCTGTAGTCCATTACATTGTTGCCACGTGTCCATTCTGTTGTAACAGAAAAGATTCCTTCTGTTCAAGTTGTTACCTCCTGCGCGTGGATATACTCGAGACTTGTTAAATCTTCAAGCTTAAGTGTGCCCTTGCGCGAGCCCGCGCAAGGATGTTAATTGAACATTTGTCTTTCTTATTTCCAGCACATGGTTATTAAAAGGCTGATCTTTCCAAAACCCTTTCGAGACATGTTGCGCTACCGCGCAAGGTCTGTTCAAGATGATTTTGGAATGTAGTCGTGGTACGGTCTTCTGCACTTGCGCCGGGTTTTTGGGACCATACCCCTTCACATCCAAACAACTTGTTTTGCAATGTGATGGATTCAATTGTGATTCTTTATTTTTTTTAATATTTTATGCTTAAAATACTATGGTGTTACAACAAAAACATAGATTTGAAGTCACCCCTAAGCCTAAGGGGTATGGGACTCATGATTTGCCACATAGAATCATTATTCATGCCCTACACAACCCCCTCCTTAAATCATGGTGGTTCGCGTGGATTAGATCACGTCAGCCACGACTCTCCCACTTGATGATTTTAAGACAAAATTAAATTAAAAAAATAAAGGGGATAGTGGTTAGGGTCATTATCACACCCTTAGGCCGGAGGGTGTGGAGGGCGCCACCCTTGCCACCTCACCTCCCATAGCGCCTAGAGGGCGCCACCACCCACACCGCCGTCTTCAAGGAGGGGCGCCATTGAAGGGGCTTCACCGTGGTAACGAGGAAGAAGGTGAGTTGCAGGTGGGGCCCACATCATTTCATCCAATAATTTTTTTTAATTTTGTTTAATAGGGGGCGTTATCCCCACCCTTCAAGTTAAGAGAAGGCGTGATAAAGCCACCTGACTGACGTGGATCTGATGTGGCGCTGACGTGTCCTGATAAAGCCCCTTGGGGCTTTATCCCATACCCCATAGCCTTAGGGTAGTGGTTTTGGATGGTGGATTAGAAGTGAATGACATGACGCCTATGTAAAGGGTCATGGTGATCATGACCACACCATGTAGCGTAAGGCGATACCTATATATGGATGTGATATGCAATTAATGATAACATTTGGATATAAGTTATTAGGCTAGACGGTATGGTAGAGGCTCATCCTTGGAGGATGACCCGCCACGTAAGCACCACATAGGATGGGTGTGAGGATGGGGCAAAGGGGATGAAACTAAGGAAATGGGGGATGAGCCTAATATATATATATAGGAACGGGATCAGGAGAAAATGACCAAAAGTGTGAGAACGGTGAGAACGCATCCTGGGCCAACACGTGGCGTTTTACTGTTTTCCCCTATTTCTTCTCATTGAATTAATTCTTTTTCTGTCACATAGTTAATTTTTTTGGCGTTATGGCGTTTTCCAGGTAATCTTTTTGGCGTTTTGGGTCTTTTGTTAATAATTGATTACCATAGATTAATATTTTATAAGATTACAATAATACGAAATCAAAATTACTAATAGTCTTATGTGGATGGGATTACATCAGAGATGTACCCATCTCTTTCTTCATCACTTTTTTCAGATTCATCATCATCAAATTTTAGATTGGCGTATAACGCCATTAGCTCGTCTCTTCTTTGCTGCAGCCTATTCTTGAATATCATTGCAACCTGTCTGTGTTCAACATTTCCTCCATTGGCAATGAATATTGCACCCCGTGTTGATAAGTCACTTCAACTGTTCCTACTTCTTCATGCATCACCTAACTGCTAAGTGTTGGTAGAGGAGTATCGTCAATATCATCATCATCTTCTGCCGGAAATTTTCTCTTCAATCTTTTTATTACAGTTCAGGTTCTTTCACAATCGTTGGCCATTGGAACCCCAAGGGCTAGGATATCCCTCTGAACCCCTTCATCCATACCAAGCATGGCTTTGATTGTCCTTACCTTCACCCTTCTCCTATCAAAGAACTTTATGATGAATCGTCTCTCCCTCCCTTCAAACCTCCATGCAATAACCTTAGCCATTTTTGAAGTTTTGGACTATATGTGGTGTTTTTAGTCAATGTTTTTGGCGTTTTGAGGTTTTGTTCTCATCGTCTACTTTTATAATATCTTTTTTTCTCGCGCATGACAGGTAATTGTGGCGTTTTGAAAAAGATAAATAAATTCAATTCCCTAAGTATTTGGCTTTCAAGATAATAAATGTTAGTAATTATGTTTCCGTCGTTTCATTTTACTGCTTTGCAATTACCATGTTTTGTTTTCAGATTCATCTATTTTTATGGTGTAACACCTCTAATCTTGACGACTGTAATTATGGTGTTTTGTTTTCCAATGGCGTTTAGATAACGATGGGACGTTTTGTTTTATTTTCTTTGCACATTATTTTAAGTTTTTTTTTAGATTTATTATAATAGTACTTGTTCAAAGTAATTTTATTATAGTTTGGTAGTTTTTTTGGGGCATTTTATGGCATGATGGCGTTTTTACAAGCATTTGCCCGTTTGGCTTTTTATTATATTTTTCTTTATAGGATTAATGTACTTGTTGTTCTTAGCTGAAATTACATAACAAACAACAGATAAAGAAAATTAAAAAAAAAAAACAAATAGAAGCAATTTATGATCTAATTCTTCAGTGTCATCAGTCTCTTTCTTCTTTTGAAACTACAAGAACTATCACAAATAAATGGCATTTTAGGTTTGGCGTGGTTTATTTTCTTTGTTCATGTGTTGAAGTGTCTTTGTGGATGTTGGAGACATAGATCGACTCCGTGTGGGTGGTTGCTATATGCCCGTTATCCTCATTATCATCATGGAGTCCAAAAATAGCATTTACCCTGGTATAGGTCTCTTCTAATCATCCAAACCTTCTTCAAGAACAAAGAAGACAAAATGACATATGGGTGTCATCAGTCCCTCTTTTTTTAATTTTGTCCATCTCATACAACAAAATCTTACTCCCCTCACCTAACAAATCATTCAGCGAAACTTCATGCAGAACATTACTGAGTATCAAAGAAAAGATGTTTGCCATCGTTAATTTCTATCAAGTTTTTTTGCTTTTTACATTGAGCTGTATTTTTTTAGGAACCACTGTGTTTTTTTTGTGTGATAAACGGAAAGTGCTGAGACGTTTCTATTTATAGGAATTTTTTTTGGCGCGTAGTTTAGGCGGGATATTATTTTTATAACAAAAAATGTAATTAACATTTATTGTCACACCCTGACTTTTGCGGAAGCGTGATTATGTGTGACTTGCTTAATATCATTGCATTCAACCATAACAAACATCTATATGATAAAACTAAAGATGTCCATCCATTAAATTTAAGTTTTAAAACATAACAATAATATTGTTTAGAAATCCAACACAGACTTCAAATCCATAATACAAACCATGCAAATTGTTCAGAGTTCCATAAGGACTCGATAAAAGACTTTAAATAAAACCAGGCTTTGAAAGATATATCTTATCTAGGATAAGACACACTATCCCAACCCTTAGACTCCAGATGACATCTTTTATTTCCAACATTACTTGAAATCTCCAAACGCCCGCCAGATCAACATTTAATTCCCTGAAATACATGTAGTTTAAAAAGATCAACAAAAGTTGAGCGAGTTCATGTGTTTAGTGTGTGAGCTCGAATAAACCTTGTAATCATTATATTAAGTATGAAGTAGTAAACCCTGGTATGAAAGCAACAAGGAATAACAGATCATTAATGGTTTGCAAGGCCATTAATATGTGTGACGTGATGTAGGAAGGCTCAAACCTAGCAGATTTTGCACCGGGCTTCAGTTTGAAGACATAGTCACGTCATGGGCTAAACCCCGGTCCACATGGGTGTGGGCTCGCTACACCCAAATAGATCTATCACTCATGTCCCTCGGTCTTACAACGAGGATTAATGGTCTTAAGCGTTGTACCCACCACTCACATGATCTAGCAATACATTTCCTTAGCTAACCATACCACATATAAACGTTTGTAAACAATTTGTAAACAATTTGTAACTTGTACTTCACCCCCGAAGTTATAAAACCGAAAACAGTTAAAAGAAAAGGGGGACATGAACTCACAGTTTTGCGTTCTTCAACTCAATTCAACATAACTCAAAGCTGACATTCATGTGCACGGCTACCTACAACTTACTACGGTTTATTAGACGTGCGGGTCGTGCTTTGACTTAGTATTAATGTCTTTGAGTTACATTCCTTTATGTCATCAAAATTATTCAAAGTTATATAATTATTTGTTAAAATAATAAATATTTTAACTTAAATTATATTCATTAAACTTTGGAATATTAGTTAAAATAATATATTTTAACTTGTCACTTTTTATGTATTCATACATGTATACCCTTCCCAAGGATGGGTGTATTTGTATTCGTATTCTTATACTTGTATATTTTTGCCAAGTATCGGTGTCGTATTCCGGACTGTATTTATGCGTACGAAAATACGTATTTTTTTATTGTGTTTATTAAGTATCCTTTTACTTTAAATTTTGTATTATCTTTTCCGGAATAATATCTTTAATAAAAAAAACACTTCAATATATATTTCCAAAATATATATTTTAAGAAATATTACTTAGAAAAATTATTCATAATTTTTCCTTTGGCAAAAATATTTGTATTTTCATATAAGTCCAAAAAAAATAATATATTTTCAAGTCTAACTTGGAAAATATATATATAAACTTATTTTTCACCCAAAAATATTGTATTTCATGGTTATTTGAGAAAATATACTTTCTTCCAAAAATAATATACCTTCCATAAATTCCAAGAAAATATATATTTATTCACCAAAAAATAATATATTTTCTTCTTGTCAAAAATATGAGATAACTTTGTAATAATTGTAAAAATCATATTTTCATTCACTTGGTGTCCAAAATATTAGTTTCCAAAATATACTTATGAAATAATTTTCCAGAATATTTTTATGAGTTATATTCCTTTGTTTGGTTTCTCCAATATTGTGGGTATAATTTATATGTTTATTCCTTAGAATTTTGGTAATATTTTGGATTGTAATTTCTTGGTATTTTGATGAGTTATATTATTTCAAGTCCTAAAATAATATAACTAATACACATAATATACAAATAATCACACACATGGTGACTTCTAAATATATATTTTCTAAATACACATTTAGTCACTTTTATTTATAAAAACCAACCTCCACTATTTATAATTTTTGTAACAAAAATTATGGCAAACTTTATGTAAAAATTCATGGTTTGAAATATACTTGTAAATATTTGTTTAGAAATATTTTTCTAAGTGTTTAATTTTTAGAAAATTTTTGCCATGGTTTCCCCTAAAAATGGAGGTTTCCATGCCTTCAAGGCATATCATTTTCTTTTGTAAATCAACACAATCAACAACAATTAAATCTATACTTACCAATTTGCCAAAATCAAGCATAAACTACTTGCTCATAAACTTGAAAATTTATAAAAATGTGTAGTAACTTACTAGTGTACTTAGTAAGTCTTGTTACCCTTTAAAGTGTGGTTGTTTCTTTAAAAACATCATTTTTAAAGAATCTAGATCTTTACAACTTGTAATTACATTTTCTAAAAATGTTTCTTCTTGGATTTATCTTGTTACATATGTGTTTCTATACTTGTTTAACCACTGAAAACATGGTTGATTTCTTTAAGAACCAAGATTAAGTAAACTTTGTATTTTTAACTTGGTTTCTTGAAAAATCATTCTTGAAATCTTAGATTTACAAGACTTACATCTCACTTAAATCATCATTTTACATGAAAACAATATATTCTTTCAAGTTCATGACTTATGTGAGGATGAGCTATGGATCTTTAACACTTTCATCCTCTCATCTTGCTAGATTATGTTTTTAATCATGATCTAGAAAGATCATATGATGATCTACATCATTTACATAAGTAAACAACAATCAACAAGTATAACATTCAACACTAAACAACATGATTTCTTAAGATATTAAGCTTATGTTCATGTTTCATGTTCTTGTTTCTTTGTGTTCTTCAAGATTAACATCATGTATCATCTTTTAACCACTTAAATAAGATGTAAAATGAAGAGTATAGTGTTCTTACTACTAGCTCAAGGCTAGGGATGATCAATGGAAGAAATGAAGTGGATAAAAGAAAATGGTGAAGGTCCTTCAACTTCCAATGGCACCAAGCTTCCTAATACACCTTCTTACACCTTTGTATATATGTAGAATGGATGGAAGGTGATTGAAGATGATGGATGTGTGTGAGGTGTTCTTGGCCGTGAGTGAAGGGAGAAGGAAGGAGGAGTTCAAGTGTGGTGTTAAGTGTGAGAATGAAATGGTATAATCTTGAGGTTGCTTATAAAATCCCCACAACATCTTATTTCCTAATGGTTTTTATGTCTTAAAAAGAAGAAACATGATCCAATTTTATAACAAACAAAATCAATAGGGGGTCCCACAAGTTGGGCCATGAACTAGGTGGGGGGTATAGGCTAGCTAGTAACTAAGTAGTTAGATTATGTAGTTAAAAATCAAGTATTAGTTAGGTTATTTAGTTACTAGGTGTTATATAGTGTGTTATGATGTTCGGGAACCGTAATGTAACGACTTGCAAAAATGTCCGAAAACGACCCGTAAGTAAAAACCCGGACCCCTGAAACCCTAATGTGCATGAAAAACCAAGAAAACACGATTTCTGGTCTCCACGCAGGCCGCGTAAAAGATAGGCTATAGGTCACGCGGGCCGCGTCAACTTGAAGTTTGACCGGATAAGCATCCGGACCACGTGTCGTCCACGTGGCGACCCTACTCGTGACCCAGCAACCCTACACGTAGACTAGGGGCTCTCTCAGGCCGCGTAAGAGCCTGTTAAGGCTTACACGGGCCGCGTAAGACTCAAATTTCAGCTATAAATTGATCCGATCATGAGCAATTCAGTTGTGTCGAAAACTTTTCTCAAAAACGAATTATACTGCTCGAAATCTCAATTTTTCATAGGGAGACGCTGCTACGATACAGGGTATTAACTCGATCGCTGCTACGATTCAATGTCCGATCGATTGAAACTATCCAATGGATGTTTAAGTGATGCCCACATTAGGGCTATACTTTGTCATTTGTCGTAAATTCGATGGATGTTTAAGTGTTGCACTTTGTCATTCGTTGTGAGGGTTTTAATCTCGTGAGTTATCGTAAATGCGGTATTAGTTACTGACCTAGTTCGTGTGCATTATTGTTTAAATTAGGTTACAAGGCTAATCAGTAGGCAAAAACTCTGCTCGTTGAAATCTGCAATGTGAGTCATTCTTCTTTTTACCAAATTGCTTTCCAAAACCCTATTTATTTTCAAAAGTTATAATTACAGGGATTAAGTCTTTGTAGTCTTCAATTACTGCCGGTATGTGGGGTTTTGTATACTTTACTTGTTTCCCGTCACCATTGGACAACGGGTTAGCCAATGGGTGATCTGACCATAGTCACAGATATAGTCGAGTGACAAATACCGATTTGGGGTAATTGGTTGATATAAACAATGTAATCACCCTTAATACTGTAAGTTATAACAAAGTTGTAATTGCAGTGATTAAGTCTTTGCCAATCTTGAAGAAGCAAATGTAAAAACTCTTAATGCTGTAAATTATAACAAATGTGTTTTTATACAAAAACGAATGAACTCACCAGTATTTCCTGCTGACAAAATATTTTTAAAACGCGTTTCAGGTAATTACAGTAGATGGGAATAAGAGTTGGATACTGCACTGAAAGGCATAAAGAAGTGGCTCATGTTATTAATTAAATTAAGAATTATCGTTTTATGTAATCGGGTTTATCCCATATTAAAAGCTACCTTTATGAAACATGGGTTTATCCCCATTTGTTTAATAAATAAAATCCGGTGTTTCTAAACTCTGATATTTTCCTAACTCACGATCCTGATTAACCTCTCCGCTGCAATACTTTTAAAATAACCACCGGTACCACTTGGCTGTTCGCGACTCCCGATTCCGTCCAGGGTGGGGTCGGGGGCCGTGACAGAAGGTGGTATCAGAGCCACTTGTTTAAGCAATTAAGTATTGTAATACCTAAGCTTAAACGAAACAGTTAGGAAATTGCTATTAAATGGTAGCACACGTGATAGTATTTAGACTTGAACCTAAGAAAAATACTTTAGTATTAGCTTCAAAATAAGCTAATTACATGCGTAAACAAATTGTGATTATGTGTTTTGTTATTTGATTATTTATTAGTTACAGTATGGGTAAGCAAAGAATTTCGGACATCTATCATCAATTAGATAGTTCACCAAAAGATAAAGGAACTTCATTTCAATCAAATTCCTCCAAATACTCAGCAGATACCGAGGAAGGAATATTTATTCGTAAGGCACAGTTTGAGAAACCACTTACCACTAAGAAAAGAAGTTGGATTATTAGAAAAAGTCAAGAGAAAATAAAGAAGTCACAACAAAAAGGAGTGATAACCAATAAGGAAACTCAGGAAATAGGCAATAACCCACCATGGGAAGATGAATTAGATGAACAATGGGCAAATCTCTATATGTTAGCCACTACAGCAGTAAATGTTAACCTTTAATTAAGTTAAAAATGCCAAACCCAGACCAACCAATGAAATTAGGTCTCAACCAGAAAAGTTTATAAATTATCTTATCTCTTAACACCCAGAACTAGCACCCATGTCACCTATAAGCCATAAACTTTAAAGGAACTTTGCCCATTAAGATAAACAACTTAGTAAGAGGAGATAGAATAAACCTTATATAAAAGCATGCTGAGCATAATATTCCTAGATAAACTAAAATAAATTATGAATGCACAACCCCTAGTATATTTTGAATTTCAGTTGTAATTTGTAATAGACATATATATATATATAAAAGTCTCAATGTTCGCCATTTATTATTATATGTTTACCTAAATGTTTTAAATATTAGTTTGTAATAATTAATACCTGATAAATATTCAGATGAACAACGACGTAAATCAGGAAAAAAACCAGAATTTAATGCTTTAGTATAAGATAATTAATTAGATGAATTGTGATGGATGTTGGTATGCCGTGAGGATGATAACTAGAACTTTGCAAGTATTTTAAATAAGCAATAACACTTGGCCACTGTTACTTCTTATTTATTGGTACTCTTGGTTCTGGAATATGATCCGTCACGTGAATACTAATTTTCTTGTTCTTTGATGAAAGCCTTAATAAAATATTCATTTTTAAATCATGATTTAAGAAAGGTTTATGGGAAATTCAAATTACCTCTCCGGCAAGACTGGGTATGGTGTAGCAGACTCTCCAGCTTGTCCGGGTAAGATGGGGTTACCTCTCCAGCGAGAACCAGGTAATATGGGGTATAGGATATGTCAAACAAGTGACAAAATTCCCTAAAATAATATCATTACCTGATGTCTGACTTGTCTTTGGAAATACGAATCTGTTAATTACATTGACCTTATGAATGGTATGTATATTACAGTATGTGAAATATATGATTATATATATATGTATATCTATAAGGAAATCCATAAGGATTAACAAATTAAAATCAAGCACGAGCATGTGTGTCAACGATAATTCTAGATTTCTTTGTTAGGAATCTCTTGTATACATCTATAATTCCGATATCGAACGTTATTTCGTTTGATCATCTATCTCTTAACTCGTGCGACAAGAAGTATGTGAACCCTTGATGATTGGGAGGCCATCGAAAGTATAAGAATTCCATAGAAATTCATACAACCTAGTTTATCCCCTTGGGAAGCATCAGTGTTATTCATAAAGAAGAAGGATGGGTCCATGCGAATGTGTATCGAGTATAGAGAATTGAATAAGGTTACAATTAAGAATCGATACCCATTGCCTAGGATTGATGATCTTTTTGATCAACTTTAAGGAGCTAGATATTTTTCTAAGATAGATTTACGCTCCGGATATCATCAGTTGAAAGTACAAGAAGAAGACATACCTAAAACCGCTTTCAGAACTAGGTATGGTCATTACGAGTTTACAGTCATGCCCTTTGGACTAACAAATGCTTCAGCAGCATTTATGGACATGATGAATAGAATCTATAAACCATACTTGGATAAATTTGTAATTGTCTTTATTGACGATATACTCATTTATTCCAAAAGTCAGGACGAGCATTGTGAACACTTGCATACACTCTTAACTTTGTTAAGAAAAGAAAAGCTTTACGCCAGATTCTCGAAGTGTGAATTTTGGCTACAGGAGGTGCAATTTTTAGGACACATGGTGAATCACGAAGGTATTCACATAGATCCCTCCCAATTTAGAAGCGATCACCAAATGGAAGGCCCCACAATCAGCTACGGAAATCAGAAGTTTTCTAGGAGTAGCTGGATACTATAGGCGCTTTATTAAGGATTTCTCTAAGATAGTTGTGCCATTAACTAAGCTAACCTGTAAAACAGTTAAGTTTGAATGAGGACCTAAGCAAGAAAAGGCTTTTAGGATTTTAAAGCAAAGGTTAACGAACACCCCAATTTTTGCCTTACCAGAAGGAACAGAAGATTTTGAAGTATATTGTGATGCTTCTAAGCTAGGATTAGGATGTGTGCTAATGCAACGCAAAAAGGTAATTGCGTATGCATCAAGGCAATTGAAAAAGCACGACGAAGATTATACTTAGAATTAGGATCAATAATTTTGCTCTTAAAAAAATTGGAGACATTATCTGTATGGAAGTAAGTTTACAGTCTATACAGATCATAAAAGTTTAAGATACATATTTGGACAAAAATGAATTAAACATGAGGCAAAGGAGATGGATGGAAATCCTAAGTGACTACAACTGTGATATTCAATATCACAAAGAAAAGGCAAATGTAGTTGCAAATGCCTTAAGTCGTAAGTATCACGAAAAGCAAAAGCGAGTTTGTGCTCTTAGATTAAATCTACAGATAAATTTAATGGAACAACTGAAGAAAGTTCAAGTAGCAATAAAGGAATTAGAACGAGGAGCTGATGGAATTTGAAGATTCCACAAAAGAAGGATTTAGGTACCTAAGCAAGGAGATTTAAGAAATAAGATTTTAGAAGAAGCCCATAAATCTAGGTATACCATGCACCCTGGAAATAATAAAATGTATCAAGATTTAAAAAATAATTTTTGGTGGATAGGAATGAAAAAGGACATAGCTAGATATGTTTCTAAGTGTCTTACTTGTTCACAAGTTAAGGCAGAACACCAGAAACCTTCAGGTCTACTACAACAATTAGAAATGCCTGTATGGAAATGGGAACGTATAACTATGGATTTTGTTAAGTTACCCAAAACCAGAAAAGGTAATGATGCGATTTGGGTAATTGTGGATCAATTAACCAAATCAGCTCATTTTCTACCCATGAAAGAAACCTTTAGCATGGAAAGGTTAGCCAAATTGTACGTAGACGAGGTCGTATCCTTACATGGAGTCCCACTCTCCATTGTATCGGATAGGGATAGTCGTTTCACTTCGCATTTATGGGCAAGTTTCCAAGAAGCCATGGGGACGCGGTTAAATTTAAGTACAGCTTACCATCCTCAAACAGATGGACAGAGTGAAAGAACTATCCAAACCCTAGAAGACATGCTCAGGGCATGTATGATAGATTTTGGTGGAAACTGGGATGATCACCTACCCTTAATTGAGTTCTACTATAACAATAGTTATCATGCAAGCATCGAAGCTGCCACATTCGAAGCACTGTATGGACGAAAATGCAGAACTCTAGTTTATTGGGCAGAAATAGGAGAAAGTCAATTATCAGGTCCTGAAATCGTGCTAGAGACCACCGACAAGATCACTCAAATCAAGGAAAGATTAAAGACGGCTCGAGATCGCCAAAAGAGTTATGCAGACAATAGACGTAAGTCGTTGGAATTTCAAGTTGGAGACAAGGTTCTCTTGAAAATTTCTCCTTGGAAAGGAGTAGTTCGGTTCGGTAAGAAAGGAAAGCTGAGTCCAAGGTACGTAGGACCATTCCCAGTAATTCAGCGAATAGAACCAGTCGCCTATCGCTTACAACTACCAGAAGAGTTAGCCGGGGTACGTGACGTATTTCATATATCCTACCTCAAGAAATGTCTATCTGATGAATCCCTGGTAGTATCTCTTCAAGACATATAGGTGAATGAAAAGTTGAAGTTCGTGGAGAAACCGCTTCAAATAGAAGACAGAAAGATTAAGTTTCTCAAGCACAAAAGATTAGTACTGGTCAAAGTCAAATGGGATTCAAAAAGAGGACCAGAATACACCTGGGAGCTGGAAGCGGAGATGAAGCGAAAGTATCCTCACTTATTTCAATAAATCTCGAGGACGAGATTTTAAATAAGGTGGGGAGGATGTAAGGACTTGTAAAAATGTACCAAAACAACCCGTAAGTAAAAACCCGGACCCCTGAAACCCTAATGTGCATGAATAACCAAGAAAACACGATTTCTGGTCTCCACACGGGCCGCGTAAAGGATAGGCTATAGGTCACGCGGGCCGCGTCAACTTAAAGTTTGACCGGATAATCATCCGGACCACGTGTCGTCCACGTGGCGACTCTACTCGTGACCCAGCAACCCTACACGTAGAATAGGGGCTCTCGCGGGCCGCGTAAGAGCCTGTTAAGGCTTACGCGGGCCGCGTAAGACTCAAATTTCAGCTATAAATTGATCCGATCATGAGCAATTCAGCTGTATCGAAAACTTTTCTCAAAAACGAATTCTACTGCTCGAAATCTCAATTTTTCATAGGGAGACGCTGCTACGATACAGGGTATTAACTCGATCGCTGCTACGATTCAATGTCCGATCGATTGAAACTATCCAATGGATGTTTAAGTGCTGCCCACATTAGGGCTATACTTTGTCATTCATCGTAAATTCGATGGATGTTTAAGTGTTGCACTTTGTCATTCGTTGTGAGGGTTTTAATCTCGTGAGTTATCGTAAATGCGGTATTAGTTACTGACCTAGTTCGTCTGCATTATTGTTTAAATTAGGTTACAAGGCTAATCAGTAGGCAAAAACTCTGCCCGTTTAAATCTGCAATGTGAGTCATTCTTCTTTTTACCAAATTGCTTTCCAAAACCCTATTTATTTTCAAAAGTTATAATTACAGGGATTAAGTCTTTGTAGTCTTCAATTACTGCCGGTATGTGGGGTTTTGTATACATTACTTGTTTCCCGTCACCATTGGACAACGGGTTAGCCAATGGGTGATCTGACCATAGTCACAGATACAGTCGAGTGACAAATACCGATTTGGGGTAATTGGTTGATTAGGGCTGGCAGTTTTACACGAATACACGACACGAACCTACACGACCTTAACATGTATCGTGTATGACCTTAACAGGTATCGTGTACTAAACAGGTAGACACGAAACAACCTGTTAATTTTCGTGTCTAAACAGGTCAGATACCTGTTTACCTGTTATATACCTGTTAAGACATGATAAGGTTTTAATTTTAATTAAATAAATAAAAATATATGTACACGGTATACGGATGGATGGAACGTGATTCCTTATTTTCTTCTTTAGTTCAGAAAAAAAAAAAAAAGAAAACCCTAATACCTAATCTCTCTCAACTCTCTCAACTACTGCAGCCGACATCATCAAGACCCACCGCTCCACGGCAATCCGGCATCCACCGCTCCACCGCACCGGCATCAAGATCCTCCCCTGTCCGCCTGCATCCAACCGCCGGCCATCCACCACGCACAGCAGTCCGGCAGTTCAAAGTAAGCATAATACTTTCAGTTAAAACTAGTTAGATTCGCACATTGTTCAGTTAGATCCGCACATTGTTCAGTTAGATTCACACATTGTTTAGTTAGATCCGCATATTGTTCAGTTAGATTCACACATTGATATTTTTGTAACTGTAGTTTCGAGTTGTGATGTTTATGATTGAATCGTTCATATGTACAAACCGTTCATATTTGCGAATCACAGACTTCATTCGTATCAAAGTTCTTCAGATTTGAATTAAGAGTATCTGAGTTGTTGTAATTAACGAAGAAGTTTGACTGGACTGTTTGTGAATTAACGAAGAAGTTTGACTGGACTGTTTGACTGGACTGTTTGTGATCTGTATCTGAGTTGTTGTTTTTTTTTTTAAAAAAATCGTTTCAGATTTGTTGATATCAGACCTGAATCTAAATTGAAGTTCGGTTTGATTAAAATCGAAGTCGGATACTTTTAGTTCATTTCGGAAACTAAAAACTGGATTTTGTTGGATCAGGCCCCTTTTTGTTTAGGACTTTAAGGTTCCTGTAATAGCATAAACAATGTGTGAATCACAGTTTGATTTTTTAGAATCACAGTTTGATTTTTTATTTTTTTTTGTAGAATCACAGTTTGATTTTTTTTTTTGTAGAATCACAGGTTATCATCAATATGAGTGAATCTCAAAAGAAGGTGGGAAAGAAGAAGGATAAGAAGTCTTGTGTATGTAGAATCACAGGTTATCATCACTTGGAAACTTTGAACTTGTTTTTAATGGATGTATTGAATTATTTAAGTCTTTTGTGATTTGCCGTTTATGGATTTTTGTTTTAAACTTGTTAAGTATTCGGTATTTATGAATTATTTAAGCTGTTTGTGAACTTTTGGCGAGTTTTGTTTCACTAAACAGGTTCTAAATATGTGATTATTTTAGTGTTCGATAACAGGTATTAACAGGTAATTTTCGTGTGTATCGTGTCGTGTTCGTGTTTGAAAAAAAGGACACGAAATCTTATCGTGTCGTGTATGGCCTTTCGTGTATCGTGTCTTATCGTGTCGTGTCTTATCGGGTACGGGTATACACGATATGCCAGCCCTATGGTTGATATAAACAATGTAATCACCCTTAATACTGTAAGTTATAACAAAGTTGTAATTGCAGTGATTAAGTCTTTGCCAATCTTGAAGAAGCAAATGTAAAAACTCTTAATGCTGTAAATTATAACAAATGTGTTTTTATACAAAAACGAATGAACTCACTAGTATTTCCTGCTGACAAAATATTTTTAAAACGCGTTTCAGGTAATTACAGTAGATGGGAATAAGAGTTGGATACTGCACTGAAAGGCATAAAGAAGTGGCTCATGTTATTAATTAAATTAAATTAAGAATTATCGTTTTATGTAACCGGGTTTATCCCATATTAAAAGCTACCTTTATGAAACATCGGTTTATCCCCATCTGTTTAATAAATAAAATCCGGTGTTTCTAAACTCTGATATTTTCCTAACTCACGATCCTGATTAACCTCTCCACTGCAATACTTTTAAAATAACCACCGGTACCACTTGGCTGTTCGCGACTCCCGATTCCGTCCAGGGTGGGGTTGGGGGCCGTGACACGTAACTTGCTTGGTAATGTTAAAACAATGCTTCTAGTGAAAATTTTGTGTTTCGGGTAGTGTCCGGTTGTTCGGTTGGTTACCGGTTCGTTAAGGTGCTAAACTATGCGGTTTAGTGTGCTTTGTGTACCCTTTTGTGACAGTTTTGATTCCCGACACTTAGGAAAGCATTCAGGACTATTTAACCACATTTCTGCATAATATTAGAGTGTTCAAATGCTGAATTTGCTGATTTTCTGCAGAATTCTGCAGTTTATGTGAGTTTTTGGCACTTTCCGACACTTAAAATATCACTAGGAAGGCAGTTTTGTGATCCTTACTTTCCTACACACTATACTAGTGTAGTACTTGGTTTCTGGCTCATTCTATGTCTCAATACAACGTCTGTCTATGTGCTGAACTCCATCAGCGTATTTCTGATTTGTTTGATAATTGTGCTGCCGGTGTTTCGTGCATCATTCGAATCAACAAAGTTTGCACGCAAGAAGGGTTTGTCATTTGCAATATATGATGCACATGTATGTATGATAACAATAATCAGAAAGCAATTCAAGTCATTAATTGTAATTCAGCACAGTCATTAAGCCCTAATCATTGCTTAATAATTGTACGGATGCATGCAAATTTGACAATCGTCACATTTATCCGGATGCATGGATTGGCGTTTATAAATTATGGCGTTTCACATTTTGTGGCGTTTTGTAGCCTGAGAGCTTAAATAAAAACACAGAAAAACTACGCAGTGATAAAATTGGCGTTTTGTATTTATTTAGCATTTTATATTTCAACGGCGTTTTATGTGAGAAATGATGTTTTACCTTTTTTACCCTTAATGAAGCGCGTCCATGTAATAAAATTAATGTTATTTACGAAAACGCCACCGTGCCAATCTAGTCCATAGATTGTTTTGATCGGACGATTTATAATCGTTCTCACACTTTCCACCGTTTTCTCTAAATCCTGACCCTATATATATATGTGTGTGTGTATATATATAGGTACGAGATCAGGAGAAAACGGCCAAAAGTGTGAGAACGCATCCTGGGCCAACACGTGGCGCGCGATATAATTAGGGCGTATGGGCTTTTTTGTCATTTTATCTTCCGTTTTTTCTAATTCTGCTTTTCACAATACTGATTTATTTTTGGCATTTAAGATTTTTTTGCGTTAACCAAATTCAATAATTACATGGCGTTTTAATGGTTTCATTGTATTAATATTTTGGCGTTTATGGCGTTTTTCAGAATATCTCTCTGAATGGCTTCATCCATTAAGTATGGCCGGGACTTTTTAGGATGATGCCCCATTGTTTGTTCTTAGATTCAAAGGCGTTTTAGACAAGATGGCCCATTGTTCTATTATTTTTTATATACATTTTGGCGTTTGTGGTATCTTGGCGTTTTACAATCGGAAAATTATATTACAACCACAGGGAAAAAATAGAAGCGAAAAAAATAAATTAAAAATCCTAATCGGATCTCTCTTCACAATCTTCACTGTCATCAGTCTCTCTCTTCTTTAATACTACACGAACTGTCACAAAATATATTGCGTTTTATGTAAAACTTAACAAACCCATCAGTTTGATTATTTTGTCTTCTCGTCTGTTTGAAGTGGCTTTTGTGGATGTTTGGGGACATAGATCTATGACGTGTGGGTGGGTTTTTCGCTTTGTTCTTCAACTTGATCTTCATCCCACTCTTCAGTGTTATTGATCTCTTCTCCTCATCCAAGCCTTCTTCAAGAACAAAGAACACAAAATGAGATTGACTGTAATCAGTCTCTTTTTCTTGAAGATTTGTCCATCTCATGCAGCAAAATCTTACTGAGTTACTCCCCTCACCTAACAATCTATTCAGTGAAACTTCACAAAGAACAATACTGAATATCCAAGAAAGCATATTAGCCATCTTTGATTTTTTTAATTTTTTGGCATTTTACAGTGAGTGGTATTTAGTAGTATTGGCGTTTGTTTTTTTGGTTTGATCAAAATGGAAGTCGCTGAGAGGTATCATTTTATTGGATGTCTTTTGGCGCGTAGGTTAGGCGGTGCATTAATATAATAAAGTATTCGTCGTTTCAGTTACTGTTTGTAATTACTATTTTTGATAAGCTTTATCTCTAAATTCTATAACACGTCCCATCTTTCAAGTTTGACGTTTTAGATTTTAATATAATAAATTTTCCGTCGCTTCAGTTTTACTTTTTTGTAGTTACTGTTTCTAGTTACATTTTCAAGTTTGGTTTTTATTTTTTCTATTTTTTTATTTTTTGGGGGTTTTTTATAATACTTGTCCAAAGTAATTTTATTATAGTTTGAGAGTTTTTGGGGCGTTTTATGGCATGATGGCGTTTTGACAAGCATTTGGTTGTGTGGCGTTTTTATTATAAATGGCGTTGTTATTATATAACAATCAACTCAAAAAGAAAATTAAAAAAATATATAAACGATTGATTTTCTAAATCTTCACTGTCACCAGTCTCTGTCTTCTTTTGAAGCATCTTCACTGGCTGTTTCGACTTTCGTATGATTTATTTTGATTTTTTGTTTTTGAAGTAGCTTTTTTGTTGCCGTGTGGAACACAAAGTCTGAAATCAGCCTCTTTTTCTAGAAGATTTGTCCATTTCATGCAGCAAAATGTTATTGAATATCCAAGGAACTATGTTTGATTTTTTTTAACTTTTTGGCGTTTTACCGAGAAAAAGAACGCCACTAAATAAAAGTATCTTAAACCTCTAAATTTGACCACGCTAAAATCAATAATGTTTTGCTGTATGAGATGGACAACATTGTTAATTCTCAGTTAAGAAAGATGTCTAACAATGTTGTCCACCCCATATAGCTAAACTTTATTGAGAACAAACCTCAATAATGTTTTTGTATGTTTTGGCTTTATAAATTGGATGAAAGTTGAGGATAAAGTCAATAAGATTTTACTCAATGAAATGGACAATATCCTCACTTAAGGATTTTGTCCATTACATTGAGCGAAACATTACCGACAACCAAACTGAATTTTAAATAAACGTTTTGGTTTACCGGATATTTGATGTTTGGGTTTTTTGGGGTTTCTAAGACCAATGGTATATATTAAATATGGCGTTTGGGTTTTTGTGTGTTTTAATGGAAGGTATGAAAAGCTGTATATATAGGATGTTTTTTGGCGGTTTTTTAGGCAGGATTTTATTATAATTAAGTTTGACGTTTTATATCTAATGGCGTTTTAGATTAGGATGGTGTGTGCCTGTGTGGTATGTAGGTTAAGGCGGTAATTTAATGGCGTTTTATTAATGAGATAACGTTTTGTGTAGAGAAGTCAAAAGACTTTTTTACCCTTAATGAAGCGCGCCACACTAATAAAAGTGATGTTATTTACGAAAACGCCACCGCGTCATCTAGTCCATAGATTGTTTTGATCTGACGATCCATAACAGTTCTCTCCTTTCTCACACTTTTCACCGTTTTCTCTAAATCCTGACTATATATATATATATATATATATATATGAGTTGTATGTATATGTGTGTGTGAGGGGATGTTGCATAAATTTTTGTCTTTAGCTAGCGTCCCTGACGTGTGCGTATATATACATAATATTTTGCAATGAATTACACACGATTGGGTTTTAAATTTATAAAAGTGATTATTACTTTTACATCAAAACACACACGAAAGAGGCAAGTGTACCCCGTCATATATGTAATAAAGTATCGGTAAGAACCAAGTATCGATCCAAGGAAATGGGCGGAGAATTAGTACTAGACCTTTGTCACTAAACTACCGGTAAAAACATAGGTTTTGTGATTTTAAACTAAACTAAAGTAAACATAACCAAATACATAATAAAAACATAATAGAATATAGATAAAAAGCCTTGCTAAATACACAACCACAGCATGTCAACTAAGTCAGTTTTGGCACTAGAAGCATTCGGTCAATTTTCCATTTTAAGACAATTAGTATCCCTTTCGGGAATCCTAACATGACAATCATTCGGAAAGTTAAAACGATAAACACACTTTAACCACCTAAAATTGTTCTTTAACGTGCAATTGATAAATGTCTATGAAAATCTCTTAAAAATAAGTTAGGCAGCCGTTAGGATTATTCTAACCTCACTTAAACAAGGAAAGCGACACCGATAAACACAATGCAACCACCGAGATAAGCATAAACTAGATTAAATCACAACCGAGTTCATTTTACAAATCTTGCACAATAATTCACTAAGATAGCAATTTTGGCCTAAACTACTAACTAAGCTAACAAATCATGGCAAGAATTCATAACGACACCATCTAACCCGTTTAGGTCCTTCCGTGACGGCAAGCTCTCTTGATTAACAATAATTACATTTTATTAAATCACTAACCATTTCTAGTATCATGATGCATACATTTAAACCAAGTTAAACTAGTTAACCAAGTTTAAAGTTTACTAATACAAGATTGATTAAGCTTCATTTTTCAACTATCTTAACGAACCATGTACCAATCATCCAACACAATTACTTATAATCAAGAAATCAATATCAATAACAAGGTTGCAAACTAATCATCAAAGATAAACATAGAAAATACTTCAAAATGTCATTACAAACAAAGATTAACACACTAATGGTTATAATCTAGCAAGGGATTGTTGTGTTTTTGCCCAAAGGCTACAATAAAACATAAATCATAATCTAAGTACTTGAAAGATTAACAAAAACTTGGAAAGATTAGAAAATCAAACCATAAACAAGTACTAGACTAAGGATCCGGGTAGTAATCGAGCTAATCGGGATAATGTGGCTTGAATCCGGGTGAAAGCTAATGCCTCCGGAGCCTGAAAATCGCCTGAGAGCTCTCCAAAAATCCAGAATTTCCCAAGATAACGAGCAGACTGTTTCTGCTGTGTTTTTATAGTTTTTTGCTGTTGCACGGTCGTTCCTCAGAAGGAACGACCGTTCACTTTATTGAATTATTGATGATGGGTCGCCATACTGCATACGTCATCGGATCGTTGACCAGATCTTAAATTGCACGATCGTTCTTCAGGACGGAACGACCGTTCTTCACCTAGTCGCTTGTTTCCCTAGAACGCCCAGTCGCACCGATCGTTCTTCGCCGAGATAATCATCGATGTCGGAGATGCACGACCGTGCATCAGGTGGAACGACCGTTCCACAGGCCCAGTTCATAATCCTTAACAGAAAGTCCGCAGATTTGTCGTTTTGTCCGGAAAGTCCTCGTTTTTGGTATCATCTTGTCTGGAATGCAGTTTTAGGCCTGTAAACACAAATGTAGATAAATAAGTATCCGAACGACGGTTTTACGGCCAAAAACGCATAAAATAGGGGTAAAATGGGGGACTAAAATATGTGTAAATTAGAGTATATCAAATCTCCCCACACTTAAACCTTGCTTGTCCTCAAGCAAGCTAAACTAAAAAGCAATAAAGGACATAAACAAACAAGAACGATGATTTACACACTATTTTATTGAAAACTAATATATAAACGGTTAGCCGGTTTGTCGAAAGACAACATCAAAAGATTCAAACCCAACAAGCATATGCAATTTAAAAAGCGACAACCAAGAAGCCGAGACTAAACATTTAATTGACTCACATGTTAATCTTCACCCAACTCACAATGTTCACACACACTCGGTTTTATTTATGAATCATACATGAAATGTGTATGCGTAAACACTCAACGCCTAGTCAATGAAATGTGCAATATCATAAGCTTGTCATAAGATCTCGTCTCCACCAACTAACATGCGAATAAGTGTAAATCAAGAGGTCTTTACGGGTTGTAACGTTAGGCTTGGGCGAAGGGTATGGAAGTGGACATTTAAAATGGCGAAAACGGTTAAAACTCGGTAGTAGCGTTTAACTAGCAATAAACAATACAACTTTACATACAAACGCCTTAAAAAGGCGACTAAAGCGCAATCGAGCTAATCAACAAGATTTTTAACATTTAAGCATTCAAAATCGCTCGATTTCTATCAACTTCACCCTATTTTAGGGTGCTTTATTTTCTGTTTTTTTTTTTTTTTAATGAAATATAAATAATCACAAGCTAGTTAAACTATTATTTTAACCGAGTTTCAACACTAAAAAGGTTTAAAAACATAAAAAGGCTAAATTTGGTTAAGTAGGCGATAATGTGGGTAAACAAAGGTGAACGGGAAGGCTCGACATGGTTAATCCTAAAGGGTAATATAAGGTGAACGGGAAGCACAACACAAAGAACAAGGTACACAACAAAGGGGTAATCTAAGTGCCTCTATCACGTTTACACAAATCCGCACGTTCATGGTCTTAACAAGTATACTAGTGACAAGTTCTAAATTGCACAAAACATCCGGCTCACTCCTATATCCGAAATGAACAAATATATAACAATCTAAGCTCAAATATGCTCACGTAACGGAAGGAATGGGTAAAAGTGTGAAAACTATCATGTAAGTCTTTCTTTGTTTGTCACGCTTTTCGGTTTCCTTTTTCTAAAGTATTTTTGCTTGTCGAGTTTTTATCAAGTCCGAAGTTTTCTAAAACACAACCAACCGGTTTATTTACCAACATATATACATAACACACGTATTTTTAAATGATTTTTCTGATTTTTTTTTTTTTTTTTTTTTTTTTTGCATATGAGGACAAACAAAGCTAAGTTAACCAAGTTAACCCCCTCCCCACACTTGAACTTCGCATTGTCCCCAATGCGAGACCCTAAATATAGAGAAAGGGATAAAAATTACTCCCCTCAAGATGATGTTGGTGCCACGAGACTTCCGAAGCTCTAACTGGTGCGTGCTCCGGTCCAAGATCCGATAGATAAAATCTGCAAGTATGTCGTGTACACCCAAAATATAACAGAAAAAGAAAAATCAAACAACCATAATTTACATAAATACTATCATCCAAACAAAATACAAACGAAATTGTTTTTTTTTTAAAAAAAAACATATCCGGGGTGTTTTAAATACAAGTCAAAATAAACACCCAAATGAAAGTAAAGTACTGAAACATAAGACACCACCAAATGCTACCACTACCGCAAACTACTCATCAGCATCATCGTCATCATGCCTCGTGCCAGATGGGCCCTGATCGCCATAGCCAGGGGGTTCCACGGTGGGAACTCCGGCGGGTGCTGAAAGTAGTTGGGGTATGCATGATGCATCTCCCCGAACAAATAAGAAAAACCCGCGGACACCCCCTGGTATAGAGTATCCTGGCGCTGCTCTAGTCGGTCATGTGCGGCTCGAAGCTCTGCCTGACTGGCCCTAATCTCGTCCTGGCTGGATCTGATCTGGTCAAAGTATGTACCATGCTGCTCCTGTGTGACACGCATGTCCTGGAACTGCTGGTAAAAAGTAGGCCAATCCTCATGCTGCTGAAATGCATGATGCTGCGGCGAGTGTGGTGGTGTCGGTGGCTGTGGCTCGTGCTGCTCACCCATCTCAACGTCTTTATCCTCATGTACCTCCTCAGCTGGAGGTAACGGGTCCCATATCTCTCCATTCAAACCCCTCAACCTATCTCTCCCATCCAACTCAGCGATAACCCCCATAAACTTCAAAGACCGGATGTCCACATGCACCCCCTCAGTGATCAAAGTGAGACCCCTAAGCACCCCCTGCGTCATTAATCGCTCATTGTACGCGATCTCGGTCACGTACTGACCGCCGTGGATCTCACTATTGTGGGTCCGCCCTGAACACTTAACAAAGTATTCAGCCATTCTCGCGGCGAGGTTGATCGGTGCTTTGTCAACCAACGCATAAAGAAAGAGCAAATCAGGCGTTGGACAGTTACCTTGACTGTCCATGCGTCCGCAAATGGAATGGCTGAAAACGTGGTGCATCACGCGCACCAGAGGGTCTCGAAGGCGCGAAGCCTTTGACATCCGTGGGTTGTATGGGCCCCCACCCCCAATAGTGTTACGCGCCCAGAATGCCTCTCGCGCTGCATCATCGGGGAAATTGTACCGATCATTGAAGATGTCGGGATCATCCATGTCCTCCCGCGTATAAATCCCAAGCCTCCGTCCTAGCCGACCCACCGACCATGTGTGCCATCGCCCACACAACCTGAAGGTTACCCAATTCCTCCAACGGAAATCAGGTTCTGTATGTAAAACCGGCTTTTCATACTTATACGAGGCGAAGAATTCGATTGTCAACTCCCGATAAACCGGTCGGTTGCAACCGACCAAGTTTGCAAGTGGGCGGGTCATCATTTCATCTAGGCGATCATACTGGTTGAGGTCACGCATAACCTCCCAGTCCAACCAACGGGGCTCTCCAAACTGATCGTGCCTCGCCCATAATTCATCGCGCTTCGCGATGCATAATGCTTCCTTCTCGATGTTGGGGTTAAATTGTAGGAAAGGGTGATCCATCTGCAATGGGGAATGTTGTTAGGAAGACAGAAACAGGAGAAAAATGAGTTGAAAACAAGCGAGCAGCCACTTATGAAGCTACTGTCCAAACTGTACTGGCAAAATGGCACGGTCGTTCTCCGGGACGCACGGTCGTGCGTCACCGAGAACTAACAGGCCAGACCAGACGATATCGTGAATAGCCGGCGATGCACGATCGTTCCATACGACGAACGACCGTGCACTTCCGAATCTGCAGAATACGACCCACTGTTTCTAGAACAATCAGATTTTTCAAAAATTCAACAAGTATTGGGCTCATAGGGGTCTGCAAATCAACCGGGTGCTCACGATACTTCGATTAAACAAGGGTTAGGGTTTCGATTTGTTTATGAAGAGAACCCTAAAAATTCCTTGAAAAATCGGAAGAAAACTACACTACAAAGCAAGAAAACAAGAAAACTAACACTAGGGACGTACCGTGCAAAGTTGGGTGCTTGATCGTGCGAAAAATCGTAGGAAACGGTGAAAAATCGCCTTGGAACGAGCTGCAGCTGCTAGGGTTCGCGACTGATGGTTTTTGCAGCAGATAATGGTATATATAGTGTGCAAAATGACCAAATTGCCCTCAGCCTGTCGCACGGTCGTTCCTCGGAATGGAACGGTCGTGCGTCACCGAGGTCGTTCAAACCCAGCAGCGTGTTCTCGGAAATGCACCAATGGTGCGATCTGTCGTTCCGGCGTCCTCGGAATCGCACGGTCGTGCGACCCGAAGAACGATCGTGCATCAGATGCAGATCAAAAATTTTCCGCAGAAGCCATTTTCAGCAGCTGTTTCGGCCGTTTTTCGCCCTTTTTTCGACACACCAACTGTTCTAATAATATTACAATACAGAACCTTCGCCCGGCACGTACGGAAACAAAACAAACAAACGAAAACTACCTAACTAACCTAAATTACGCTAAAACTACAAAAACAAGTAAAAGGACAATTTTGCCCTCATAGCGCCAAAGACGCTCCTGCTGCATTTTTGTCGGCGAGTCAGCAGCGTAGACTCATGCTAATTTTTTTTTTCGGCGAGTCGATAGCAAGACTCCATGCTAAATTTTTGTCGGCGAGTCGATAGCAAGACTCCATGCTAAATTTTTGTCGGCGAGTCGATAGCAAGACTCATGTCCCCACACTTTACGTGTGCGGGCCATTACCACGCCCCTTCGGATTCTGCTCCGTGTTGCCCGGAAGACCACCCGGGGGTCTCTCCGACAACATTTTCGCCAACTGGCCCACTTGATTCTCAACATTCTGAATGGAAGCCTTTTGACTCCGCATTTCTCCTTCATTGACCAAGAACCGCTCCTCATGCTGCTGATATCGCTTTTCAGCCATTTGATTAGCACTATTGGAGTTGTTCAGCAGTTGTGCCATCATTTCCTCTAGCTTTGCGTTGCTTTGAGAGGCGTGCGGCTGTGAACTGCTTCCTGAGCCTTGATTATGATATTGAGGCTGAAAGGATTGACCATGAGAATGTTGTGGCGCGGGAGCATGTTGAGCAAAACCGGGCGCGTTCTGGTTCCCCGAACCAGATTTCCACCCAAAGTTTGGGTGATTTCTCCACCCTGGATTGTACGTGTTGCTGTAGGGGTTATTTTGGGGCCTGTTTTGATTGCCCATGTAGTTCACCTCTTCGTGACCGGTAAACATAACACCCTGCTCACACGTACCTGGCACATGTGACACTCCACACTGGTCACATCCAGGGCCAACTTGCGCGGCTGATTGGGATTTATCGAATTTCATCGCCAGAGCCGATATTTGCGCAGTAATGGCTGTGTAATCGTCCACAGCGTGAGCTCCTGGGCGAGATGATGATGATGTAGCCCGACCTCTATCGCCTTCCCGACGCGAGCTGGATTTCAACGCGGCTTTCTCAATAATATCATATGCTTCCGCCGGCGTCTTCGTTCCCAGATCGCCTCCTGCGTTAACATCTAATCGCTCCTGCGTGTTGTAGCTGAGCCCCTGATAGAATGTCAAAACCAGCTGTCTCTTGGAATAGCCATGATGTGGCACATCAATCAACAAATCCTTGAATCTCTCCCAAGCTGCATGCAACGATTCGCCCTCGTCCTGGCGAAATGAAGTAATCCGGTTCCGTAGCTTGTTCGTTTTCTCAGGTGGAAAGTATTTATGCATAAACTGCTCTGCCAACTGATTCCAGGTCCTGATGGACCCGGCTGGAAGTGACATAAGCCAAGCTCTGGCTTTGTCACGCAAAGAAAACGGAAACAACCTCAACCGAATCGCATCCTCCGAAACATCCCTTATCTTGAATGTGGAGCAAACATGGAGGAAAGCCGCAATGTGTCTCCCAGGATCCTCGTGCTCACGCCCGTCGAACTGCACTGAATTCTGCACCATGTTAATAATACTAGATTTTATTTCAAATGAAGGTGCATCAATAGTGGGTCTAATAATACTGGGCTCCAAGCCCTCTCGTCCGGGCTGATTCGTCTCATTCAAAGGTTGATTATCGTCTGCCATGATTTCGTCCCCTGAGTTTTCGCTTTCAAAAAGTATCACCGGGTCGTCAATCGCATTTGCAATCCGTTGTGCTATGACACGTGCCCTTTCTCGCAGCCTCCTACTTCTCCTAAGATTATGCGCTGGTTCGTCAACCGGCTCAACAATATTAGGCGCGGGAGTTGAGGACATTAACCTGCAAACGAAAATTTCACACAATGAATATTTTATTACTATATAATAATTCTGCCCCCTTTTTTTTTTTTTTCAGCTGAATAGAAGCAGAAAGTTATTATAAATGGGCTGAAAATTTTATAAAAATCCGAAAAATAGCCCGAAATTTTATAAGAATTCAACAAAATAAATAAACGAATCGACTAATACATAAATGGCTTTAGGGTACCGAAAACCCAAAGAATAAGTGAATAAATAAAATCCGGATCAAATAAATAAATGGAACAAAAATAACGCCAAAATGAATAAATCGAATAAAAACAAGAAATATAAACAAATAAATGAACAAATAAAGAATCAAGAAATTATACACAAATATTAACAAGTATATACACCGATAACCAAATGACTCGGGTCGTTCCTAAAACTCGCCATTTCCCCGGCAACGGCGCCAAAAACTTGACGTGTGCGTATATATACATAATATTTTGCAATGAATTACACACGATTGGGTTTTAAATTTATAAAAGTGATTATTACTTTTACATCAAAACACACACGAAAGAGGCAAGTGTACCCCGTCATATATGTAATAAAGTATCGGTAAGAACCAAGTATCGATCCAAGGAAATGGGCGGAGAATTAGTACTAGACCTTTGTCACTAAACTACCGGTAAAAACATAGGTTTTGTGATTTTAAACTAAACTAAAGTAAACATAACCAAATACATAATAAAAACATAATAGAATATAGATAAAAAGCCTTGCTAAATACACAACCACAGCATGTCAACTAAGTCAGTTTTGGCACTAGAAGCATTCGGTCAATTTTCCATTTTAAGACAATTAGTATCCCTTTCGGGAATCCTAACATGACAATCATTCGGAAAGTTAAAACGATAAATACACTTTAACCACCTAAAATTGTTCTTTAACGTGCAATTGATAAATGTCTATGAAAATCTCTTAAAAATAAGTTAGGCAGCCGTTAGGATTATTCTAACCTCACTTAAACAAGGAAAGCGACACCGATAAACACAATGCAACCACCGAGATAAGCATAAACTAGATTAAATCACAACCGAGTTCATTTTACAAATCTTGCACAATAATTCACTAAGATAGCAATTTTGGCCTAAACTACTAACTAAGCTAACAAATCATGGTAAGAATTCATAACGACACCATCTAACCCGTTTAGGTCCTTCCGTGACGGCAAGCTCTCTTGATTAACAATAATTACATTTTATTAAATCACTAACCATTTCTAGTATCATGATGCATACATTTAAACCAAGTTAAACTAGTTAACCAAGTTTAAAGTTTACTAATACAAGATTGATTAAGCTTCATTTTTCAACTATCTTAACGAACCATGTACCAATCATCCAACACAATTACTTATAATCAAGAAATCAATATCAATAACAAGGTTGCAAACTAATCATCAAAGATAAACATAGAAAATACTTCAAAATGTCATTACAAACAAAGATTAACACACTAATGGTTATAATCTAGCAAGGGATTGTTGTGTTTTTGCCCAAAGGCTACAATAAAACATAAATCATAATCTAAGCACTTGAAAGATTAACAAAAACTTGGAAAGATTAGAAAATCAAACCATAAACAAGTACTAGACTAAGGATCCGGGTAGTAATCGAGCTAATCGGGATAATGTGGCTTGAATCCGGGTGAAAGCTAATGCCTCCGGAGCCTGAAAATCGCCTGAGAGCTCTCCAAAAATCCAGAATTTCCCAAGATAACGAGCAGACTGTTTCTGCTGTGTTTTTATAGTTTTTTGCTGTTGCACGGTCGTTCCTCAGAAGGAACGACCGTTCACTTTATTGAATTATTGATGATGGGTCGCCATACTGCATACGTCATCGGATCGTTGACCAGATCTTAAATTGCACGATCGTTCTTCAGGATGGAACGACCGTTCTTCACCTAGTCGCTTGTTTCCCTAGAACGCCCAGTCGCACCGATCGTTCTTCGCCGAGATAATCATCGATGTCGGAGATGCACGACCGTGCATCAGGTGGAACGACCGTTCCACAGGCCCAGTTCAGAATCCTTAACAGAAAGTCCGCAGATTTGTCGTTTTGTCCGGAAAGTCCTCGTTTTTGGTATCATCTTGTCTGGAATGCAGTTTTAGGCCTGTAAACACAAATGTAGATAAATAAGTATCCGAACGACGGTTTTACGGCCAAAAACGCATAAAATAGGGGTAAAATGGGGGACTAAAATATGTGTAAATTAGAGTATATCAGTCCCCATCGTCCCAGGGTCGACGTTTTGAACGACGCCAGGGGGAGGAAATGGTGTTGCCGCCGGCGACGGGCCTCGACGAAAGTGGGACGAGCCCCACACCGTCTAGCCTTATATTAAAACTTGAAATCTGTTACTTTGAAAACCGACCTTCCAAACACCCTGTTCAAGCCGACCAAAACCGCACTTTCTTTGCCTACTTGTAAGACTAGAAGGTATGGGGGCCGGCTGAGGCCCGGCTAGGACCGGCGCCGGTCCCCCACACCGCCCCCCTCCCTCCTTTCCGTCGTCCCCAGCAAGCCACAGCCGAACTTGCCGCCCCACTTTCAAAATTATATCCGTTGAATAACGGATACTTTAAAAAAAATTACCTTTTTCACTTTAAATATTTATCAACTTCATCCATTTTTTTATACCATTCACATCCATTTCTCCCAATCTTCTCCTACTCTCATCCATTTTTATAAAAAACACTCCCATTTTTTTTTTACCATCATGAATCCATTCAACCCAAACGACCCCAACCTGAACAATCCCAACCCGAACAATCCTAACTTTTTTTCGAGTCCCGCTTACACTCCGTCTATGGATCCTTCGTGGGGGTCTCCACCATTTACGTTTTCGGGTTTCTAACAATCACCTAACGCCTTCAATCAAATGTCCCACCTTCAACAAATGCAACAATACCAAGCATTCCAACAATTCATGCAACGCGACTCGGTTCAACTTGATCAATTCCAATCGCAACCGCCAACTTCCCAACCGCAACCCTCGGTTCAACTTGACGATGTGATGAAGTCGTCCCCGAATCGCCACCTAAAGAACTCAAGCTCAAAAAAAACACGGTGAAGGGGAAGGCGGTTGAAACCGAACCCGACACCGCAAAAAAAAAAGCGGTTCGAGAGCAAAGGCGAGAACGTGGACAAAAGTAGAGGAGGAGGCGCTAGCTATTGCGTATCTTAAGTCCTCAAATTGCCCGATTGTCGGTATGAACCAAAGTTAATTTTTTTTAATTTAAATTTAAAAATATTTATTTTATAGTTTTACTAATGCATTTTTTTTTTTAATTTTAGGGAACAATCAAACGGGTTCTAGTTTTTGGAAGGCATGTACGGAAAGATTTAATAACCTTATGGGGGAAGGCCCCTACCGTGATCTCGAATCCGTATCGGGCAAGTGGCGGAAAATGAACAAGTGCGTGAATGATTTTATCGGGATTTATAACCCACTTTACATCAATTGTCCTAGTGGGAGTAGCGACGAGGACGTTCTTAACCTTGCGACGGCTAGATGGGAAGCAAAAAATCCACCTTTCCCGCACCTCCGAGCATGGATCATTTTAAAGAAAGAACCTAAATGGGCGCCGGTTCCAAATGAGGTCGCAACCGCCAAACGGACTAAAACTTCCGAGTCCGGAAGTTATAGTGCGGGAGGCTCCACCGCTCGTTGTCAAATCGACATAAACGACGAGCCGGAATATGACGAACAAGAATATCACGAGATCGAACGTCCCGGGGGAAGGGACAAAGCAAAAAAAGAGGCGGGCGGAAAGCGCAAAGGGGCCGGCTTCAGTGGAGGGGGCGGCTCGAAGGCGTCTTCGAAAATGGACGACTTGATTTCCGAATTCCGTTCGTTTATAGACTTTGCGGCCGAAAAATATAGTCACAAGAAAAACGTGTCGGCCGACTATGCTCGAGCGGAGGATTTTAGGATAATGAGGTTGGATCTCGACTCGGTTCCGGAGGATGAACAAGAGGTGTATCGGAGGATGAAGGAAGAGGTGACGAAAAAATGGACGTCGTAGGTTTTTTTTTATTTTTAGGAAATGTAATTTTTTTTATTTTTATTTTTCGGAAATGTTTTTTTTAGGAAATGTAATTTTTTTTATGTTATGAAATAAATTTATTTATGCTGTTTTATGTTGTATTTTTTAATTTTTATAAAGTTTTTATTAAGTTAATAAAAAAACTTAGAAAATTATAAAATAATAAGGTGAGGTAGCCCCATCCTCCACCCCCCTCAAAAGTGAAGGAGACCCATCCCCCACGAGCCGGTGATGTGACACCTACGTGGCGGCCCATCCTCGTGGGGATAAGCCTCACTATGTAGTGGACCTATTGGTCACCGGGTTCATGTCGAAGACAATCCCCCGTCAGCCCCGCACTCTCGGACGCGATGTTCGATCGGGCCCCGGCCGCCGCGCAAGCTGACTTCCGCCCGGAAACCATACTACCCCCACACGAGAGACTCGTTGGGGTAACAGCTGGGTAAAACCGGGTTGCTCTCAAGACCGCACCATGTCTCGGTAGGATACGATCCATCATCGGGACGTCCCACCCCCGTATACAACACCCGGGAGTCGAACCGGCGACCTCCAAGGAGGAAGCCGGCCCAACCCAAACCACATGGGGATGCCGGTTGAGCTAGGAGGTGGGATCCACATTTCATCACTTATCTTAAAATAGTCAAATATTTAATGTTTAGTTTGAATCAACGAAATAGATGTTTATTTCCTTAAAATAGTCAAATATTTAATGTTTAGTTTGAATCAACGAAATAGATGTTTATTTCAAAAGTCTCGTCTTTAAAAGAATACATATAGGCTTTTAGAATAAAAAGTTTAAGGGTGCGTTTCGCTTGTGGAATGTTTTGAAATTGGAATTGAAATTTAAATATGAATTACACTTTAAAAGAATTGGATTTGGAATTTAATAATTCCAATTGGAATTGGAAATTGTTGGAATTGTAATTTCAATTCTATTTTTGACGCGTTTGTTTGTCAAATGAACTGGAATCCATCACCCTGACACCCACCACTCCCGTTTTAGGTGGGATCCGTACGGGTCGAAACGGTTCGTGTCGAAACAGTTCGGGTCGAAAAGATTCGCGTCGAAAAGATTCGCGTCGAAACGGTTCGCGTCAAAGCAGTTCGGTTCCAAACGGTTCACGTCAAAACGGTACGGGTCAAAACGGTTCGGGTCGAAACGGCTGGCGTCAAAGCAGTTCGGACTTTATTACTTTTATTTTTTTACTTTTCTTTATGTTTAATGTTTTAGTTTTACGTTCCTTTTTAATTAAAGTTATATTTAAGATAACGTTTACGTTTCCATTTACAATTAATTTAAAATCAGTCTGTCTTGCTATACAATGTAAATTTATTTTTATGTTTTTAGTCGATGTAAAACATGTGTCAATATTCTTTTGAGCATATTAACTAAAATCTCGCAGCGTAGCGCGGATAATCTTACTTTTTTTTAACGGCCAACAGAATCAATCATGAGCACTCTCACGGCACCCACTGGACCAAACGGAGTACTCCGAGAGTAACCCGGGTCCACCACCAATTCTGGAGAAAACCGGTAACCCACCCGTCCGTAGGCAAGACGATGAAAATACCGGTAAAACTTGTTTGGCTTAAGGATCCAACTCAGGTTTCTCTGAGTCTTCTATTATTGCCCACCAATGTCTCACTCTGCACCAAGTGAGAGTTGAACTTGCATCTCGTAAGAGAAATGCAAGTATTTCATCACTTGATCTAGAGATTATTGGGCGCGGATAATCTTACTTGTTATTGAAATTAGTCATCCATTTTTGAAATCAGTCTCACAATTGGACCGCTAAGATAGCTAGTTCAATAACCAATTCGTTTATAAACAAGTTCTTATATGCCTAAATATACAGTATAAAAAGCTAAAATCAAATAAAAATTATTTTGAAAAAAATATTCAGTTCTATTTAAATTACATTTTTTTTTTTTGAACGGTAAAATTCTATGATTATAGAATATGGCCAGCATATGCTGTAAAACCCAAAGTTACAATACAGAAAATAAAAACGACAATAACATCTCCCATCCCCCATTTCTTCCTTACGATACTACATCTCTTATATTAAAATCCACCCACCTTTCCCATACTAGATTCTTAAACTTTGACCTACACTTTAACCATAAAAATGTCTCCGCTTTTATATCTTCCACAATATTATTTCCGGCTCGTATAGTACCTTCAAATTCTCTTATGTTTCTTGCTTTCCACAAGTTCCATATTGTCGCTTGAATCACCATCTTCACAATTTTCTTCCACCCTTGTGACCCTACTAGCTCATTAACGCAGCACATGGTTCTCTCAACTGGCCAAACATTAGTTGATGTAGGTAACTTCATCCAGGCGAGTATGTTCCACCAGACCGACTTCGAGCTTGTACAATCGCTTACCACATGTTTGACCGATTCATCGGCCACTCCGCATCTCGAACATGAATCTTTGTCTAGCATAATACCTCTCTTCCTTAACTCACTTTTTGCTGGAATTATCCCCATTGCCGTTCTCCAGGTGAAGTAGTTCACCTTTGCTGGTGCCCAAGTATTCCAGTGCTTCCATTGCTCCTCTTGTTCGCTCAAAACAGGCTTCATGAGTTGGTCTTTTATGATTGCAATCGAAAAGTCTTCCCATTTGTCTGTCATCCATCCCCATCTATCTTCCCCATTGTGAAAAGTTGCTTTATTTAAATCGTTCAACATACCTGACCATTGAGCCCACTCACCGTCACAGTTTGGAGGCCGAGACCATTCAAGCTTCCACTGATTCTCGGCTTCAAGTCTGATGACTACATCCGCTACTTTGGCGTCTTTTTTCTTCACAATCTTAAAAAGATCTGGATATTTATTGGCAAACGGCATGTCACCGTTCCAATTATCCAGCCAGAACATTGTCTTTGCACCATCTCCCAATCTTACTACCATTTTTTCTTTCAGACTTATACCTGCGTTTTCAAGTTCCTTATATGCAGCCATGACGTCTTTCCAAATACCTCTATTTTTATTGTCGACTGGAATATTTTTCTTTCTTCTTTTGCTCTCATGTATTGCCTTGACGACCTTCGCCCATAAAGCTTCCGACTCCGTCTTATATTTCCATCCCCATTTCACCAATAGAGCTAAGTTCATGCTTCTCAAATCGCCTATTCCGAGACCCCCATACCTCTTTGGTCTTACCATTTTTTTTCCATGCAATCCAACGAATTTTATTTTTTCCATCTTTCCTACCCCACACAAAATCCCTCCTTATTGCATCTAACATTTGTATTACTTTCTTTAGCGCTAAATACATTGAGAAGTAGTAGTTTGGTAGAGCTCCCATTACTGCTTTTGCTAAGACCATTCTTCCGGCAAAAGATAAACATTTAGCCTTCCAAGCCGAAAGTTTCTTGTTGAATTTATCCACCACCGGTTTCCAGAATTTTATTCTTTTCATGTTTGCACCAATGGTCAACCCAAGGAACCCAAACGGCAGATTTCCTTTCCTACACTTTAGTCTATTCGACATAATTTCTATTTCTTCATCTTCGACTCCCACTCCATATAAGCTTGATTTGTTTAAATTTACTTTCAAACCAGAGCATAAATAGAAGCATCTTAGAATTCTGTTGAGGTTCAATATATTTGTTTCGGACCATTCCCCCATAAAAATTACGTCGCCTGCATAACATAGATGTGATATACAAGGCCCTTCGTTTGGAAATTTTATTCCTTTGAATACACCTCTCTTACCCGCCCTATCCATAATGACATCAAGTGCTTCCATAGCAAGAATAAACAAAAAAGGCGATAACGGATCACCTTGTCTAAGTCCTCTTTGCAAGCTAAATTCTATTGTCGACGAACCGTTCACCAACACCGCTGCCCTACTGGATTTTAAGCTTGCTCCAACCCATTTCCTCCAAAGTAATGGGAATTTCATTGCTTTCAGGTTTGCCAAAAGGAATTTCCAGTTTATCGAGTCATAAGCTTTTTCAAAATCCACCTTGAAGACAAAAACTTTTTGCTTACTTTTTTTCGCCCAAGATATTACTTCACTAGTGATTATAGGCCCATCGAAGATAGACCTCCCTTCAACAAAAGCTGTTTGCACCGGGGCTATAACTGATGGGATTACTTTTTTAATCCTTATTGCAAGTATCTTAGCAATTACTTTATATATAACCCCGATTAAAGAAATCGGTCGATATTCACTCACCGATTTAGGGTCACTTACTTTTGGTATTAGTGCTATAAACGATGCATTGCAACCCCTCTCTATCCGTGCCTTCTTATGAAACTCGTTTAAAACCCCCACAAAATGATCTCCCAACTGCTCCCAATATCTTTTTATAAACTTAAAAGGAAAACCATCTGGACCAGGCGCTCTATCACTTCCACATTCCCAAATAGCTTCCTTTATTTCCTTCCTAGAAAAGTCTTCGATTAGCTTCTTTGCCTGGTTACTCGTAATTTGCTTAAAGCCTCTCCCATCCATTGAATGTCTTTTCCGACAAGGTTCTTTAAACCGAGACATGAAGCATTCCATAATGTGCCTTTTTATTGTTTTTGGGTCGCTTTCTAGTTTCCCTTCTATCCACAATGCATTTATCCGATTCTTTGCTCTCCTACAATTGATCATTCTATGAAAGAAATTTGAGTTTTCGTCTCCTAATTCAGCCCATTTCATCTTCGCTTTTTGCTTCAAATCCATCAGCCTTCTTTTTTCATGTTTTTTAATCTTCCACTTGTCTTGTACTCTTTTCCCTTTTTCGCTCGATGTAAGTCTTCTAGTTTCTGCCACCCTCTCGATGTCTTCCACCTCTCTTATCGTTACAGCTATCTCTTTTACTTCTACTGATTTTGACTCTTTCCTCCATATTTTGATGTTCTCTTTAAGTTTCTTTAGAATGCATGCCATTTCCTTCATACTTTTATCACGGGTACTACTACCTTCCAATACCTTCCTAACCACTTCATCAATGCCATTTATCTCGAGCCAACTGTTGAAAAACCTGAAGGGGATTGGACCAAAGTCTTCCGAAATACAAGTCAGGATGAGAGGGCTGTGGTCCGACAAGTGTCTAGCTAATGCTTCAAACTTTGCCGTTGGCCATCTACACATGAACTCATCACACACAAACAACCTGTCTATCTTGCTCAAACTTGATCCGTCGTCCGGCATATACGTAAACTTGTAACCCCCCATTTGATACTCTACCAATCCTGCTTCCCCAATAAACGTGTTGAAACTCGTAGCCCCATAACTATCAAACCTTTAGATCATTCTATCTCCTTCCTCTCTTACTTCATTAAAATCGCCAATCATAATCCAGATTCCGTCACCATGAGCTTTAATTCTTTTTAAGTCTTCCCACAGTTCCTTTCTGCTTGCATTATCAACTGAGGCATAGATATTAACTACATTCAAGGTTACATCAGTTCCCGCGATTCGACCCGACACTAATAGGAAGGAATTATTCTTTATTATGCTTTGTTTAGAGAAGCTTCCTGGGTCCCAAACAGATACAATACCCCCCGATCTTCCTCTTGCCTCCACGAAATCCCATTCCATATCAATCTGTCCCCAATGTCTACCCACAGTAACTGAATCTAAATTTGCCACCTGTGTTTCTTGCATACACAGGAAAGAAACTTTTTGTTCTCTAATTAATCTACTGGTCCAAACTGGTTTATCTAAACCCCCAATTCCTCTTATATTTATAGACATAAAATTCATGATGCTGAGTTCAACACCGGTTCCTCTTGTACTAACCTGGTGACTTCTGATCTGAACTCTGCAACCCTTATCCCAATTCTTTTTCCTGTCTCCAGTGTTGCTTCCACTTCCTCTTGCAGATCCGCCGGTGGTTCTTGATTTAAATCAAACGTTTTATCAACTGGATCCAACAGGTCCCCGTCAGTTGCTTGCTCTGTTCTCACCGCCCCCCTATCTGCACGAAGTCTTTTATGCGTAGCAGAATATTGGTTTGTGATATTGCACGCTGAAGTTCTCTTCTTCCTTTTTCCGTTATTTCTCTTTCTACTAGTGGCCCATATTATCTCATCAAGATTGAACGGGTCATCATTGGGCCCACTATTATTATCAGCACCTTTTGTATTACAAGATGAGTTTCTATTATATATATCAGGCCCATTTCCAACCTCCGACCCATACTTATTAACTGCCTCAGACCTATTGAGAGTAGCTTGAAAGGAACTCATCGTAACTGTCCTCCACGTGTCAGTCCCATCATTGTTCTTCTCATTATTCCTTGGATTAAAATTCGCACGTGACTCCTCGTTTGTCATACACTCTGCAAAAATCTCTTTCCAATTACCACCGAATTTATTGTTCACATTAACTATCTCTTCTTCCCCATGTTTCGTTCCGTTTCCAACTCCGTTCACATTCTCTGATTCAACATTCCGATCTGCCGGAATCTTTTCCACCGGAAGACTTCCTCCAGTGTTATTTTCATCATCCCTACTTTCAGTTGTGTTGTTATCACCTAATCCATCGTCTTCATTTGACTCCCCTGGCCTTGTTTCTTCTTCATCCTCATCCATTCTCTCCTCCGGTAAGTTTACAAAAACTGAATTATCATTTGCAAATTTTGGAGACCAACCCCCTAATACCTCTGAGATCCAAACTTTGAAAACTTTTCCTTTGAACTCGACTTCCACTTCCGTATTTATCAGTATTCCAGTGTTAACGACAATGCCAATGTGGACGAAGGATAGATTACCATCTTCTCCACTTACTTCTCCCAGCTCAACCACCTTACCAATTCTTCCTGCTATTATGTTAATATTCATTTTATTACGTAGGCTAACCGGTACCCCATGCATGCTTATCCATGCTATTCTTTCATATTGTCCCATATTCTCCTTCCATACCCCTCCATTGCTAAAAAACTCTCCCCATTGTTCCTTAAATTCTGTTAAGAATTCCATAGTCACCATTTGAGACCCAAATGTAACTAGAATTCTCAGACCCCCGAGATAACGGATTTCCATTGTATGTGAAAAGATTCCACTAAGTATTACTTTAGCTCTACACAAAATTTTTAAGGACTTAGCCTCTAGACTAATAGTTCTCTTGTTCCATTCCGTATTGACCTCCTTCGTTGTTTCAGTCAGTATTACTTTATCCTTCCTTTCCACAATTTTCTTACCTGCTACAATCTCATAATATGACCACTCTTTATTCTCATTTGTCCCTCTGTTTTCTAGGTATGTTCTCTTTGCCTCTTGTTCATTCCAAAATCCTCCTGCTCCATTACTTCTACCTCCTCCCTTATTTGGTACATCTTGCCTGATTCTAGTTCCTGATGTCATTCCCCATCGTTCACCATGTGGCCTATTATTATTCCCATCAAAATTCTCCTCCTGTCTCGTAAACTTTGAAACATTTGCCATAACTTTCTTATCACCAATCCAAATGTTGTTTAAGGCCAGGACCAACTTGTTAATGTCTCGTATCTTTTTGAATCTAGCAAATGCAAACCTTTTACCTTTGAGATCCCTCTTTCTAGGAAAGTAGATATCTGACATATAACCACATCTTCTAATTTCTAGCCAGATATCCTTCTCTGGTACTTCCTCTGGCAGATTGGCTAAAAATATAGTAGTATCAGGCTCTTCATCTTGCTTCTCTTTATTCTTTTTCCTCCTTACCGTCTCCCATTCTTCATCCTCCTCTGATTGGTCTTGTTGTAATGGTTGAGTTTCTCCCGTGTTTACTTTTTCCCTCCAGCGCCACGTCTCTCCATCTCCCTTCCTATGTCTCTCCATTTGGGCTTGAATCTGGTTACATGCCCTAGGGTTACAAGCCCCGGTGAGCGAATGGAGTAGTCGATAACACAGATAGAATGATAGGTGAAGTCTGGACTACAAGAAATATGTGTCACAAGTTACCCCTGACACGCTATTCCGTTAACTACTTCTCGTCGAGCTTTTCGGCGATTTGTTCCCCAACTAAAGATTTAAGGATTATCTGATAAGGACACCCTGCAAGGCGAATGGAAGATTCGAAGGGTCAGCTTAGTGTGAAAGGTCAAGCCAGGTGACGGCGACCTCGAACCCTAAGCCAACCGATTTCCTCAACGTCGAGCCAAACAGCGACGGCCACACTCACAATTCCTATCGGCGGCGATCGGAATTCACTTATAAGAACACCTAAGTTGAAAAAGTTATTGGTTCAAATCTCTCTCTCTCTATGCCTTTACAAGTAGTCTTTTCACTGATTGAGATTTTATTGGTTATGCTTTTTTTTATGAACAAGAAAATATTTGAGTAAAATGAAAAACCATAGAAATTCTGGGACTGTTTAGTATGAGTTGAACACTCAGATTTATTCAAATTACATGAGTTAATGACACATGGACGGTCTCGTGGTTTGTATAGATTTCACAAATGGACCAAATATTCACCGGTGGTCCCTAATCCCTATGGTTGAATTATCATAACATTAATGGTTCTTACAATGGATAACCGTTAAATTTCCATGTTAAAAGAGTGTGTAATGATCCATGGCCTTATAGTCTAGTGTCATTTTGGTGGTAGGATAAGGCTTTTGGGACCAATAGGTCCTGACTTTGATTCCCACAAAGGGGGTTTGCCCATATTTATTGGGTTTTCTCCTGAATTGGTGTATAGGCATTATGCCTAGTAGATATGGATATGATCGGATGGTTCAACTGGTGGCACGATGATACTCCAGTGGTCCGTCACTCATCCAAATTTGTCATTGAAAAAAAAAGAGTGTAATGTGTACTTTATCTCAACTAAAAAACAAAACAATCAAAAAGATATTTTATATTTAACCACAACCACCTGCACCATCACAAAGCACCATCATCACCACTAGGGATAAGCATTCCGGTACTTGTACCGAAAAATTCCAGTAGCGAATGGTTCCTTACCAATTGAATTTCGGTATCAATTTGGTACACTTTTTGGTGTTTTCGGGATCGGTACTTTTGGTTCGGTACCAGTTCGATACGATACCGGTATTTTACCTATTTTTACCTTCAAATGTCGTATCGGTACCGTACTGCACATTGTTGGTATTGGTACAATTTTGGCTATTTTCGGTATCGGTGCTTTTAGTACCCTTACAGTTTGGTACTGGTACGATACCGTGCTCATGCCTAACCACCACTTCCACCATCACAAACCACCACCACTTTCACAAACTACTACCATTGTATCATGTTTTTTTCCGGCACACCCGAGCCCAAGCAGAACAAACCAAACAACCCCTTGTTTGAACTAGATAACACCATCACCGATCGGATATGTCCTTAGTTAGCCTTCATCGCCACCCCTTTTGTGTCTTCCAGCAACTAAAACAACCTACAACCGTCGCCATCGCACACCGCTACCTTTATACTGTCGCCGCCCTTTCGTGTCTTCTTGCAACGGAAACAATCGATAACCGTCACCCCTTTCCGTCCTTAGTTAACCTTCCGACAACTTAAACAACCAACACCACCATCAATAAATCTGGATCCACGTCAGAGCTTGATGTCCCCGATTTAATCTTCACTCAACCTTTTTTAATAATTAATTACATTTTTTATTTTATGTATTTTTATTTTAATATTAAGGGTATTTGTGTCATTTTACATTAATTCAACAGAGATAACTAACACCCATCCATGAAAATGACCACCTTATTTATAAAATTATCACCATAGCGATCACCTGTGTAATTTCAAAATCACGAACCCTTTAATTGCAATAAGTGTAAACAACATGGATCATCTGTCCCATTGACTCAAATTACATTTTAAGTACAAGTTCAGTGTCTCATCACAAAGTTTTCATAGTCATGGTTCATAATGACAAACTTATTGAAAAAACACTGACCTTAAGGGTAAGCTCCGGCTAGGCCTTCAACTCTTCGATGATCCGAACAACTAACTGCAAAACCAAACACCGTTAGGACTCGTTACATGAATGGGGTTATTCCTGTAACCACCCTCCGGCGTGAGAATAAGTCTCGGTTTGGGAGAAAGAAAGTATGAGTAGAAAGAGTAAGCGAGAACAAGATGAATCATACCTTTGAGGTTTACCTCTATTTATAGTTTACCATTAGGATTTCCCTTAACTTAGGATGGGCTCTGGTAAGTTAGGGATTTGCATGATCTTCCCAAAAGTTTGGGGATTTAGTTACGTGGTTTATCCATGCCGAATGGAACATTCTAGAATAAACATGTGTAATTAAGTATTTCTAATAAAATAATAGGTGATGATCGGGTCGGGTCGGGTTGGCCGATCCGGGTCATACCTCGTCATGTCCCCCAGTCCGAAGTTATGAAATGATGTTCATGAAATCGGACTAAAAAAGGAAAAGTCAAACATTCCCCCTTTGAGTACAAGTTTCTAGAGTGGGGTGTCGTTGCTTTTTTGAAAAATGGTGGCGATGGGAAAAGATATGACAGTTAGGTCATCATTAGGATGACAGTTAGGTCATCATTAGGATGACAGTTGTACCTTCTCTGTTTGGACACGCGTTCCCATCCGTTTGCCTTTTTGAATCCAAAAAGTTGTAATCCCTTATAAGTAGGTTCCCCATTTAGGGTTTGGGATTCCATTTCCGTGTTTGTTCACAACCACTTTCCTCTTCAATTTCTTGATTCCAAAAATGGCCTCCAAAATTGGCGAATCTTCTTCTTCTGCCCAAGCGAGTGCTGATGCCCTTTATTGCAAATGGGGGCTTATATCTTTCAACAATCTTGTTCAAGACTACGGCATTAGGGCAGAGTGGAATCCGGCACTGCCGTCAAAGACAAATACGGCGTTTCCGTTAAAAGAGGGGAAAATCACTTTGTTCAATGATTTCTTCAAATTCTGCAATTTCTGGTTGCCAATCAACAAGTTCTGTAAGTCTATTCTTGATCATTATCCTATTCACATCTCCCAACTACATCCATTAGGGCTGGCCAAACTTCAACATTTTGAGTTTGCTTGCATAGCCTTATGTCATATCCCTGAACTTACCGTTTTTAGGGATTTCTTTATTCTTGTTTGGAAATCCCCCTTCTTTACCTTTGATAGACGAGACATTGATGTGTCTTGCTTGAGGGAAATCCCTGCCAGTTCCAGGGATAAGGACTGGAAGAAGAAATTCTTCTATATTGATGCCGGTGTTATCCCCGAAGAAATGCAGTGGAGGGAGATGGGAACCAAGGACAAGGTTAAAGATGATGGTCCCCCAAAAGATGCGTATGTTGAAAACTCTGTTTAAGAGGTTATGTCAATGCCCCTCCGAGTGCACAGTGATCCCGGAGGGAACCCTGGTGATGGTAGGAATGAGCCTGTTATGGCGTGAAATCAGGTTGTATCCTTCCTTCCAAAGGGATGACGAAGGTATGTGGCCCTTTGCCTTAAATTTACTCTGCTAATTGTATTTGCATTAACGTGTGTAAATGTCAAACAGGTAAGTGGGGTCTGTTTGATTTTGTTAATCCTCCACGGAATGCTGCTTTGAGGGCCGCGGACCGCGTGATTGGGGAACAAGAACCCGATGTACTGAAGGTCCACCTTGAGTAGTTTTTGTTGCCTGCTGTGCCGACGGATCCGTCTGCTTATATTTCCCAGACTCCCCCCAGCGGAGGAAGTGGTGTTTCTGCTGCAGAGGCTGAAAAACCAATCCGGGTGAAGGTCACTGGGAGAAAATACATGGCCACAGGGGCCGCTGCTTCCGCTGCTGCGGTTAGCGTTTCTGTGTCCGACTACATCTGTCGCTGCTGAGTTAGTGAGTCCAACCCGCGCGTTGAAAAAACGCAGAATTGTGCCGTCTTTAACTGCCTTCCAGGCAATACAAGCTGCTCATGCCCAACCTACTGGTAAGTTATTTTGTTGGTTGAGTTTTTATGTTCTAGCGTTGAATACCTAAGTTTATGCAGGTTCTGTTGCTGAGGTCCAAGTTGAGGGTGTGTCCTCTATGCCCTTGACATCTGGGGATGTTGTGTTTTCTGCTGTGAGCGGACCAAGTCTTGCAGGCCTTATATCTCAGGCGAGTGCTGTTGCCGTTAGCTCTTTTGTACCGCTACCGGTGTTTACGACGGTTGTTGTTGTTACACCCAGTCAAGTTGCTACACCGCTGTCTTCAAGTGCCACTCCCAAATCCTTGTTTGACTCACCTATCGTCGTTTTCTCTGTATCTGATAAGGAAATGCCTACAACGTCCGCTGCCTGTGAGTCAACTAGTGCTAAGGATACCGCCGTTAGCGATGCTGGGAGGTCCAGCAGCGGTGTTGTTGATGATGGGGCCTGTTTGGGTGATAATCTTTACCTGCCCACCATTTGTTGGGACCCCAACGCTCAGGACCAACGCTATCAACCCAAATGGAAGATAGTGGAATCGTCTAGGTTGATCTCCCCCCCGGTGGTGCACCATTGGGTTGAGCGGGCCTATCCTCCGGCTGAATCAACCTATGTGGAGGGTTTGAATAATGAAAATTTGATGAACGCCACCATGGTGGACGCCGTCGGTCAGCCTAGGCGGTTGGCAGAAATCCGACGCCGGTGGATGCATGATAACAATGAGCTCCACCAGGCACGGGTTGCTATCCAAGAGTTGATGGATGAAAAGTACCGCTTGGAGAGCCAACTCCAAGCTGCTGGTCTAAGGGAGAGCCGGTATGCCTCTGAGAAAAACAAAGCTGGGGAGGACTTGAGGCGTGTGACAACCAATCTTGCCGAAGAGAGGATACTGTGGGCTCGCGATATAGCGGAGAAGGACCATGTTCTTGCTCATGCCAAAACTGTTCAGGAGGAGTTAGAACGTAAAGCTGTCGCTGAGGCTCAGAAGGTGAGGTCTGAGCTGTCTGCTAAGATGGAAAAAATTCCGTATTGACACTGATTTTGTGTCTCAGGTGCAGGAGCGGTATCAAGGTCTAACGGTGGAGCTAGAGGCGTCCAATGCCAAAGTCCAAGCCAAACAGGCCGAGCTGGAGGTGCTGGAGGAAAAACTTAGGAAACTTCAGCAAGTATGTGACTCCTTTGTCTCCGAAAAGAACCAACTTGTGCAGTCCTCCACCACCCACAAGGCGCGCCTTAAAGAGGCGGAAACTGCGTTGGAGCGGTCGAACGCCGAGGTGGATAGCCTAACCAGCCGGCTGACTGGTTTGCAAGGTGATAGGAATTGGCTGATAACCAATGGCCTGGTCGGGGCGTTTGAATACCTGCGCCAGTCAGAGCCCTTTGTGGCTCTTCTGGATCGCCTTTCTGCTGCTGCTTATCAATCGGGGCATCATGATGGCGTTTATCATGGCTACTTTGAATGTCAACAAACTGATGGACAAGGTAGCCGAGGACGGCTTAATGATCCACTTCCCCGCGTTTCAAAAGAACAGAGGCAAACTGCAGGCGGAGATGGCGGATGCTCTTGAGGCGGCCTGTAATGATCCACTTCCCTCGTATGCAGAGCTAATGGACAAGGTAGCCGAGGCCGGCGTAGACTCCTTACGCCTGATGCTGGACCTGGCAGAGGAGTCTGGAGAGGAATGAGTACTTCTTATTTTTTGTTATGTGCACTGTTCCTTAGATATTTTGTAAAACACTGTTTTGTTTGGGCTGCGTGCAAATACTTGATTTTCTGTCAGACATTTAATGCTATAATCATGATGAATGACGCCACCGTGTGTCTAAGTGTGGCGATTTGACATGTAATGATGCCTTTTCATTAATTTTGCTATCGTCATTGTTGTCAGGCCCTTTGATTTCTTATAAATTAAGTCTATTTTTTCCAAATTTGGTAATTGAAAAAATGGGGCAAAAGTGCCATAAATAGAAAATTTCCTATGTGCTTCGACGTTTAGATGCAGCTGATGGTCTGGTTCATCTTCAAGTTCCGGTGACAGAAGAGATGATCAGAGGTAGGGAGGTAAACTCTGGTGATACTGTGCCCCGGGTAAGCCGGTCCTGCAAAAGTATCGAAGATGAGGGCCATTCGAAAACTGAAACTGGTAGGGTTCCTTTATCAGCTAATGCCATGTTTCAAGCTTTTCCCCCCGAGCATGTTCAACGATGTAGGATGGTGTATGAACGACGTCGTAGTGGCCGTCGATGTGCAAGCCTGGTTGATGATCGGAGGGTGTCAGCTTTTCTGGTAGATGAGGTGATCGTCGACGACTTGATCGTCGATCCTCATCCGTTGGAGTACTACGGTGAAGCATTGTACACCCCTGCAGAGGTGAGGGCAATGCTTTCCGATGATTAGATGTTTGGAACATGTTCGTTTTTTGGTTCCAAGATGTTGGTATTTAGCAACAGGGACAAGTACTTGGTTTTTGTAAGATAGTTGTATGTATTTATAACCAAAATACCTATCTTTTTTGTAGTGGTTAATGTATCTATTACCAAGATACCCACTCTTAGCGCTGTATAGTTTTGATCCTCTGACTTATATATGAAAAATGTTTCGTATCAGGGATACTTTTTACCGTCATATGCAGGTTAAATGCGATGGTAAGTTTTTTGTACCGTAATGTGCAGTATAAGTGCGATGGTAGTTGATGTTGTGCATGTAAGTAATTGGAGAGAGGATAATAAAAAAACAACTTTTATTAACTCAATAACTCGAAGTAAAAAAAAGAGACATCGTTAGAGATGAATTACACTTGTTTGTAGAAAAAAAATAAGAGGACCCGACGTTAGGGGCGGGAGTCTACATGTAACATTTCTTTAACTTAGCGACGTTCCAAGTACGTGGAACCGCTCTGCCATCGAGCCTGGATAGCCGGTAAGCCCCTTTGCCTAAATCTTCATGGACGATATAGGGACCTTCCCAGTTGGGTCCCAGTTTGCCTGAGGACTCCGCTCTATTGGCCTCATCGTTGCGCATGACGTACTCGCCTTCCTTAAAAGTATGCTGAGCCACGCGCTGGTTATAGTACTTTTCCAAAGTTTTCTTGTACTTTGCCTCACTGATGGCGGCTGCCTCACGCCGTTCTTCTAGGAGGTCTAGGCTTTCCCTAAGGAGCCTGTCATTATCATCATTGGTAGTCAGGCGTCGTAGCGACGGTAATCCAAATTCCGCGGGTATCATTGCCTCTGCGCCGTAGGTTAGGCTGAAAGGGGTTTCATTGTTTCTTGTCTTGGGTATGGTTCGATGTGCCCAGAGGACATTTGGCAATTCTTCTACCCAAGAGCTCCCATCATAGCCTAACCTTCTTTTAATTCCATCAAGCAAACTCCTATTTGCCCGCTCCACTTGGCAGTTTCCTTGGGGATGTGCTACCGACGTAAATATTTGTTGAATCTGAAGCTCTGCACACCAATCTTGTAAGAGTCTGTCTGTGAATTGTGTTCCATTGTCACTTACCAGGTATAGCGGTAATCCGAATCGGCACACTATGTGTTCCCATATGAATTTTTTGGTGTTTTCGGCAGTTATTTTAGCCAAGGGTTTGCTTTAACCCACTTGGTGAAATAATCAATTGCCACAATTAAGTACTTAAGCTTCCCGGGGGCCAGCAGGAATGGCCCCACGATATCGACTGCCCACTTCTAAAAAGGTCAGGCCGCCGTAACAGGAATTAAGTTGTTTTTGGGACGGAGCGTTTGAGGGGCAAACTTCTGAAAACTGCGGCACTTTCGGAGTTCCTCTACCGCTTCTTCATGCATCCCGAGCCAGTAGTATCCAACGTTTTTGATTTTAGCAACAACTGCCCGGGGTCCGGTGTGAATGCCGCATATTCCGGCGTGTATTTCCTGGATCAGGAACTTTGCTTCCGCTGGGGATACACACCGCAGGAGTGGTCCCAGATACATTTTCCTGTAAAGTACGCCGTTGTTTACTTCATATTGCAAAGCCTTATTTTGTATCTTCTGAGCTTCGCCTCAGGCGGGGGGTAGTTCCCCCTTTGTAAGGAATTTGAGAATTGGGGTTTAATAACAGGGTTCTTCCGCCGTGACGGCGGACACTTCTCTGATTTCTATAGAGGGTGCTTGCAGCATTTCCACCTTTACTTCCTTTTCCATGCCTGAGGTAGCTAACTTGCTCAGGGCATCGGCTATTTGATTTTTTCCTCGATGGACATGGTTAAGTGTAACGCTGTCGATGGAAGCTATGAGCTCCTTGGTTTTGGCCAGGTATTTTGCCATCGCTTCATCCTTAGCTTCATAGGTCTCGTTCACTTGGTTATTGACTAACAAAGAGTCAACATATTCATCGACCCTTGTTGCTCCCATAGACTGGGCCATACTTAAACCCGCGAGTAGCGCTTCATACTCTGCTTCGTTATTAGAGCATTCAAAGTTTCGAAACGCATGGCGTACATCAGTCTAATTTCATATGGGCTTATCAGCATAAGCCCCGCCCTGGATCCTTTCCCGCTGGAAGATCCATCAGTGTATAACTTCCAGGTTTGCCTGGCTTTGCTGGACTCCGGTATGTCCTGGACCACGGGGTCTTGTATCACTTCTCCGTCAGGGATTTCAGCTAAGAACTTTGCGATCACTTGCCCCTTGATTGCTGTTCATTTTCGATATTCAATGTCTAGGCCTCCCAATTCAATCGCCCATTTCGCTAATCTTCCAGAAATTTCTGGTTTGTGTAAGATTTGCTATAAGGGATAATTGGTCAAGACTTGTATGCGGTGCCCTTGAAAATACATTCGGAGACGCCGTGTAGCGTGGACCAAAGCAAGTACCAGTTTTTCCAGTGTTGGATACCGCGTTTCAGGTCCCTCTAGTACCCGGCTAATGTAATATATAGGCGTTTGTTTGCCATCTCTTTCCACCATGAGTACCGCGCTTACCGCGTTGTGGGCTGTTGCTAGGTACATCTTTAAGAGTTCCTCAGGGTATGGCGCTGTCAACATGGGAAGCTTTTCAATGAACCGCTTCATGTCTTGCAGGGCTTCCTCTGCTTCGCTGGTCCACTTGAAATTTTTCTTGTTAAGGCAATCTTTCAATGTTTTTATAAATGACAGAGATCTCTCGGCGTGTCTTGCCAAGAATCTGTTTATGGCCACTAAACGCCCATTTAATGTCTGTGTCTCTTTTAAAGTCCTGGGGGAGGGCATTCGCGATATAGCGGCTATCTTTTCCGGGTTAGCTTTAAAACCGTCCCGGGTAACCACTACCCCCCAAAAACTTGCCTTCTTCTACCCCAAACGAACACTTCTTGGGGTTGAGTTTGATGTTGTAGTCTCTCAGCTTTTGGAAGGTTTCTTCGATGTCTTCGAGGATTTGTTTTTCCTCTCTGTTCTTGATTACCAAGTCGTCGACATACACTTCCAGATTTCTGCCAATTTGCTTTTCGAAAGCCTTGTCCATAAGACGTTGATAAGTTTCCCCGGCGTTTCGTAGATCGAAAGGCATTTTAGTATAGCAGAAGATGCCCACGTCGGTGTGAAACGTCATATTTTCTTCGTTTTCTCTTGACATATTGATCTGGTGATAACCCTTATAGGCATTCAAAAAACATTTGTATCTATAGGGGACCAGCGAGTCAACTTTGAAATCCATTTCAGGCACCCGATAAACATCTTTAGGATAAGCCTTGTTCAAATCTTTGAAGGCAATGCACACTCGCCATGTGCCATCTGGCTTTTTAACCATCACGGGGTTTGATACCCATGTATGATATTTAGTCTCTCTGAGAATTCCAGCTTCAACCAGCTTTCGTACTTCTTTCACTATTGCCACCTTTCGATCAGGAGCCATGCTACGTTTGCCCTGGGCGACAGGCTTAACGCTTGGGAGCGTGGCCAACTTATCTTCTGCCTTGTCCCGGGGTATCCCGGTCATATCAGAGTGCTCGAAAGCGAACACATCAGCGTTCCTCCTTAGCAATTGTTTCAAATTGTTTTTAACTTCAGGAGAGAGGTTGTCCCCTATCGTAACTGTTTGCTCAGGGTGGCGTGTGCTTAGAACCCATCTTTTAGGACCGACGGCGCCCGTAGGTCCTTGTCGGCATCTCTTAGTATCCAAGACTTCTCCCAGCTTGTCCCGATATACCGTTGCAACCCCCCCGCGGGGTGGGGAACTTCATGAACCCACGCGCGGTAGAAACTACAGCGTCGAGTATTCCCAGGGTAAACCTTCCATTGATTACATTGTGGTAAGACTCAGCCCGTACCACAAGAAACGTAAGGAGTATGGTTCTTTCCCGGGGGGGTTTGTCCAAATGTAACTGGGAAAGTAATTTGGCCGATTGGGTCAACCTTTTCTCCGGTGAACCCCTTAATGGGGGCGTGCACTGACTCGAACAACTTTTTGTCTTCTGGTTGCATTCTGTTGAAACAGTGCTCATAGATTATATCTTCAGAACTCCCGGTGTCTACTAGGATTCTTCTCATATTATAGTCGCCTACTACGGCGGATATGATTAGGGGATCAGTGGTGAGGTGTAAATCCTCCACGCATGGTTCAACTGTCATGGTTGCCAGCATACAGGATTCGAGGGTGGAGAAGCTCCGTTTAGCCCGCTTTCCCTTGTCGGCGTATACCATGTTTAGCTCCCGCTGTCTCTTTCCCGCCCCTTTATCAGCATCTTCTTTGTTGGGGGCGGACCCTGCTTTATGTCTCGAACCAGGTGAGCCAACTTACCAGCCTTTACAAAGTATTCAATTTGCTTCTTCAACTGAAAACAATCATTGGTGTCATGGCCACTGCCCTTGTGATATTCACAGTATTTACTGGTATCCTTCAAGGGCTTAGGAGGGTTAAATTTTAGGTTCTCGGAGGCCAGGATTTCTGCTGGCGTTTTGCTCAGATTAGGGTAATCAGACCTTGGTTTGGAGGAGGATTCATTTCTTGAGTATGAACTCCTTGATCTGTCATACCGCGAGTCTGATCTGTCACCTTTTTGGTACCTGTCTCCTCTACCTTTGCCTTTAGAGCTCCGCTGCTCCCTATCATCTTGGTTTTTCTGGGCCTCCTTCTTTCTGTTGGCCGCGTGACTGGCTGCCACAGTTTTTTCTTGTGTAACGTACACCTTGGCTATCCTCAGGATTTCGTCTATAGTGGAGGGGACGCCATCCCTACCATAGAGTGTCCTTAGTAACTCGTCATCATTTACCCCTTGTAGGAAAGCGCCGCAAGCCAGATCGTTTGTGATACCTGGTATCGCCAGGCTTTCCTTCTTGAATCTAATAATGAAGCTCTCCACCGTTTCGTTGTCGCGCCTACGGATATGGATAAGTTCGTTTCGATCCTTTGTGTGTCGCCTTTGCTGGCTGAATTGCAACGTGAATTTCGACTCGAGGTCTTCAAAACTGTCAATTTCTCCAATAGGGAGATTATCCCACCAGACTCGTACCGACCCCACCAGCGTTTGGAAGAACATCTTGCACCAAAGAGGCATGGGCCAGCAGGCTACCTCCCCGGCACTCTTAAACAAGTTGAGATGATCATCAGGTCCCCTAAACCATCATATTTGCCCACTGTCTGAGGCATCTTGCGCTTTTCCTTGATTGGGGCCTTGGCTATTCTCCTTGTAAACTTGGATCTGAAAGTAACGTCCAAAGGTTTGTATGGCCGGGTGAGGTCGTCATCTTCCACGTTAATAGGTTGTATTGGTTGGGTTGCCCCGCCCTCCATTGTGCCTTGAGTAACAGGGGGTTGAGCTGAGGAGATGTTTAGCGTGGAGCTGGGCCCCTTGTTCGGAGAGAAACGAGGTCTTGATGGGTTTCCCCTGTCGTAAACAGGTTCCACCGTAGGCGGAGATTGACTGTAAGTCGGTTGGGATGTTGGGAAGGTCCACCAAGGTGGCATATAGGTTGCGTATGGCGACTGTTGAGCATAACTTTGGGCTTCCATCTGTGGTGTGTATGTTTGGGTATTGTACGGTGGTAAGTACCCATATGGGGGTGTGCAAAGTAATAACCCGGGAAGTAAGCTTGATTTCCAGGTGTGACTGGGGCGTTCATGATCCCAGCAGGCTTGACAACCGCTTGATGTGGTGGAATAGATAAAGTTGTTGTAAGCGCCGCCGTGTATAGTGGTGGCATAGCATGTGTGGCTGACGGCTGATAGTATTGAGCCATGCTCACCTGCTGTGTAACGTGACTTGGACCCGCGGATGTGATCACGGGTAAAGTGCTATGACGTATAGTCTGTGCACTTGCTGCTGATAATGGAGTGGAGACAGTGGTTGCTCTGATTGGTGCCAACGGTCGTATCTGCCAGGATGTGTATGAGAGAAGGTATGCTGCTGTTGTCCCAAAAGGAGTACCAGAGGCGCTTGCGAATCCTGTCGGTGGTGCTTCTGCTTCAAACTCCAGGTCAAGAGACCTGGTTACAGCGGGTGAGGTCGGCATAGTAGTGGCCATGGAACTTGTTACCAGCAACGGGTTGCTGGTAATCACTGCTTGGTTTGGTGTTAGAGCCGTGTCCTGATCGCCTGCCATTGGGTCTAATCTTGCTATCGTTACCGAAAGATCCCACGGATGGCGCCAATGAAGAAACACTGACCTTAAGGGTAAGCTCCGGCTAGGACTTCAACTCTTCGACGATCCGAACAGATAACTGCAAAACCAAACACCATTAGGACTCGTTACAGGAATGGGGTTATTCCTGTAACCACCCTCCGGCGTGAGAATAAGTCTCGGTTTGGGAGAAAGAAAGTATGAGTAGAAAGAGTAAGCGAGAACAAGATGAATCATACCTTTGAGGTTTACCTCTATTTATCGTTTACCATTAGGGTTTCCCTTAACTTAGGATGGGCTCCGATAAGTTAGGGATTTTCATGATCTTCCCAAAAGTTTGGGGATTTAGTTACGTGGTTTATCCATGCCGAATGGAACATTCTAGAATAAACATGTGTAATTAAGTATTTCTAATAAAATAATAGGTGATGACAGGTTGGCCGATCCGGGTCATACCTCGTCACTTATATAACAAATAAGTTAATTAAAAACAAAAATTGAACCGCAAAATAATAAGTTCATCAATATTACAAAATTGCTATATAAGTATTCAAAACAAGAACATTATTCTAGGAGTACGATCTTATGTCAATGGTTAACAAGAGAAACTATTCATTCAACTCACATTTATGTCAATGGTAAATGTCAATGTCAATGTCAACAAGAGAAACTATTCATTCAACTCACATATAGGAAAGTTCTTGGTGCATGAATGATTAGACCATGGGGTATGGGGGTCGTCCCCTCCCCGTCTCGGCTCGTCCCCCACGTGGCACACCGCCCCCTTGGGGCTCGTCACGTCGCCAGCGGCGGAAGGAAGACGGAGGCGACGAAGCTTTGTGATTGGTTGATGGCTGATGGTGGGGACCACATAGAGAGAGATAGAGAGAGTTTTTTTAATTATTTATTATATATTAGTTTTTTTATTAACTTTGGGTAGTCCCCACACCCTTGGATAGTCCCCTTTGGATGGTCCTTTATCGAACGTGACGTGGCGCCTACGTGGCGGATAGTCTCCAAAGAGACTACCCAAACCACACCCAATGGTCTTATGTTATCTAAATGTTGATTTTGATAATTTGTTATTATCGTTTTCACTAATATTAAAAATATATAATCTTAGATCATGATCTAATTCCATTACATCTTCTACTTTGATAACACCTTTTAAAATAAGAATATATTAGTTTGAAATAAAAATCTCATCAATATTCTTAATAATTAATATTAGTTATCTATTTACCTATACTTTAATATAATATCTTTACTTTAATAACTAAAAACATACGTATCAAAAGAAGAAGGGATAACCACAAATTTATTCATCGATAACTATTTGACGTAACTTAAAATTTAAAACCTTATCATATTTATAATTTGTTATTATCATTTTAACAAATGTTAAATATATATGTGTGTGCGTTTAATATAAATAATCTTCGATCATGAACTAATTTCATTCCATCTTCTACTTTGATAACACTTTTTAAAATAAGAATATATTAGTTTGAAATAAAATATACTAATTATTTTGTATTCAGAAACAAAATTCTTACTTGGTAAGGGAGGACGGGGCGGTATGTTATACCCCTCCCATCATAACAAAACACCGCCGCCACCAACATCTAAAACGCGTCAAAGTTAAAACGCGTGGTATTTTTCACGCGTTAAAGTTTTCAAAATTCTAACGTTGGTTAGTGACCGTTGCTTTGTTGAACGTTTATAATTAAAAAACATTTAAACAATCTATATATACTTCACATTTTTATACCATTTTACCCACACTAAAACACAAACACATATCACATTTTTCCTACATCTTCGTCGTTTCCGATTGACAGCAATAGCAATAGCCAATCGTCTTCCGAAAATGAGACGCTTGAATTTTTTGTGTCGGTGTATAACGAACTTGAAGCAAGTTTGAACCGCCCAAAGAAGAAAATGGTACATCGTGATCGTATACATGCCAAAAAGTGTTAATGAACAATTATTTTGTGGAGAATCCGGTCTACAATGCCGAAACGTTTAAGGATCAGTTTCGTTTACCAAAAGAATTATTTTTAAAGATTGTTGGAGACATCTAAGCAACTGAAGAATGGTTTCAAGATCGTTACGACGCAAGGGGCAAACCAAGTTTCACGCCGATACAAAAATGCACGTCTGCAATTCGCCAACTAGCGACAGGTAACCCTCCCGATCAATTTGATGAATACTTAGCTATGTCAGACAGAACTTCACGTGAATGTCTGTAATTTTTGGTAACGCGGTCATTAAATTGTAGGGTAAAGAGTTTTTATGTAAACTGACGAGACACGACATCTCACGTATTTACGCCGCACATGAGGCTAGATGGCATTTTCCAGGGATGCTCGGTAGCATCGATTGTACACATATCAAGTGGAGAAATTGTCCAAGAGAGTTGCGAGGGGCGTATGTTAGGAGTGACGGCAAAAGACCAACCATCATACTTGAAGCAGTGACGTCGAATGATTTATGGTTTTGGCATTCATATTTTGGTGTTCCAGGTTCAAACAATGACATCAATATTTTGCACACGTCGTCGTTGTTCCAAACCGTAACGGATGGTACCGCACCCTTCTGTCCATTCTATGTTAACGGACGATATTACAGACGAGGCTTTCTTCTTGTTGATGGTATCTACCCATCATGGTATGTTTTTGTGAAAGCTCCTTCATTTCCTGTTTGGGATAAAGAAAAGGCATTCATGTGACAACTGGCACAAAACCGGTAATTTCCGTTCAGTTTTAATTAATATTTATTATCTGCAATTATGTGCTTAAATGTCAACATTGTCTGATTACATGCTATACATGTGAATTCATGCACGTTTTATACTTCAAATATTGCTTTATGCATTACTTTAAGCGCTGCGTCAGAAAGACTAGTAAACTCACTGGTAAGACACTCTGTGTCAGCATTTCTGCAGAAAGCTGTCAGACAATAGAATTAGGGCCTAGGAGTAGGTCCAACATCTAAAATACATTAAAACCCAAGTATGGATACAAGGGTTAACATATAAGCTTCCCGGAAGCTAATCTATGCACTAAAAAGCCCGAAACTTATCTGAAATGCTGAAATCAGCATAATTCACCAATAATTCAGCTTTTAACACAACAATATCATGCAGAATTTATGAATTAGTGTCCAGGATAAGTTACAAAGTGTAACACCCCAAAACTCGAATGTTTACCTTCATCATATGTGTAACGCCCCAAAACTTGAATGTTAATATTTGCCATATGTTCTATATGATAACCCATGAAATAAAATGACTAGGTTATTTAACCTAGTTAAATTATTTAGTTAAAACAAGTAAGAAATGAACTTGGTAGAAATTGTGAAGGTATGACAAAGTAGAAGGACCAAAAGTAACTAATGAGCAAGCTTTATAAAAATTCTGCATATTATGTTTGTGGGGGTGCATATGTCGACATTTTACACACACAAATGTGGGAAGAAGAGAGCTCTTATGTGAAGCAAATCAAGAAGGAGAAGGAAGAAGATGGAATTGCATGAATGATCTATCATTTAAAGAAGACTCATCATCTTATGAGCACCAACTAGGTACCAAAATGAGTTCTGGAAACTCCTTAGTTAGTGCTCTTGATGGGTCTTGATTAAGTACCACAAATTGAGTCAATTGGAAGTATGAGATGGTTAGATTCATGATTAAATCCGTTAATCTAGTGCCAATAATGATTTAATCATCTCAATTTGGAGTTCTAGTGTAAGAATCCATGTTCAAGAAATTTGGGGTTTTGATGGTTCATGGTTTAATATGAATGAGTTGGATGAACTAGAGATTTTGTTATATAATGCCTATGTTTGAATGATACTTGTTAATTAGTAAGAAAAATTGATGAATTATGTATGAATTTGGAATATTATGCATAAGGAGCTTGTACATTATGCATAAATTGTGGTATGCACACCAAGTGTTTAATGAAATGCCTAGGTTAGATTAATAGATGAAATGGTATGCAAGTAATGGATAAAATCGTGTAATATGGGGATATGATGTATTTGATGATAACTAAACATGAAAAATATATTTTAGATGGAATTCATGTAGGATTTGGTTGGCCATGTTATTGGGTAAAAGTATGCATTAGAATATTGTACTCTATGTTGGAGTGGTATGATGTTTACTACATGTTTCAATAATTGCTTAATCAAAATTGATAAGTAAAAGTACTCTAAATGTGAAGCATATGAGATCATTAGAACAGGATGAAGTTAGAATGATGTTGGGTTGTTAAGCATAGGTCATGGTGTTAGTTGTAGAATTATGTTACTAGAATGAACGGAATTGAATATGTTTGGTGTGTGCTTATAACTAGATGATCATGTGGTTGTTTGCTTATTGCATCATGAGTATGAAATGTATATAATGTCATTAGTATAGTCTACTATAATGACATAGATGTATGACATTAAGTCGAAAGTTCATATGATAAATCGTTGACTTTATGAAAGTCAACTGTGCATAAGTAGCAATGTTAGACTTTTTGTCACAATTGTAATATTATAGAAAGTCATATGATGCGTGTTATATCCATTTGTGTTATATGTGATGACGTGATGAATTATATGAGTTTGAAAAGATTGACTTGTGGAAATATGCCTTATGCTTGTTGGAATTGACTAATGAAAGTTAAATGTGAAACATGAATTTGATATGATCGTTAATATGTACAATCATGTATGCTAACAAGAATGTGAATGCGATGACATGAAATTATAGGGATCATGTCAAGATGGATGGAAGCATGGAAGGCTAACGGGTCAAAAGGAGGCGAGGAAACGGATGCGAATACGAACACTTAAGGTAAGTGATTTCCGGAATCACTTCTTATTTATAAATGAAGTTTGGTATATTGTATATAGGGAACCATGTAAGAATTTACGGGTAAGGGTAAGTACCAAGGTAAGTCCATATGAACTTCGTCTATCCTTAATGTAAATTAAGATGATAGTTTCATCATGTTAATGGAATGTGCATTATGTTGCTGAATGTTCATCTGTTAATGGAATGTGCATTATGTTGCTGCATGTTCATCGTGTTAATGGAATGTGCATTATGTCGCTGAATTTTCATCGTGTTAATGGAATGTGCATTATGTTGTTGAATGTTCATTGTGTTAATGGAATGTGCATTATGTTGCTGAATGTTCATTGTGTTAATGGAATGTTCATTATGTTGCTGAATGTTCATTGTGTTAATGGAATGTTCATTATGTCGCTGAATGTTCATCGTGTTAATGGAATATGCATTATGTTGCTGAATGTTCATCGTGTTAATGGAATGTTCATTATGTTGCTGAATGTTCATCATGTTTGTTGGAAGTTAGTCGGCTATGTTTGTTTATAATTGCATTGATTTGTGTTGATATGTTTGTAGTTAAGGCTCAACTTACAAATAAGTGAATGTGACTTGTATGTATGTATGTATGTAGATATGGAACTGTAGCGTGTGTAAGTCGTGTGAACTTGTATGTACGTGCATATGAATGAGATACGTATGAATGTACGTTAATATATGAAAGTGTATTGATGTGTGTAAAATGCAACATATAAATTACATCAAAATAATCACTCGTATCAACCATCCAATTCATACGTTTACTATGAGGAGCCCAGGTACGAGCCATCAACTTCATACACATCCTATGAAGACCAAAGGTATGAACCTCCTCCCTCATACTCATATTTTGATGAACCAAGGTATGAGCCCTCTTACTGATACTTTGAGGAACCAAGGTATGAGCCACCACCTTCATATGCTTATTATGAGGAACCTTGGCATGAACAACCCAACTCATATGAGTATTATGAAGAACAAAATTACGAACCTTATCCATCATATGCTTACAATGAAGAACAATGGTGTGAACCATCAACTTCATATGGGTATTATGAGGAACAAAGGGTCGAACAACTGGATTCAAGCTTAGAAAATAATGATTCTTTTTCTATAACCGAAGTGACCGATAGGATATTAGAACACATTAGAGTTATCGATCGATGTATAAAAGAAGCTCGCGCAAGGGAAGAGGAGTCCCGCGCAAAAGAAGAATTAAAAAAGGAAGAGATAACTGAAAATGTAAAAATGGAAGAACAAATAAGTGAAAAACCGACACATGAGTTAAACAACGAAAAAGGTGAGTCCGATAACGTTAAAATCCAAGAAGAGTCTAATTTTGAAAAAATTAATCTCTTGACACCGTCTTTCGAAAATCATTGTTTAGTACCCACTCATGCTAAGTTTTTAAAAGAGTTAAACACTAACACTAAAATTGACGAAACGGTAAGTGTTAAGTTAACTAATGATCAAACTTCGCTAATAAAAGAAGACCCATTTGAAATTAACATTACACCGGTTCCATGTTTCTTTCAAAATTCGTTTATTAGTAATGTCACAATCGATAAAGATCTTTGTGTTAACATAATGCCTAACTACATTTTTGAAAAATTAAGTATTAGTGATTTTTCTCCACTTCAAATACCCATTTTTCTATCCAATCGGAAAGTAATAAAATCAATCGGTATAGTTGAAGATGTTTTGGTTCAAACAAATCAAATGGTAATCCCAACCGACTTTGTCATCCTCGATGACGCTCCTCTAGTGTTGGGACAACCATTTGTAAAAACTCACGAAGCTTTGAAAAACCGGAAGTTCAACAATTTACCTCTTCAATTAGGGGCATTTAAAAGAAGTGTCGATCTCGAACGATCAATGAAATATCCATTCGGCAATAATGACCCCCTAATTGAAGATGAAGATGAACCACCCGATACAAGTGAAGAGATTGACCACTTTGTTGAAGAAGAGGTCGCCATAGAACAAACTTTTAAAGTTCTTGATCGAAATGAGCAACCAAATAAGGAGTCTCCTAAAGACCCACCACTTGAGCTCAAAGAACTTCCAAAAGGTTTGGAATATGCTTTTCTAGACAAAGATGGTAAGTTACCTGTAATTATTTCGTCTAAATTAGATAACTTAGAAAAAGAAAAACTAATTAATCTTTTGAAAAAACACAAAAATGCAATAGCTTGGAAACTTGTTGACATAAAAGAAATTAATCCTTCTATGTGCACACACAAAATTTTGATGAATGATGACTACAAATCGGTCATACAACCACAACGTCGAGTAAATCCAAATGTTCAAGAAGTGGTTAAAAACGAAGTCATCAAATTACTTGACGCCGGACTTATCTATCCTATTTCCGATAGTCCTTGGGTAAGTCCCGTCCAAGTAGTTCCAAAGAAAGGAGGTATGACGGTAATTACTAACGAAAAGAATGAACTAATACCAACGAGAACCGTCACAGGATGGAGAGTATGTATAGATTATAGACGATTAAATGAAGCAACAAGAAAGGATCATTTTCCTTTACCCTTCATTGATCAAATGTTAGAAAGATTATCCGGTCATAAATTTTACTGTTTCTTGGATGGTTTTTCAGGTTACTTTCAAATCCCGATAGCACCCGAAGACCAAGAAAAGACAACTTTCACATGTCCCTATGGAACTTTTGCTTATCGACGCATGCCATTTGGTCTATGTAATGCCCATGCAACATTCCAACGTTGCATGGTAGCCATTTTCCATGACATGATAGAAAAGACAATGGAAGTCTTCATGGACGACTTTTCTATCTTTGGGGATTCATACGACCAATGCCTCGATAACCTTGAACGAATGCTATCCCGATGTGAGGAAACTAACCTCGCCCTTAATTGGGAAAAATGCCATTTCATGGTAACGGAGGGAATAGTACTCGGTCACAAAATCTCAAGCGAAGGAATGGAGATGGATCGAGCCAAAATAGATACCATTTCTAGATTACCACCTCCATCCTCCGTAAGAGCTATTAGAAGTTTCCTAGGGCATGCCGGATTTTATAGGCGGTTTATCAAAGACTTTTCAAAGATCTCAAGGCCTCTAACAAAATTACTTGAAAAAGATGCTCCTTTCATCTTTGACAAGGATTGCAATCAAGCATTTCTAACCCTAAAGGAAATGCTAGTCAATGCACCTATCATGATAGCACCTGATTGGAAATTTCCTTTCGAAATCATGTGTGATGCTAGTGACTTTGCAGTTGGAGCTGTCTTGGGACAAAGAAAAGAAAAGCATTTCCACCCAATCTATTATGCTAGTAAAACACTTAACGATGCACAAGAAAATTACACAACAACTGAAAAAGAGTTACTAGCTGTGGTATTTGCTTTTGATAAATTTCGTTCTTATCTTGTTCTTTCTAAAACTATAGTCTATACAGACCATGCAGCCATTCGATATCTCTTTAAGAAGCAGGACGCAAAACCACGTTTGATTAGGTGGATTCTACTCCTCCAAGAATTTGACATTGAAATCAAGGACAAAAGAGGAGCAGAAAATACCGCAGCAGATCATCTTTCACGCTTAGAAGACCCAGCTTTGGAGGCAACCAGGGACGAGCAAATCAACGAAAAATTTCCAACTGAGTCCCTGGAAATGGTGGGATATAAGGAAGAACCATGGTACGCCGACTTTGCTAACTACCTAGCTAGCGGTATAGTCGCAAAAGGATGGCCACATCATCAAAGAAAAAAATTCTTTGCCAATGTGAAACACTACTTTTGGGAAGATCCATATCTTTTCAAAATGTGTGCCGATCAACTCGTCAGACGATGCGTACATGGTAGTGAAGCACGAAGAATTCTCCGCCATTGTCATGAAGGTCCATACGGAGGACATCATGGTGCTGCCAGTACCGCACGGAAGGTATTCGATTCAGGATTTTATTGGCCAACCATTTACAAAGATGCTCAAAATCTTGTAAAGTCATGTGATGCTTGCCAAAGAACAGGTAATATTTCTTCCAAAAACGAAATGCCACAAAATGGCATTCTTGTTTGTGAAATTTTTGATGTATGGGGACTCGACTTTATGGGACCTTTCCCACCATCAAAAGGAAACAAATACATACTTGTGGCAGTAGATTACTTGTCTAAATGGGCCGAGGCCGAGGCACTTCCAACAAATGATGGAAGAGTAGTGGTAAGATTTCTGAAAAAATTATTCTCTCGTTTTGGCACACCTAAAGCTTTAATAAGTGATAGAGGTACCCATTTTTGCAACCATCAACTTGAAAAAATTTTAACAAGATATGGGGTCTATCACCGGGTTTCGACAGCATATCACCCTCAAACAAACGGACAAGCCGAAGTGACTAATAGAGGGATAAAACGAATACTCGAAAAAACCGTAGGGTTAAATAGAAAGGAATGGGCTGATAAATTAGATGATGCTTTATGGGCTTTTCGAACTACTTATAAAACAACAATAGGTACAACCCCCTATAAGCTAGTCTATGGAAAAAGTTGTCATTTACCAGTAGAAATTGCACACAAAGCATACTGGGCAATCAAAAATGTAAACTTAGATCTGGAATTTGCTGGTAAAAATCGATTTTGTCAAATAAATGAATTAGACGAGCTTAGGAATTATGCATACTCAAACTCCGAGATTTATAAGGAAAGAATGAAAAATTTGCATGACAAACATATTAAACCTAATGAATTTCGGATAGGAGATTTAGTTCTTTTGTTTAATTCACGACTTCGATTGTTTCCTGGTAAATTAAAGTCTAGGTGGTCAGGACCTTTTTCCGTCACCCATATTTTTCCACACGGTGCAGTAGAAATTAAACCTCGAAATGGGCCACCATTTAAAGTCAATGGCCAACGGCTGAAACTCTATCAAGGATTTATTGAGGATGAGGAAGAAGAGATCTCGCTTCAAACCGTGGAAGAATAAAAACATCATGCCTGGTAAGTTACGAACGATTGAGACGACAAAATAAAGCGGTAAGTTTTCTAAACCATAGCTTATGGGAAAAGGCGCACTCACACGCGCACACAAAAAAAGAAAAAAAACTGCTCGACACGAGGCCGTGTCCGCTGGACACGGGGCCGTGTTCGCGCTGCAGACGGGATAAAACCCCTTTTTCAAAACAGTTTCTTCATTCCACACGCCCCGTTTCCCCACAAACGCTCTGGTTCCAGGCGATTTTTCGCGAAATTTCGACGTCTCTTACCGATCTAACAACGTCAAGGTATGATTCTATCAATCTTAGTAGTTAGATTAGTTACTTGCATGTAGTTAAAACACCACAAATTTGGGGAAAATCTAGGGTTCTTGATGTTCATCCGGATCGAACCTAAATTTTTTGCCTAAATCTGTTTGTATTTAGTTAGATTAGTGTTACGGGAAGTAAATACACTTAGATTGTTCATAGATTCACCCGATTTCTTACAAAAACCCCAAACCCTTGTTCTTGAACCGAAAAAGATAAAATTGATAAGGTAAATGGGATATTTTGGGAAAAACGGTGTTTAGGGTTTCATTTTCGGGGGAAACCGCACCTATTGGACCAAAAATTTTCAAGTTTTCGAAACCGGGTCGAAAAATGAAGTTTTTGAGTAACAGACCTCTGGACACGGGGTCGTGTCCAGCCCGCTGTTTGCAGTTTTGTCCGAAAACATTTCTGTTTCGTACTAATTTTTGGTGTATTCTTTCAGATGGCAAAGTTCACCAAGTTCAATGCAAGTGAGCTTGATGCAAGGGCAAGGTATGAGGTTCTTCAAACAAGACCCGAAGAGTACCCCAGGAGAGCTTGCACGGATCTGTTAACCTTGGTAAACCAGCTGAACCGATTCAACAACATCGTTACGGGACCACTAGCTGTTGCATTAAACACTAGGCTTCGGTCGGTGCATCAATGCACCATGGAGTTCTACAGTACCTTCAACTTCAATTCAAGGTGTGACCCATTCGACAATGAAGGGGTTGAATTTCGGTGTGGAGGGACAATGTACTCGATCTCCATGGCACAGTTTGGAGCCGTGATAGGTCTATACCAAGAGGAGGAATCGGGAAACGAAGAAAATACCAAAGGATTACGAGACTTTGAGGGAAATGAAAGACAAGCCGCATGGGCTCAAATCGGTGAAGGAATCTACGACCCTCGTAGCACCAAGAGTACGAAGCTAAGAGATCCGCTCTATCGCTACATTCACAGGATCCTCACCTACTCTCTAAACCAGCGTCAGGACAGTAGCGGTGTTGTAGGGTTGAAAGATTTGGTTGTCCTCCACTGTATCCACAACCAAAAGCCTCTCGATGTTCTGTATCTCCTGTTAAGAAACATGCATCTCAACCGCCTTGCTCGAGCTCCAACGCCTATCTTCTTCGGAGGATGGGTGTACCGTCTTTTTAAGCATTACACGCAAATTCCAAGAGCCTTTGAAAGAAGCCCATGGTCGGGACGAGTTGACTACCACATTTGCCGAGCCATGAACTTACTCTATGAGGCGGAAGACGGAACAGTGAGTTTCCAAAGAACGCAAGGCTATGCATGGAACCCACAGGAGGCCCTAGTTCTTCACGCACCACCTCCCCACCACCAGTATCCACCCCATGGTGATCCGGGTCAATCCTCCTCACAAGGAGGCGGTTTTCCTAATTTTCAAAGCTTACATGATCTTATGCAGGAAAACCTCATGTGTACCAGGAACGCCTACAACCTCGCCAACAACACATACCACCGGGTCGGAGCTATTGAACGCAACATCAACGATATACAAGACGATATCAGCAGCATCCGGGAGTACATGGCGGGGCATGGGGATGGAGGTAATGATAGCGATGAAGATATGGAGTAGAAGGTTTGGGGGAGCAGAAGCGGGTTGATGGCGAGCCCACAGGTTTAAGTCCCTTTATCTATCGAACGATTGGTGGCCTGCGTGCCAGAAGTTGAACAATTTACTTTCCTTAAACACTTTTATTTTCCGTTTTATTTTTCTTTTACTTTATGCTTGGAACAATTAACTATGGTAATGTAGGATGTTTGTGTTGCTTGGTGTGGTATTAAGTGATGAAACAGGTACAAACCAAGGCTTGGGGTGCTAAGCCTCAGCACTTATAGGGCCAGGATGGAAAAACCGGAGGAAGAAACCTGTTTTTCAGGCTTTCAGACTGTCCACACGGGGACGTGTCCAGCCAACACGCCCCCGTGCTCACCTCCCAGACCTATTGTTTGGCTTCTGTTCTGCAGAATTTTATCAGACACGTGGCCGTGTCCAGTGGACACGGGGCCGTGTCCATCTTCTGTAAGTTCTTGTTACTGGCACCTGAACACGGGGACGTGCCCACTCAACACGGGGCCGTGTTCAGTGCCCAGTAACACAATTTTTTTGCTTTTTAAACACTATTTTACACATCTAATCAACCTAAAAATTTATTTTTGGGACACATTGAGGGCAATGTGTAATTTAAGTGTGGGGGGGATGCTAAAACCTTGAACTTTGCAAGTCCTAAATACAAGCCTTACACAAAACTCTATTGGAACCGCTAATCACCCCAAATTTTTTTTTTCAAAAATTTCATTTTTTTTTACTTGTCTAGGTTTAACTCGGGAAATTCAAGTTCTCAAAAAGGTTATATTTTTACAAATTTACAACCGATAGCGTAGTGATAAAAAGAACCAACATAAGAAAATTATGAAAAGGCATGACAAACTTATTTAAAATTTGATTATATATACTTGATCACATAAAAACCCATTCCCACAAAAGTGAGTTTTGAGCCTTTATTGAGCACACAATTACATGTCATTAGACTAAATGCTCATTTTTCGTTTCTTGTGTGAATAGCCGCTTGGTTCTTACGATTCTAGAACTTGCCACGATGATACATTCCCGGTCCTTATCAACTTAAACCCGAGTAAATAAATGATGGAGGCATTAGGACTAACCCTTTTTATTTCTACACCATTATATTTCTTTTTCTTTTACCACCTACCCAAAAATCCCCCTAGTTAGCCCCTTTGAGCCTAAACCTTTTCGTTTCATCACCCAAACAAAAACCCTTTTTACCCACCAAAACCTTTTTCATTTTTAACCCTTTATTTTAGTAACAAGTTCGGTTCTTCGCAAAAAAAAAAAAAAAAGTGTGATAATGATGAAGCAAAAAGAAAATAAACAAACAAGTTAATAAAAAATAACTTGGTTTGAATAAAAGCTTCATCAAAATAAAAAGTTGCAAAAATACGAAAACCGACACTTGTTACGCTTTTAGCCATTTTTCTACTAACCACTAACCCAACCACCTACCTTTAACCCTAGCCTAACCCTTAACCCACAAAGTCCTCTTGATATCTACAAAGGTATAAAAGTTAAAAAGGAGGAGGATTGATTTCTTGGCAAGCCTATGGTAGGAATAAGTTCCATGCCGCTCTCGAGTGATTCACTAAAAATACACCTTCGGCCGAGTGTGAGTGATTTCCCCGTGAGGTATGTGAACCTGTATATAAATAGAATTTTAAAAAGGCATGTTATGCCCAAATAAGTAATTTCTTTTATGAAAAGTTCTAAATAAATCATTACGAATAGGAATGTAAATAAATAAAAATAAAACCCAAAAAGATCTTGGATATCCCGACACTCTACGACAAGCCCAAAACCTTCTCTTCTACCTATTCCATTTGGGAGTGTAAGCCACATATTAAAGAGTTTTGCTTGAGGACAAGCAAAAGTTCAAGTGTGGGGGTATTTGATGTGTGTAAAATGCAACATATAAATTACATCAAATAAGGCACAAATCTAACCCTTTTTAAGTACTAATATTGGAAAAAGAGTGTTTTTGTCTTCCTTTTGTATTTTCAGGATTAAATGAGCTCAAAAACGCAAAAGAAGCAAAAAGACAGCTAAATCCAACATAAATACAAGAAAAGGAATATTAGTGGACTGCCCGACCCCTCAACGGCACCTTCCAAAGCAAAATAGAGAAATCAGAAGGCTGAACACGCCCCGTGCTCAGCCAGCACGGGGTCGTGCCCGAGAAGCAGCAGAAAAGACAAACCTATAGAAGCTTCTATTGCCCACCACGGGGCCGTGCTCAGCGGACACGGGGGCGTGTCGAAAGTACAGCAGGCGCATTTATTGTAATTGCGAATTACAATTAATGAGGAGAGAGATTGTCAGACAGACACGGGGCCGTGTCCAGCGGACACGGGGCCGTGTCCAGCTTTCTGTTCAGCCTATAAATAGGAGTGCTTGGATTCATTTCATCTCATCCCTTCGCACACCACCTCTCTCACACTTCATCCACCACCCACCACCATCACAACACCATCATCCACCACCATCATCCATTGTCCATCATAGAGTGTGTGAGTCGTCTCGGGATCCAAGATTGATCGTAAGAGTTCTTGACAATCAAGGCCATGTTTGCCTAAGTCTCTTACATCACTTGGTGAAGACAAAGTGTCTAGTATAATACTTTTTATTTCTAATCTTTTGCACTTTTTATTTGGTTTTGTATTAATGACTTTAATAACTAGTTACTTATGTTGAAGGTGATCTTTCCTTATCGTTTGTCCGTGGTGTCTTGGCATTATTTTACTGTCTATATAAAATAAAGGATTTTCACCATTCATATCTCCACGGTCTATATGGAGGTATGTTGGCTACCTGGTAGGGGGTTAAGGGAACGGTTTGGTAAAGGTCTTGCCATTGTTTAGCGTTTAGAGGTCCTGCAATGGACCTGGGTCAAATTTAGTAGGACCTCCTTCAATACTTCACGGTATTGGATGGCGGGGGTCCAAACTCTTTGATCCCCTCATAAGTTAACTACTATTAATACTATAACCCGGCTATTTAGGACTGTATCCCAGCTGACTCAGACTACTTAGCCGAGGGTAACGTCACCGCCAAAGGCGGGGCCTACCACAATACTGCATTAATAACTTAATTCATTATCTTCCAATAATCCACCCTTTTAGGATTGTATCCCTGCTGACTCAAACTACTGGGGTGAGGGTAACGTCACCTTCAAAAGAGGGGCCTACTACAATAACTAAGATAATCTCTTAATTATGTGCAAAAGTGCGGAAATAATCAAAGGTTATACTAGATACGAGTCGGAACCAAGTGATTCATCTTGTCTATCTGTTTTTCTTTTATTTTTATTTTCAGCATTTTTAGTTAGTTTTTAGTTTTCTTAGTTTAAAACATTTTTCTAAACTTTTATTTTGGTTAGACGTTGAGGATAAACCGGTACTAAAAGCTCTTGTGTCCTTGGACGACCTCGGTATCTTACCAACGCTATACTACACTCAACGATGGGTGCACTTGCCCATATGTGTGTTTAGTGTTAGTGAAATATCGTGTTTTATAAATTTAAAACTTGGCTAAAATAAGTGTTAAAAGGGCTTAAAATATACACCTAATATATACGACACTTTCACGCACATCATGTATACACGTGTTGTAATCTAATGATTGTAGATCACTGGTATACGTATACGTGAAGATGTGGGTTTTCAACATGTTTTAGATTACGTCCCCTAACCATGTTACTATTGAGAATGAAATAAATGGAGTGCAGGTATGGGAATACCGGACCCTCGAGGAATTGATGTCGGACTCGAGTAAATAAAATTGAGAGGATGTTTCAATGGAATACCTTACGTAGCTAGAATGTGATATAGCCTTTTAAGGATATGTATTAAATTATATATGATGTTACTATGTACTAACGTGTTGGTTATATATGGTGACCGCAGGTTACAGATATTCAGGATGGACAAGTGAACGAGGGTCGAGTTGAAGATCATGGATTGTACGGGAAAGCAGTCACGTTATTGTAATTATTTGTTAACATAGTTACATTAAATAAATGATGAATGATGTATTCATGTTAAAAGGGTTGACCTTAACGGTATTCAAGTATGTTAGAGTAGTTAAAAGAAAGAAATTTTACGGTTCATTTTCCGCTGCGTCGTTTTCGGTCAAATCAGGATTAGGGTCTTACAAGTTGGTATCAGAGCCCTGGTTTGAGGGAAATCAAGTATGAGGAGGTAAATACTTGAACTCAAACCTGTGTGCTCTTGTGACAAGGAACCCGTACAATCCGAGACTCGATCAAGATCTAAGGGTAGAAGCAAAGGTAAGTATGTACTTAAGTATGTATTTGGAGAAAACTAACAGTATGTTATGTGTAAGGTAAGCATAATTGCTTGGAGAGGATGATTCGTGAAGGTGGTCTAGGACCGGCACCAAGGCATGTAATAAGACAAATTAACCCAGGTACGTAAATTTAACATGTGAGTGCAGGTAATGGTAAAACCTATTAAGTGAATGAAAATTTTAAATGAAGGATAATGATGGAATAGTAATGAAGTTTTGAAATGTTACACGTGCCGAAATCTAATTCTTCGGACATAAGGTGACGATTACACGAAGACACGAAACTAGTATGTGGATTGTGTACCTGGCCAGTACACAAGAAACATATGACATTCGTGAGACCGTGATAATTGTTACAGGTATGTCCGTTGGTTTTAGGTAGTAGGTGGACGTGAGGGTGAAGGGAAAAGTAAGACTTTCGGGGAATTGAAAGTACCAAATACACATGAGAAGTATGAATGATATGTTTGAATCCGCGAGACGGATTCGAAACATGAAAGGAATGAAAGATATGAATGATATGTTCGAATACGCAAGACGGATTCGAAACATGAAAGGAATGAAGATATGAATGATATGTTAGAAACCGCGAGACGGATTCGAAACATAGAAGGGAATGAATAATAGAATGAAAAAGTTTGAAATTCGAAAATAGTTACAAATCAAATAAGTAAGAATGGTTGAAAGGATAAATGGGTCATACGGGGTCAGATGGTGATCTCTCTTTTGAACCCGATATTTAATGTTTTGAATTGTTAAGTTTTATACTTATAGGTAAGCATAATGTATGGGCGTGCATTGCCAAAAATTGGAAAGAAATAACCATCGCAGGTTATGGATAACGAGTCAAAGGTTTTGACTCGCGCCAGGTATGTATAAAAGGTTATGCTTTCAATGGGAGCTTCTGGCTCGACTAGAGAGGGATATGTCAGAACTGGGTAATTGATAGACATAGGCAAGAATGTATTTACAATTGGACTTCCAAAAAGTCAAACTACAGAAATTATGCAACTAGCGAATGGAATATAAGGTATGGTATAACAAATGAACGGGGAATTCGTGAAAGAATCATGGGTGAGTAAACACCATGTAGAATGAAAATATGAAATGATATGTGCTAACCATTGATGTTACAGATGAGAATGGTAGAAAAAAATTGAAGTGATAAAAGTAGTATAGTTGGCGGAAGGATAGCGGAAGCTCATCATATGAAGAAAAGGTCAACCCAATTATGGAATGGACTTATGAAGGAACAGGTCGATCCGCGTCGTGGATCGTCGATTTATGCAACAAAAATCGAGGTTAGTAAAATGCTTAACTCATGATTAATAGGTATGAATTGGTAGATTGAATGCGACCTACGAACTGAATGATAGGATATGTATGGTAGGGTATGGAATGTTTGACTTTTAACAGTCAATATAAGCATAAAAATATGTCATTAAAAAGTAAATCTTAAAAGTCTTGAGTGAAAGTTTCGGGTATTGGTTAAACTCTCGTACGATGAACTTGCACGACACATTTACTTATGTAGAATAAGTAGTGCATGAAGAGAGAGCAAATTGTAATGTGATATGAATGAGATGATTTAAGGCTAACGTAAAGGTATGCATGGCATAAGTAACGATAATAACCGTAGAATAATGCTTTATCCTCGTATTAAGTACGAAAAAGTAAGTATGAAGATGGTAGCTTTGTTATAGTAATAATAAGTCATTGAATGTTTATAGTATGTGTATGATGATACGTTGATCCTTCATATGAATATGAAAGTAATTAGAGGGAACTTTAGTAATGGAATGTTGTGGTTCGCTCAAGATTAATGAACACGAAGTAATAAATACCTAGAGGTAGAGTCAACCCCAAACAAATGTCGGTAATATGTGTATACACATGGTTTAAATTGCCATGTGCCAACGAAAGTACTCGAAAAGAATGCTAATGATAGAATACCGAATTAGACTCACAATAGGTACTCGTGTGGCTACACTAGAATGAAATATCATGTATTACACATGAGTGAAATGAAAATTAATTGATCCACTTTGATTGGTAAATGTATGGAAGTTTAAGGCTTAATTAAGAAGACAAGGACAAGACATATACAAATGGTTATGCATGAACACTATCTCTTTAACGAGTCGCAAGAGTTTTCGTGTTGTAGTAATCATTTTGAATGAATGGATTAAAAGTAAGAATAGATTTGGTCTATTACGAATGAGAAAGGTTTCGGGGATGAAACCTTCTTTAAGGGGGGTGGACTTGTAACACCCCAAAACTCGAATGTTTACCTTCATCATATGTGTAACGCCCCAAAACTTGAATGTTAATATTTGCCATATGTTCTATATGATAAACCATGAAATAAAATGACCATGTTATTTAACCTAGTTAAATTATTTAGTTAAAATAAGTAAGAAATGAACTTGGTGGAAATTGTGAAGGTATGACAAAGTAGAAGGAACAAAAGTAACTAATGAGCAAACTTTATAAAAATTATGCATATTATGTTTGTGGGGGTGCATATGTCGACATTTTACACACGCAAATGTGTGAAGAATAGAGCTCTTATGTGAAGCAAATCAAGAAGGAGAAGGAAGAAGATAGAATTGCATGAATGATCTATCATTTAAAGAAGACTCATCATCTTATGAGCACCAAGTAGGTAAAACTCCTTGGTTAGTGCTCTTGATGGGTCTTGATTAAGTACCACAAATTGAGTCAATTGGAAGTATGAGATGGTTAGATTCATGATTAAATCCGTTAATCTAGTGCCAATAATGATTTAATCATCTCAATTTGGAGTTCTAGTGTAAGAATCCATGTTCAAGAAATTTGGGGTTTTGATGGTTCATGGTTTAATATGAATGAGTTGGATGAACTAGAGATTTTGTTATGATAATGCCTATGTTTGAATGATACTTGTTAATTAGTAAGAAAATTTGATGAATTATGTATGAATTTGGGAGATTATGCATTAGGAGCTTGTACATTATGCATAAATTGTGGTATGCACACCAAGTGTGTGATGAAATGCCTAGGTGAGATTAATAAATGAAATGGTATGCAAGTAATGGATGAAATCGTGTAATATGGGGATATGATGTATTTGATGATAACTAAACATGAAAAATCTATTTTTAGATGGAATTCATGTAGGATTTGGTTGGCCATGTTATTGGGTAAAAGTATGCATTAGAATATTGTACTCTATGTTGGAGTGGTATGATGTTTACTACATGTTTGAATAATTGTTTAATCAAAATTGATAAGTAAAAGTACTCTAAATGTGAAGCATATGAGATCATTAGAACAGGATGAAGTTAGAATGATGTTGGGTTGTTAAGCATAGGTCATGGTGTTAGTTGTAGAATTATGTTACTAGAATAAACGGAATTGAATATGTTTTGTGTGTGCTTATAACTAGATGATCATGTGGTTGTATGCTTATTGCATCGTGAGTATGAAATGTATATAGTGTCATTAGTATAGTCTACTATAATGACATAGATGTATGAGGTTAAGTCGAAAGTTCATGTGATAAATCGTTGACTTTCTGAAAGTCAACTGTGCATAAGTAGCAATGTTAGACTTTTTGTCACAATTGTAATATTATAGAAAGTCATATGATGCGTGTTATATCCATATGTGTTATATGTGATGACGTGATGAATTATATGAGTTTGAAAAGATTGACTTGTGGAAATATGACATATGCTTGTTGGAATTGACTAATGAAAGTCAAATGTGAAACATGAATTTGATATGATCGTTAATATGTACAATCATGTATGCTAACAAGAATGTGAATGCGATGACACGAAAGTATAGGGATCATGTCAAGATGGATGGAAGCATGGAAGGCTAACGGGTCAAAAGGAGGCGAGGAAACGGATGCGAATACGGACACTTAAGGTAAGTGATTTCCGGAATCACTTCTTATTTATAAATGAAGTTTGGTATGTTGTATATAGGGAACGATGTAAGAATTTACGGGTAAGGGTAAGTACCAAGGTAAGTCCATATGAACTTCGTCTATCCTTAATGTAAATTAAGATGATAGTTTCATCGTGTTAATGGAATGTGCATTATGTTGCTGAATGTTCATCGTGTTAATGGAATGTGCATTATGTCGCTGAATGTTCATCGTGTTAATGGAATGTGCATTATGTTGCTGAATGTTCATTGTGTTAATGGAATGTTCATTATGTTGCTGAATATTCATCGTGTTAATGGAATGTGCATTATGTTGCTGAATGTTCATTGTGTTAATGGAATGTTCATTATGTTGCTGAATGTTCATTGTGTTAATGGAATGTTCATTATGTTGCTGAATGTTCATCGTGTTAATGGAATGTGCATTATGTTGTTGAATGTTCATTGTGTTAATGGAATGTTCATTATGTTGCTGAATGTTCATCGTGTTAACGGGATGTTCATTATGTTGCTGAATGTTCATCGTGTTAATGGGATGTTCATTATGTTGCTGAATGTTCATCGTGTTAATGGGATGTTCATTATGTTGCTGAATGTTCATCATGTTTGTTGGAAGTTAGTCGGTTATGTTTGTTTGTAATTGCATTGATTTGTGTTGATATGTTTGTAGTTAAGGCTCAACTTACAAATAAGTGAATGTGACTAGTATTTATGTATGTATGTATGTAGATATGGAACTGTAGCGTGTGTAAGTTGTGTGAACTTGTATGTACGTGCATATGAATGAGATACGTATGAATGTACGTAGATATTTGAAAGTGTATACACGTGTTGTAATCTAATGATTGTAGATCACTGGTATACGTATACGTGAAGATGTGGGTTTTCAATATGTTTGAGATTACGTACCCCTAACCATGTTACTATTGAGAATGAAATAAATGGAGTGCAGGTATGGGAATGTCGGACCCTCGAGGAATTGATGTCGGACTCGAGTAAATAAAATTGAGAGGATGTTTCAATGGAATACCTTACGTAGCTAGAATGTGATATAGCCTTTTAAGGATATGTATTAAATTATATATGATGTTACCAGGTAGTAACGTGTTAGTTATATATGGTGACCGCAGGTTACAGATATTCATGATGGACAAGTGAACGAGGGTCGAGTTGAAGATCATGGATTGTACGGGAAAGCGGTCACATTATTGTAATTATTTGTTAACATAGTTACATTAAATAAATGATGAATGATGTATTCATGTTAAAAGGGTTGACCTTAACGGTATTCAAGTATGTTAGAGTAGTTAAAAGAATGAAATTTTACGGTTCATTTTCCGCTGCGTCGTTTTCGGTCAAATCAGGATTAGGGTCTTACACAAATTGTTGGAAATTGAAACTGTTACAAAAGGTTCTTCATACTTAGTGAAACTGCGCAATTTAGCAGTTTATCGAACTGTAACGAAAAGAACAACCGGACACTACCCGAAATACCAAATTTTCACTAGAAGCATTGTTTTAGTGTTACGAAGCTAGTTATGGTCACTGAACATCATATTACATCTCAAAAACATTAAATGCACAAAATACCTAACTAATACCATTACATTTCAACTAAATCAAGAAATTAGAATTTGAAATGTTACACTTTACCCCCCCCCCCTGTTGGACGGTTAGGGACATGGGTCCCACAAGTGATTTTATTTCATTATTTTTGATCTTTTGTTGGAGTATATTTAGGGCTGTAAACGAACCGAACGTTCAACGAACAGTTCGTGAACCGTTCGGCGGGAAGTTCGTTTATGTTCGTTCGATAAGCTTAACGAACGAACACGAACAAAAAATTTCGTTCGATAAGCTTAACGAACGAACACGAACAAAGGTCTCGTTCGTTCGACTGCGTTTGTGAACGTTCGGTAATATGTCCGTTCGTTTATGTCCGTTCGTGTTCGATTTTTTATGTTTATTTTTCTAAAACTTTTTAATGTTTTATTAATTTTTTACTTTCCCCATATGTATTATTTCTCTCTCTCTCTCTCCGGCAGTCTCCCTCTTTTGATATCATGCTCCTTCATTCAGCTTATCTCCAATCGATTGAACCAAATATTATCCATTCCTTCAATCTTTAAATAGTTATATTTAACTACTTTCGTTGTGTACAATGTTTAAGATTAACGGTGCCTTTTTTAATTTTCAAAATTAAAGTTCATTTGTGTTCGTTTGCGTTCGTGGTTAGTGTTCACGAACTGTTCGCGAACAATCAAAATTCCTTAACGAACGAACACGAACACAAACTTCTGTTCGTCATGTGTTCGCGAACAGTTCACGAACATCCAAATTTCCTTAACGAACGAACACGAACATGGCCTTGTTCGTGTTCGTTCGGCTCGTTTACAGCCCTAAGTATATTCCAACATAATACGCCATATGCTACCTTAATGTTGGAAAGATATTCATAAGAACCATAAGACTTACATTTCACAAAAACAACATCATCTTCCACCTCCTTCCTTCCTTTGGTTTCGGCTCACCCACACCACACTACAACCTCCATTTTCAAGCTTCAAACAACCATTCCAAGGCCACTCCAAGGTGTATGGAGATCATCTAAGAAGGCTTGAAGTGTAGGAACTTGAAGGACCACCTTGTGGAGCTTTTAACCTCTCATTTTCTTTTATAATCATCTTCATCATTTTTGTGCCACTTCCCTAGCCACTAGAGCTAGTAGTAAGCTTCTTGATCTTGTTTTTAATTCTAATCATAATGGTTAAAGTGTTATGTAAGTGGTTAAACACAAAAATCATAAAGAAATATGAAGATGATCATTAACATAAAGCTAAGAAACATGAAATCTAAGATGTTTAAGTGTATGTATGAAACTGGTTTGTGGATTTCTTATGTTTATGATGTTTATCATCATAATAACCTTGCTAGATGATGATTAAAAACATAATCTAGCAAGTATGAGGATGGATCTTAAAGAAATCATAATAACCATCCTTTTATGTGAATCATGAACTTGAAAAGGAAGTTGTTTAAGAGTATGATGATGATTGAAACATGTTAAAAGTCTTGTAAATAGATGATTTTAAAAATAATTTTCTCAAGAAACCAAGTTTATTTACAAGATTTACAAAGTCATGGTTTCTAAGTAAACTAATCATATTTTTAGTGTTAAATCAAGACTAGAAACATGTTTGTAACAAGAAAAATACAAAAGAATTATTTTTGAAAAAATCATCTTACAAGTTGTAAATGACTAAATCTTTTAAGAATGTGATTTACAAACAAATAACCATGTTTTAAAGGGTAACTAAACCTACTAAATGACATGGTAAGTTACTACAAGTTTTTACAAAATTTCAAGTTCATGATATAGTGTAACTTACATAATCTTGGCTTATGGTAAGTCTTGATTGAGTTGTTGATGATTGATAATGATTTTAAAAGAAAATGATATGCGTTGAAAGCATGGAAACCTCCATTTTTAAGGAGAAACTATGACAAATTTTTTGTAGAAATTAAACACTTAGAAAAATATTTTTAAACAAGTGTTTATAAGTAAATTTTGAACATGGTTTTCATATAAAAGTTTGCCATAATTTTTATTAAAAAAATTACAAACATTGGAAGTTGATTTTTGATAAGTAAAAGTGACTAAGTATATATTTAGGAAAATATATTTAGATGTCACAATATGTGTGTTACTTGTATATTATGTGTATTAGTTATATTATTTTAGGAACTTGAAAATAATATAACACACAAATATACCAATATTTGGAATACAAAATAATACCAAAATTCCAAGAAAACACATATATGATTTATACCCGAATATCGGACAATCAGACGAACGGTATTTTTTGAAACCAAGGAAACGACAATATATGAATTTTTACAAGTATCACAAAAATATATCATATTTTTTTCAAATAGAAAATATATTATTTTGATGGAGAAAAATATATATATATTTTCTTAACAAGATTAAAATATATTATTTTTGGGTGAAGACTAGAAAAATATATTTTCTAAGACTAATCTTAAAAATATATATTATTTTTGAGATTTATATGAAAATATACTTATTTTTGCCAAATAAATTTATAGATATTTTTCTATAAAAATCCTCTCAAAATATACAGTAGAAACTCTATAAAATAATACACTTGGGACCACCAAAATTTATTAATTAAAAGAGTTATTAATTAATCGATAAATTAATAATTATTAATTTATATATTAATTAGTATTTTATTAATTTATAGTAGAATACTTAGTTTACAAACACCTTTCAAGCTTCCACTTAATTATTGTATACAATGCATGTATATCAAAGAGTTGGGTTATCGCAATACAAAGGATGTCGAAGATGTTCTGACTCACCCAGAAGAAAATGTAGTTGCATAGTTGTTGACTGATGAAGAAATTATTGAAAGCGTTATTAGAATTCATAAAGATGATATCGATGAAGAAGATGATGAAAGTTCTACAATGAAGCCCCCTTCGCGAAACGAAGCTATTAAAGCGGCAATCACATTGAACAATTTCTTGTTGAGCTATGAGAAAACAACACCAGAAGTTCTTACCATGCTTAGGAAAATTAGAGACGAGATTCAAGGGGAAATTGATTTCAACAAAAAAACAAAAGACAATTGAGTCATTTTTCAAGAAACCTTCATAAATCATTCATGTAATATGCTATATATAAGGAATTATTAATTTATATTTTATATGGGGTCTAAAGAAATTATCAAAAATGTATTATCTTATAATTTTAGCGAATTATTAATTTAGCACCCTATCCCCGAGTCGGGACCGGCAAAAAATATTATCTTAGAGAGTTTATTAAATAATCGAGTATTAATTTATCGAGTTTCTACTGTATATATTTTGGGAATATAAAGTTGTGATTTTTAGTTGCCTAAAAATAATGTTCCGGAAAAATAATCACAAATTTAAGTATAAAATACTTAATGAATACAAGAAAATACGTATTCTCATACGTATAAATACATACCGAAATACACCACTAATACTTGGTAAAATACACTAATATGAATACACACAAATACAAGTATTCCTATGCTTGGAAATTATACATGTGTAGAATACATTAAATAAACCAAGTTGGAAATATATTACCTTAACAATATTCCAAATATTGGATAAATATAATTTAAGTTAAAATATTATTATTTTAACTAAAGATTATACCTTGGAATTATATAATACATCAAGGATGTAACTCAAATATACCAATGATTCCAAAATAAGTCTTAATAAGCAAATAAGACTAATAGTCGTTGCACGGCCTAAACGTCTAATAAAACATAGTACGTGTGTAGGTAGTGATACGACGCACTAAACAACCGGTGAAGTTTACGACGCAGGATACGCAAAGTTGTGAGTTCATGTCCCCACTTTTAAACTTTTACTTGTTTTCTAAACTTGGGGAAAATACATGTGTTATGGTATGTTGAATACAAAAACTAAGGAATGATACTTTAGATCATGTCACGAATAGGGTGCCATAAGCACCATTAATCATTTACAAACCAAGACCGTGAAACAAAATGTTAGATCTAATGGGTTTCAGGCAACCACACTCTTGGCCACTCTTTTACCAAGCAGTGCTTTTGTGTCTCTAGTCGTGAATCGACAAGTAAAAATGCCTATGGTTTGGATGCTTCCTATGTCGTGTCACATGTTAATGGCCTTGCAAACCATTAGCGATCTCGATTTCCTTACATTTACAGAAGTACTTATTTCAGTACAATTACATACCTTGTTTTCTACAACGAATGCTTAAATGTTTTACACAAAACTGCATGAATTCACACCAACATTATGTTGACGATTTTCCAAAACTCACATGTATTTCAGGAAACAAGTTGGATCTTGGGCGTTGGTGTTGTTTTCAAGACGTAAATTTCAAGTTTAGATGTCATTCACTTTTGTTTTGTATCATAACTTGAGGGTTTTGGTTATATGACTTGTGTTAGTAACATTTCAATCTTATGAATGGATGAACATCTTGTTTTAATCATATAGTTGTTTATTATAATTGAATGCAATGATATTGAGCAAGTCACACATCATACGCTTCCGCAAAAGTCAGGGTGTGACAGTTTGGTATCAGAGCTTCGATTGTAGTGAACTAGGATTCCTTCTCGAGTCTAGACTACAATCATTTTTACAAAAGGTTTTTCATTGCATTTACAAAAAGCGCCAAGATCCATGAATCCAACATTTTTCAAAGGAAAGAACAAACGAGAGTTATTTGTGACATGTAGCATTTATTTTCTTGTATATACTAAGTAACGTTATTATGTATTAATATGTATGCATATATGTGTATGGAATGATTATTGACGGGAACGAGATACCTTCGACTTCGAATCCTATTATTGTTCTTGACTTGCGCAATGAGATTATCGACCTCGCGTACACTGCGGAGCTTATGGCTGATTACCAAACGAGGCCCCGAGCTTGATTCTGTAGAAAATGGTTGTTCTTCACCCTTGAATGCGAATGTGCCTGACTACGGCTATGACGGCGAGGCGGAGGAGGCAACCTTGGACAACGACCTTATCAGTGTGACGAGACCCCGGTGGCTTTTACGAAGCATGATTGGCGACTCTCTTGTCCAGACAAGGAAGATGAGGAACTCGACTTGAAGGTGCCCCTTCAACTACTAATGCTAGGAACTCTCTTTGTTCCTATTCCGTCTAAGCATTGTGCCATTTCGCGCATAACAACAACGGACGTTGGCGCATGGACCATCATAAAGATCCTTCCATGTCGAAGGTGTGAAGACAATAGTTTTCCCCTCTCTGACTACTCAGCTACTTCGAAAGAGAGAAAATTAGGGTGACCATGCAAGACAATTTATTGTTACGGGGGCCCACGTAACAACAACTTGTAGTGCATGGAAATCCTGGTGAACTTTGCGGGTCAAGCTAATGATCATTACACAATCGAAAATCCTAAGTTGTTCAAATCTCCGTCTAGTAGAACACCAATCGAGATAGTTACTATAACACTCTACAAGTGGGAAGCCTGTCTTTCCCTACTTCATGCCTAACATCCCTACCTGTAGTATGAATCATTGGGAACCGGTATCCAAGCAAGTGAAGATGGTAAACACTCAGGAAAGATTTTCCTCAACACTTTAGGATTCTTGTGTTTAAATTTGTACAGAGCCTACGACACCCCAACCCTATCCCTTGTAGTTGCGATGATAGACCCCAACATTTGACATTCGTTTTACCCCAAGGAGGTAGCATGGCGCGAACTGTAGTGTAACCCATTTACTGCACTATGTTCGTCATTCATGAAGACCGTACCAACTATACTAGGACTCTTGGAGCCCAAGCAAAATCGATGTAAAAGTCACACAGTCCAGTGTGACAAAGGGGTCCTTCCTACGTCGGACAGTCAAGGTCCATGAAGCATAGAACACATGTTATAAGGACAAAAGCAACCACTCGATTCTCCTCTTCTTAACAGATTTCCACTCCATATGGGCACATGGATGAAACAGGCAGGAAGCTTCTTCCCGTCCTTCTCCTCATAAGCACCCCGCCACCCACTACCCATATTACAACACCGACGTACCCATCAGTACTTCCACCCTCTCTATCCCGTGGTGCACCCCATCGTTTGGGTAGTGCATTCATACCCTGGAAATCACTTTACGATTACTACAAGGCACAATTCGGTCCTGAGGAAGAAGTCATGTACCCTCACGACCTTAACTCTGCGTTTTCACTATCACTTTCCCCTATACGTGGTAGTAATGCACAACCCCCCCCCCCCCAACTCCTGTGAAGCATACCCGTTTATGTAAAACTAAAGACTATGGAAGAGTCGGAGACTTGAGGAATAAACAAGGAACAAGGTGAAGGGAAGACCTCACCGTATTTTGTATAGCCCTGGATGACTTGCATCAATCGGAGTAAGGTGACTCCAAGGAGGTTTACTACGCAAGATTAATTGCAACAAGTTGATATGGTGTATGTAAAAGTCGATGTACCCTTAGCAAGATTTTGTTGTGACTCATTTTACCTCGCTACAATGATGATATGATTACGGTGGGAAGATTTGCATAAGATTATTAGGAATTACCCTACCTTTATACTTATGGTGCACGACAAATAAGCTTTGCCTTCACACAAAGACAACAACATTTATTCCAAAATAAATGTTTAATCTCGTCGATGTGTTTTATATATGAGAAGCACATGGAACCACAACAAAGGAAACGCTGGCCGAGTCTAATCAGAACCTTTACCTGCAACAAGAGCTGAGCTTGAAGCTCTGTGGAACCAACAAATTGCTGAAGCAATCGTCCAATACGAAGCAAACAACACTAAAAACAACGGCGAAATAAGAGGAAGTATATCCCAAGTAAAGCTCTAAAGCAAACAACAAACATAAGGAAACCACTGCGACTAGGAAAGTCAAGGCATTCGTTGTCACGACTAAGATAGGTGATAAAAACTACCAAGGAAAACTACCAAAGTGTGATAGATGTGGTTATTATCACACAGTTCCGTGCAGGACTCGTAGGTGTGAAATTGGGGCAAGACTGGGCATAGCAAGGAGGCATGCTCGTCTGGTATGAGACATGTGAATGGAATTTAGGACAGTAATAGCAATGACAAAGGCCAAGAGTTGCAACGGATGTGGCGACAAAGGACACTATCGGAAGGACTGCCCGAAGAAAAGTTCAAGCTCTTGGGAGCACTTTCATGAAGTAAATACACAAGGCATGCTAGGACCCGAACGTAGTTACGAGTACGTTCCATATAAACCGACACATTGCATCCGTTCTATTTGATACCGGCGCCGACTTTGGTATTAAGTCTATGGAACTTAAGGATATACCTGGCTTAGGAACAAGTAAACTAGACTCCCCACATGCTATAGAGTTGGTAAATGGGAAATCAGTCGAAATGGATAAAGTTATTAAGGGTTGTATACTTGGACTTGGGGAAACGAAAATTCTCTATCAACCTTCTACCAGTTGGTTTAGGTAGTTTTGATGTGGTAGTCGTCATGGATTGGATATCCAAGGATAAGGCTGAAGTTGTTTGTCACGAGAAAATCATTCGCATCCCTCTTGCGAATGATGAAACACTCATCGTGCGTGGAGGGAAAAGCGACACACCTCTGCGAATTATCAACTGTATGAAGGCGCAGAAATGCCTACGCAAAGAATGCGTTGCATTCTTGGCGCACGTCGTAGATAAGAAGGCTGAGGAGCCGAAACTCGGAGACATTCCTGTGGTGAAGGAATTTCCAGATCTTTTTCCCAAAGATTTGCCAGGACTACCTCCGAAAAGACAAGTAGAATTTCATATAGACTTGGTTCCAGGCGTCGCTCCTGTAGCCTAGGCACCTTATTGACTTGCGCCATCCGAGATGCAAGAATTATCTACACAACTCCAAGAGTTGTTGGATAAAGGATTCATAAGGCCGAGCTTCTCGCCTTGGGGAGCTCCAGTTTTGGTCGTAAAGAAGAAGGATGGAACACTGCGGATGTGTATCGATTATAGAAAATTGAATAAGCCCACTGTCAAGAATCAGTATCCCCTACTGAGGATTGACGACTATTTCGATCAATTGCAAGGATCGAGATACAACTCAAAGATCGACCTTCGGTCTGGCTACCATCAGTTAAGGATTCAAGAAGAAAACATACTGAAGACTACGTTCAGGACTCGTTATAGGCATTACGAGTTCCTTGTGATGCCATTTGGGTAGACGAACGCACCAGTAGTGTTTATGGATCTAATGAATCGTGTTTGTAAACCATATCTCGATAAATTTGTGAATGTATTTATCGATGATATTCTGATTTATTCCTGGACGAAAGAAGAGCACAAACAACACCTCAGGACCATTTTGGAACTACTGAAGAAATAGAAACTTTATGCAAAGTTCTCAAAGTGCGAATTCTGGATTCGCGAAGTATAGTTCCTTGCTCATGTCGTGAATGAGAAGGGCATTCATGTAGACCTAGCAAAGATAGAGGAAATAAAGAATTGGGAAGCTCCCAAAACACCAACTGAAGTTCGACAATTTTTTGGATTAGCGGGCTACTACCGCAGATTTATCGAGATTTTCTCCAAGATAGCCCAACCGCTGACTTCCCTCACGCAGAAGGACAAGAAGTATGACTGGGGTGATAAGCAGGAAGCAGCCTTCCAACTCCTCAAAAGCAAGTAATGCGATGCACCAATACTATCTTTACCCGAAGGCACTGAAGACTTCGTGATATACTACGACGCTTCGCGTCAAGGTTTGGGTTGCGTGCTCATGCAACGCCGAAAGGTCATCGCTTATGCTTCAAGACAGTTGAAAGTTCACGAGAAGAACTACACCACTCGCGACCTGGAGCTAGGCGCGGTGATATTTGCCTTGAAGATCTAGCGACATTATTCATATGGTACTCGATGTACTATCTTCACAGATCACAAAAGCCTACAACACATATTTGATCAGAAGGAATTAAATATGCGTATGCGACGGTGGGTTGAGTTGCTAAACGATTATGATTGTGAGATTAAGTACCATCCCGGAAAAACAAACGTAGTAGCAGACGCGTTAAGCCGAAAAGAAAGGGGTTAAGACCCTAAGGGTTCGAGCATTGGAAATGACTATTCGAACAAATCTCACTGCACGCATTCATGACGCCCAACAAGAAGCCATTAAGAAGGAGAATCGTAGAGCTGAATATCTCCTAGGTATGGAGAAGAAATTGGTGCCAAACGAAGAGGGAACCTTATACTTTATGGGGCGTATTTGGGTTCCGCTCTATGGCGGTATTCAAGAAGTCATCTTCAATGAAGCTCACAAGTCTAGATACTCAATCCACTCAGGATCGGATAAGATGTATCAAGACTTGAAAGAATACTATTGGTGGCCGAAGCTTAAAAGCAGCGTTGTTGTTTACGTTGGAAAGTGCCTAACCTGTGCTAAGGTTAAGGCCGAATATCAGAAACCGTCTGGCCTACTGCAACAACCAGAAATACCCATGTGGAAATGGGAGCAAATTTCGATGGACTTCATAACCAAATTACCCAGGACCCCTAGAGGGCATGATATGACATGGATGACAGTTGATCAATTAACGAAGTCTGCACATTTCCTACCCATCCGAGAGAAGGATAGCACCGGGAAGCTTGCTGAGCTGTATCTTAAGGAAATTGTAGCACGACATGGAGTGCCAATTTCGATTATTTCAGACAGAGATGGACATTTTGTATCAAGGATCTAGCAATCCTTCCAGGAGGCTTTTGGATCCCAGCTAGATCTAAGCACGGCCTTCCATCCGCAAACAGACGGCCAGAGCGAACGAACCATACAAACACTGGAAGATATGCTTCGCGCATGTGTTATAGATCTAGGCGGCAGCTGGGATACTCATCTACCTTTAGTTGAGTTTTCCGATAATAACAGCTACCATATGAGTATAAAAGCCGCACCGTTCGAAGCTCTATATGGCCGCAAGTGCCGATCGCCGTTGTGTTGGGCAGACGCTGGAGACAACCGACAAGATCAGGCAGATCCGAGAGCGCATTAAGGCGGATCATGATCGACAAAAGAGCTACGCTGATCGAAGACGAAAACCTTTAGAATTCGAGGTGGGAGACAAAGTTTTGCTGAAAGTCTCACCTTGGAAAGGTGTAGCAAGGTTCGGAAAACGTGGAAAGTTGAATCCACGATACATTGGACCATTCAAGATCTTGGAAAGAATTGGTACCGTGGCATACATATTGGAGTTACCGGAAGAACTTAACGAAGTACATGATACGTTCCATGTGCCCAACCTTAAAAAGAGTCCAACACAAGAAACAGATATCATTCATGCGGATGAGGTGCATATCGACGACACGCTCCGATTTACAGAACAACCTGTTGAGGTAACGGATTGGAAGATCCATAAAACAAGGAGAGTCGCATTAAGCTTGTCAAAGTACGTTGGAACTCTAAGCACGGGCCCGAGTACACGTGGGAACGTGAAGACCGGTTCAAAGCCAAGTACCCCCACCTTTTTGAGAAAGCTCCTGCGGGAGATAACTCAGCTTGAATTTCGGGACGAAATTCTTTTAACGATGGGAGACTGTGACAACTGGCACAAAACCGGTAATTTCCGTACAGTTTTAATTATTATTTATTATCTGCAATTATGTGCTTAAATGTCAACATTGTCTGATCACATGCTATACATGTGAATTCATGCACGTTTTATACTTCAAATATTGCTTTATGCATTACTTTAAGCGCTGCATCAGAAAGACTAGTAAACTCACCGGTAAGACACTCTGTGTCAGCATTTCTGCAGAAAGCTGTCAGACAATAAAATTAGGGCCTAGGAGTAGGTCCAACATCTAAAATACATTAAAACCCAAGTATGGACACAAGGGTTAACATATAAGCTTCCCGAAAGCTAATCTATGCACTAAAAAGCCCCCGAAACTTATCTGAAATGCTGAAATCAGCATAAGTCAGCAATAATTCAGCTTTTAACACAACAATATCATGCAGAATTTATGAATTAGTGTCCAGAATAACTTACAAAGTGTCAGGAATTGAAATTGTCACAAAAGGTGCTTCATACTTAGTGAAACTGCGTAATTTAGCACTTTAACGAACCGTAACGAAACGAACAACCGGACACTACCCGAAATACCAAATTTTCACTAGAAGCATTGTTTTAGTGTTATGAAGCTAGTTATGGTCACCGAACATCATATTACATCTCAAAAACATTAAATGCACAAAATACCTAACTAATACCATTACATTTCAACTAAATCAAGAAACTAGAATTTGAAATGTTACACTTTACCCCCCCCCCCCTTGTTGGACGGTTAGGGACATGGGTCCCACAAGTGATTTTATTTCATTATTTTTGATCTTTTGTTGGAGTATATTCCAGCATAATACGCCATATGCTACCTTAATGTTGGAAAGATATTCATAAGAACCATAAGACTTACATTTCACAAAAACAACATCATATTCCTCCTCCTTCCTTCCTTTGGTTTCGGCTCACCCACACCACACTGCAACCTCCATTTTCAAGCTTCAAACAACCATTCCAAGGCCACTCCAAGGTGTATAGAGATCATCTAAGAAGGCTTGAAGTGTAGGAACTTGAAGGACCACCTTGTGGAGCTTTTAACCTCTCATTTTCTTTCATAATCATCTTCATCATTTTTGTGCCACTTCCCTAGCCACTAGAGCTAGTAGTAAGCTTCTTGATCTTGTTTTTAATTCTAATCATAATGGTTAAAGTGTTATGTAAGTGGTTAAACACAAAATTCACAAAGAAATATGAAGATGATCATTAACATAAAGCTAAGAAACATGAAATCTAAGATGTTTAAGTGTATGTATGAAACTGGTTTGTGGATTTCTTATGTTTATGATGTTGATCATCATAATAACCTTGCTAGATGATGATTAAAAATATGATCTAGAAAGTATGAGGATGGATCTTAAAGAAATCATAATAATCATCCTTTTATGTGAATCATGAACTTGAAAAGGAAGTTGTTTAAGAGTATGATGATGATTGAAACATGTTAAAAGTCTTGTAAATAGATGATTTCAAAAATATTTTCTCAAGAAACCAAGTTTATTTACAAGATTTACAAAGTCATGGTTTCTAAGTAAACTAATCATATTTTTATTGTTAAATCAAGACTAGAAACATGTTTGTAACAAGAAAAATACAAAAGAATTATTTTTGAAAAAATCATCTTACAAGTTGTAAATGACTAAATCTTTCAAGAATGTGATTTACAAACAAATAACCATGTTTTAAAGGGTAACTAAACCTACTAAATGACATGGTAAGTTACTACAAGTTTTTACAGAATTTCAAGTTCATGATGTAGTGTAACTTACATAATCTTGGCTTATGGTAAGTCTTGATTGAGTTGTTGATGATTGATAATGAATTTAAAATAAAATGATATGCTTTGAAAGCATGGAAACCTCCATTTTTAAGGGGAAACTATGACAAATTTTTTGTAGAAATTAAACACTTAGAATAATATTTTTAAACAAGTGTTTATAAGTAAATTTTGAACATGGTTTTCATATGAAAGTTTGCCATAATTTTTATTACAAAAATTACAAACATTGGAGGTTGATTTTTGATAAGTAAAAGTGACTAAGTATATATTTAGGAAAATATATTTAGATGTCACAATATGTGTGTTACTTGTATATTATGTGTATTAGTTATATTATTTTAGGAACTTGAAAATAATATAACACACAATTATACCAAAATTTGGAATAGAAAATACTACCAAAATTCCAAGAAGACACATATATGATTTATACCCGAATATCGGACAATCAGACGAACGGTATTTTTGAAACCAAGGAAACGACAATATATGAATTTTTACAAGTATCACAAAAATATATCATATTTTTGTTAAATAGAAAATATATTATTTTGATGGAGAAAAATATATATATTTTCTTAACAAGATTAAAATATATTATTTTTGGGTGAAGACTAGAAAAATATATTTTCTAAGACTAATCTTAAAAATATATATTATTTTTGAGATTTATATGAAAATATACTTATTGTTGCCAAATAAATTTATAGATATTTTTTCGATAAAAATCCTCTCAAAATATGTATATTTTGGGAATATAAATTGGTGATTTTTAGTTGCCTAAAAATAATGTTCCGGAAAAATAATCACAAGTTTAAGTATAAAATACTTAATGAATACAAGAAAATACGTATTCCCATACGTATAAATACATACCAAAATACACCACCAATACTTGGCAAAATACACAAATATGGATACACACAAATACAAGTATTCCAATGCTTAGAAATTATACATGTGTAGAATACATTAAATAAACCAAGTTGGAAATATATTACCTTAACAATATTCCAAATATTGGATAAATATAATTTAAGTTAAAATATTATTATTTTAACTAAAGATTATACCTTGGAATTATATAATACATCAAGGATGTAACTCAAATATACCAATGATTCCAAAATAAGTCTTAATAAGCAAATAAGACTAATAGTCGTTGCACGATCTAAACGTCTAATAAAACATAGTACGTGTAGGTAGTGATACGACGCACTAAACAACCGGTGAAGTTTACGACGCAGGATACGCAAAGTTGTGAGTTCATGTCCCCACTTTTAAACTTTTACTTGTTTTCTAAACTTGGGGAAAATACATGTGTTATGGTATGTTGAATACAAAAACTAAAGAATGATACTTTAGATCATGTCACGAATAGGGTGCCATAAGCACCATTAATCATTTACATACCAAGACCGCGAAACAAAATGTTAGATCTAATGGGTTTCAGGCAACCACACTCTTGGCCACTCTTTTACCAAGCAGTGCTTTTGTGTCTCTAATCGTGAATCGACAAGTAAAAATGCCTATGGTTTGGATGCTTCCTATGTCGTGTCACATGTTAATGGCCTTGCAAACCATTAGTGATCTCGATTTCCTTACATTTATAGAAGTACTTATTTCAGTACAATTACATACCATGTTTTCTACAACGAATGCTTAAATATTTTACACAAAACTGCATGAATTCACACCAAATTATGTTGACGATTTTCCAAAACTCACATGTATTTCAGGAAACAAGTTGGATCTTGGGCGCTGGTGTTGTTTTCAAGACGTAAATTTCAAGTTTAGATGTCATCCACTTTTGTTTTGTATGATAACTTGAGGGTTTTGGTTGAAACTTAAATGATTTGTGTTAGTAACATTTCAATCTTATGAATGGATGAACATCTTGTTTTAATCATATAGTTGTTTATTATAATTGAATGCAATGATATTGAGCAAGTCACACATCATACGCTTCCGCAAAAGTCAGGGTGTGACAGTTCAAAAAGCTGCAAGAATCAGCAAGAAAAGATGTTGAGAGGGCTTTTGGTGTTTTAAAGGGTAGATGGGGCATACTGAGCCGACCGGTTCGTGCGATGAATAAGAAATCAATACATAGCATAGTATATGCATGTATCATATTGCACAATACGCTAATCAAACAAGACGGACGTGCAATATCTCCAGATTGGGTGTCGGATCCTCCTACACAAGTTCACGTTCCAAAAAATATCCAACAAGACTTGCGTGATGAAGAAATTCACTTTCGGTTGAGATACGATTTAATTAAACTAGTAGGTTCTTTAGGTTTGGAATATGCTAATTCGGACGAGGAGTAGAGGTTCTTTATGTATGTTTTTTTTATTGTAGTCTAAAATATTTCTGGAAATATTGTTTTTAATTTAAATGAAATTTATAATTTTAGTGTTTTATTGTTAATTTATAATTTAAAAACAAAAAAATGTCGTGAGTGATGGAATTCCATCACAAGTGATTGACATTTCCACTAAAATCCATCACTAGTAATAGAATAATGCTTGATGAGTGATGACCACCCATACCCCCCTAAACGCATCATTTAAAATGAGTAATGTTATATTTTTCCTTTAGTTTTGTATGTATAGTTCATATTAGAGTTATATGTATTCATATCAAAATTTATATTTATTATGTGTGATGCAAGAAATAATATGAAATTTAAAAACTTAAAGTAGGTACAAATTTTAAAAAACTACAAAATAAAAGGTTTGATTGTATATATTTGAAAATTTTAAGGATAAAGTATAACCAGTAAAATAGATAGGAATGGGGTACATTTAACAACAGCAATGATTATATCGTACATTGCAACTTGCATAATTAAGTAGGGAAAGAAATCTAGGGCTGTTCAAAAAGCACGCGGCTCGGAATTCGCTCGGATTTAGCTTGAAAAAAGCTCGCTCGATATGGCTCGGTTTGAAAGTAAACTGAGCCGGCTCGACTCGGTTAGAAAGTGAGCCTAGCTCGGCTCGTGACAAGCCAAATTGGCTCGGTTTGGCTCGCTTGTTAGCTCGGCTCGGCTTAGCTCAAATTATTTTACTTATAATATATATTATTTTTATAGACATATAGGGTAGGGATATGGTAAAAAGTGTCTAAAATGTGAGAAGGGTAAGAAGTGTTTTAAACCATTGGATATTTGATCTAATGGTTGAGATCAATATGGTATAAAATGTAAATTGTGTTTTAATTAGAAGGACCTTATGTAAAATTGAAGGGCAATAGTGTCTTTTCCAATGTTTCAAATATGGTAACCGCCATCAATCTCCTAAAAACTAGCTATTCAAATTTAATTGCTAAATTATCTCGATCCTAAATTCTAAAAATAGAAAAATATGTAACTGCTGCAAAGAAACGTATAACACTATACATCCATCATATAACACTATACATCAATCATATAACACTATATAACAATATATAACACTATACATCCATCATAGGCATGCTACCAGAAAAATATAACACTATATAACACTATGCATCCATCATATAACACTATATAACCAAAGAACACTATATAACACCATGTAACACTATATAATACTATATAAAAATATATAACACTATACAGTTCTAAATGGTGGTTGCACTACAGAATTAATAACTGATGGTGTTATATAGTGTTTTTTGATGGATGCGCTACAGAATTATATAACACTACAGAATTATATAACAACAAAAACCATATTATAACACCAAGTAACACTATATAACACTATATAAAAAATATATAACACTATGCAGTTCTGAATGGTTGTTGCACTACAAAATTATATAACACTACACACATTCGTAGATTAATTCCTAAATTCCTATAATAAAGGGTGGAAGTTATTTTGGGCAGTTATCTTTTAATCAATTAATTGAAAGAAATAGAAAATTACTAATTCACCCTTTTGAATTAATTTAGATATAGGACACTTGTCATCACCACATTATTTCTTACCCTTCTCACACTTTGGGCACTTTTTACAGGATCCTTTACCTACCTAGACATATAATATATTACAAAAAATGATTATTATATATTTACATGTATTTAGGCTTTTTGTTTGATATCTACGACATATTTAAAGGTTGATTGCCGTGCTAATGAACAAATATTGTATTTACTTTAAATATAAAACTTATTTTGCGTTGTTGAATGTGATTTTAGCTTGTAATGTATTAGGTTGAACTTATTTTGAATATGTTCTTTTGAAGTATTGAATAATATTTTAGAATACTAAATTTTAAGAGTTATGTATTAATTTTAATTTTTAAAATTGAGCCAAACCAAGCCGAGCCGAGCCAGCTCGGTTTAAAACCAAGCCAAGCCCGAGCTTAGATTTTCAGCTCGGTTTCAAATCCAAGCCGAGCCAGCTCGGTTTATAATCGAGCCGAGTCCGAGTTTACCCTAACTTGGCTCGGCCCTAAAAATTTTGACTTAAAAAAGCCTTCTAGACTCTTATTTGTACACATCTGAACATCTGACGCATGCATAAATATAGCTGGCATTTCCTAAACTTCATGTGAACCTAAATTCAACTGGAAAAGGTAAGGTCTAACGTTAACATATGTCAGTTACAATGTTTGGTTGAGAGAATCTTTTTTAATATGTCTATATATAGTATACTAGATTTACACCATGGGGTGTGTTATACACCGTTATCTGCCACCTCACTCTCTTTGGCATCTATCGCACCTCTCTCCAATTTCCTGGACGCTATAGGGGGCGTTAGAAGCAATTACGTTACCCCAATAGCGAGCGTTATGGGGGTGTGTATGTGGGACCCATTCATTCTCACAAATCAGATTTTTCCTTTTTTTTATATTGTTTAAAAGGGACGTTATCCTACACCGTGTAAGTTAACGGAAAAGCCTTTCGCTTATGTGACGCTAATATGGCGTGATAAAGTCTTAGGGCTTTAAACAACACCCACCATCCTTTTTTTTGAAGGGTGACTTTCTATGTACAGGACCTAGTGGTCATCGGGTTCTTGTCAAAGACAATCCCCCGTCAGTCCCGCCTTACGGACGCGATGTTATATCGGGCCCCGGCCGCCGCGCAAACTGACTTTCGCCCGGAAACCATACTGCCCCCACACGAGAACCTCGCTGGGGTAACAGCTGGGTAAAACCGGGTTGCCCTCAGGACCGCACCATGTCTCGGTAGGATACGATCCATCATTGGGACGTCCCCTCCCCCAAATAACTGCAGCTATGTTTTCTTTGAACAGCCAAAGAGGATTTAATACAATTAATACGTAGCAAATATGGTATACATGTGTATATATACTCATGTATATGTCGAGTGCATCCAATCTAAAACATCTTTTGAATATAAAACTATGAGAATCATATAACAAACTTGTATATGTTGTTTGCCTGCTTTGTCGTTTCAACTTTTAACGAGAGAAAAAAAAACAAAGAGTAAAATGGATGATTACATGGTGGTTATATATTTAAAAATTAAATATAAAATTATTTGTACGGTTCTCATAATTATCTATAAATTTGGTTATATATTGAACGCATACATGTATATGTGTTGTTATTCTTGCTTTTTTCACGTATACGTATATTAGCTTTCCATTAAGATTTATAAATCTAGATAATAAGTTCTAATTAATTATGTTTTGTTATAACGTGAAAATACTTTGGTATTAAGCTTGGAGGAACATTATATATCAGAGTATTTTGCCTTTCTTTCTAGATATAGACTATTTGCATATTAATCGCTCCTATTAATTTTTTGTCGGCTAAATAGAGTGGTTGTGGGGTATAAGTCCACTTGTTGAAAATGTTGTATAGAAGTTTCAATAAAATATAATAATTTGGTTAAACCTTCACAACTTGAAAGAAAATAATTGTGGGTTTGCTTTTATTGTATATATCATACTTATTACTTAAAAATAATCATTTTGTTATTAACTTTAAAAACTTACTTGTTACACAAAAGGGGTAAGGAATGGAATGTCTAAATTTAGATTTACCTTCATTCAAATAATATAGCACCCGAAGTTAATAATATGTAGCATTAGGCCAAGGGGTGTACTCTAATATCTAGAGTGTTAACAATGACATGGCATGTTAACTAATATTGCAAACCACTCCCTCCTTGTGTTAAAGTGCATTAAATGAGTTATGTGTTAACATGTTAACCCAATGTTAAGAGATTAAATTAAATATTATTTTCTTTTTTATACAAAACCCTATGTTAAAGTACATTAAATGAGTATGTGTTAACATGTTAAACCATTTCCTTAGAGTGAGACAAAGTGAAATGAGGAAAAAAAATTGATGTGTCACTTAGGTGGAGTTAAGTTAGGTTAAAGTATACCCAATGGCCTTAGTAGCCAACCTTGCTTATTTGTAATAAATGTTTTACGAATAGAGAGGAGTTGGTGGGGAAGATCGAAATCATCATTTTGTTGTGAGTTTATACATTTTTAAAATTTGTTAGTAGATTCATTTTGTAAAACATGGACTACATTCAAACATATTATACGACTTAATTTCTTTTGGATAAAATACAGTGCTATATATATACACAGGGGCGGACCCACATTGAACGGGTAGGGGTCCCCGGACCAAAATGTTTTTTTAAAATTAGTAGTTTCAGTATTTTAAATTTTATAAGGACCTCATAAATACAACTAGGTGAACATCATAGAAATAAAAGGAAAGTTGGTGTAGTGGCAAATCTTCTTTAACAACAAGAGGTTATGGGTTCAATCTTATGGGTTCAATCATTGTATAGTTTTTTTTCTGTTTTTTTTTTTTTAAATCTAGTTCAAACCTCGCTCTGACACGACCCAAACGAGGACTGACACAAAAATTTTAACGTTTTATTATGAAAATTTTGAATACCGAAAAAATGGACCCTATTAAAAAAAATTGTGAGTCAACCATTGTATATACATAACATAGATTGAAGTCATTGGTATGATAAAGCTTTGTATTTCCACAATGTCTAAAGCATTTGTATCCTATAAATGTTTGCCATTAAAAAAAACAAAACCACATAGAATTGTCTATTTTAGTTTGACCAACGGGGCATTGTGATTTGTTAAGACAAGAGGGGACGTACTTGGGTGTAGATCCCACCAGCCACTAGCCACCGTCCTGTTTTTTAAATCTCAACATTCAACCACTCGGTATCTTTTATAACATGGAATAATATTGCGAAGTGCTGAAGTGGTTGGTGAAACACTTGATGTTTCTTGTGATTCAGGTTCGACTCTGTTGAGGAATTATCAGAGAACTGGATGATCAGAGAGGCGTGTAATCACTCTCAGATCAAATTATTTCGGTGGTTCACCCGAATAATTCAATCGGATACAACTCTGATTTTTCGAGAAATTGAACCAGGGTATGTTGTTTTTGTCTACGAATTTTCGTGATCCAGGAAGAAGATGATAAAAAAAATTGTATGAGAATTTTGGGGTGTTTTTGCAGATAACTGCATCTGGCAGTTATGTTCGAATTTTAATCAAATTGCATTAAAACTGCCTTGACCCCAGCCAGGGGCTCTACCTCTTGGACCCCGCCAGGGGCTGCCGCCCCCTGATTAACTTAAACAAATTCACAACCATCAAACTTATGCATAAATGAAATATCGCGACGATTGAATTTCACATTAATATATTACACATTCCAAATATTGGAATATAGGGGTGTCACTAAGGATTGAACCCTTTCTATTAAGTGAATACATGAAGATAATATACACACAAGTTTACATACTCTAATGTTCTTTCTTGACACTATTTTTACTAGCCTGTGTCCCATTCTTCAATGAACATATCAAAGCCAAGTCCTAGCTTCTTGAAGCGACTAAACTTCATGCTCATATAGGTAGCTCTTTATTCTTGCACCTGCATATGCAATTTCTCAAAGAACTATTAAGAAGAAAACCTTCAACCTCCTTTAACTTGCAGGTCTGAACACATACCTTGGGATGATGCTACTAATGTGTTCCAATTTCTAGATGTTAAGCTTTCCACATTGAATTCAGCACCTAACGTCATATTAGGTGGGAATTGGGTATCTTAACACGAGAAATCTCATGTGGACTTTAATCCAATCCCTACAGCCGCCTTGTGCACAAGATCTCTACATAACTCTTTGGTTAAGTGGTCGGCTAAATTCTGTTGAGTTCTCACAAACTCCACCGATATCACCCCATGCATGATGAGCTCACGAATCATGCTGTGTCTAACACCTAAGTGTCTAGACTTCCCATTATACACTTGGCTATAGGCCTTAGCCAAGGTAGCAGCACTATCACATCTAATAGATATTGGTGATATAGGTTTAGGCCACAATGGAATCTCATAAATCAAGTTTCTTTGCCACTCAGTTTCTTTGCCAGCTGCGACTAATGCAACAAACTCAGACTCCATTGTTGAATCAGTTATGCAAGTCTATTCTTAGATGCCCAAGATATAGCACCTCCTCCAAGTAGAAAAGTCCATCCACTTGTGGAAGAATGATCTTCCTTGTTGTTAATCCAGTTTGCATCCAAATAGCCTACTAAAACCGAAGGAAATCCAGTATAAGTCAAACCATATTTCATGGTTCCTTTCAAGTACCTAAATACTCGATTCATTGTTTGCCAATGACTTGCACCTGGATTGCTAGTATACCTACTAAGCTTTCCAACAGCATAAGCTATATCCGGTCTAGTGATAATCATGACGTACATGAGAGATCCAATGGCCCTTGAATATTCAAGTTGGCTTACAGCTACACCTTCATTAGGTGAGAGCTTAAAAGAAGGATCCATTGGAGTGCTAACCGGAGAACTATCATAAAAATTAAACTTTTTTCAATATATTCTCAATATAATGAGATTAAGAGATAGATATGCCATTGTTCTCCCGTTTGATCCTTATACCAAGGATCACTTCCGCCTACCCCATATCTTTCATGTCAAAACAAAATGACAAAAATTTCTTTGTTTTATCAACTTGATCCTGGTCAGTACCGAAGATCAACATGTCATCTACATATAGAAAAATTATGACTCCTTTCCTAGAATCATCAAATTTGCTATATACACATTTGTCTGCTTGGTTTAATACAAAACCATTAGACAAAACCACATCATCAAACTTTTGATGCCACTATTTTGGTGCTTGCTTTAAGCCATATAATGACTTAACTAGCTTACACACCTTATGCTCATTGCCAGGCATAACATAACCATCTGGTTGTTTCATATATATCTCCTCATCCAAATCACCATTCGGGAAAGCGGTTTTCACATCCATTTGGTGAATTACAAGATTGTATATTGCAGCTAAGGCAACCAACAATCTAATAGTGGATATTCTTGCTACAGGAGCATATGTATCAAAGTAGTCAATTCCTTCCTTTTGTCTAAAGCCCAAAGCCTTGGATAACCAATCGGGCTTTAAACTTATCAATTGAACCATCTATTTTCATCTTCTTCTTGAAGTTCCATTTACAACCAAGTGGTTTACACCCAGGGGGTAGATCAGACAGTTTCCAAGTGTTATTATGCATGATAGAGTCTATCTCATCATTTATAGCTTCTTTCCAGAAAGATACATCCCGAGATGCCATGGCTTCACTATAGGTTTTATGATCTTCCTCAATATTGAAACAATATTGATACTGAATTTTAATTTCATCTCTAGATCCTTCAACCAAATATAGTTGAAAATCATCAACAAATGATTTAGCTTTTCTTGCTCTACCACTCCTCCTAGGTTCTGGAGGAGTATCAATCACTTGATCAGCCACTTGAGAGTAACTAGAGCTTGGAATCATGTCCCTAGGCCTAGGTATTGAAGATAATCTTCTCATCATAATCTGCAGTTCTTGCCTCAATTACTGTATGCACAGACACGTAGTCATTTGGTTCTATAACATAGAACCTGTGAGCAAATGAATGCTCCGCATACCCAATGAAGATGCAGTCTATACCTCTTTCCCCTATGTTCCTTATCTTGGAATCAGTGAGCCTTATCACGGCTCTACAACCCAAAACTCTCAGTTTATGCAGTTCAGGTGTTTTTTTATGCCAAAGCTCAAAAGGGGTGGTCTTGTTCCTTTTATTTGGAACCTTATTTAGCAAATAGCAGGTTGTCAACATAGCCTTACCCCAAAAGCCCTCACTTAGGCCCGAGTAGGACAACATGGTATTGACCATTTCCTTTAGAGTCCTATTCTTCCTTTCTGCCACACCATTTTGTTCCGGTGTGTAAGGAGCTGTGGTATGGTGTATTATTCCAGTCGATTGGAAATACACCAGATCAAAATACTCACCACCTCTGTCCGTATGTAGGGTTTTGATCAACCCGCTCCGATAAAGCTCTACCTCTTTTTTATAGATCTTAAACTTTTCAAGAACTTCATCTTTAGCATACAACAAATACACATATCAAAATCTAGTTGCGTCATCTATGAACGTTACTACATACTTTTTATTACCTAGAGACGGTGTAGCATGAAAGTCACACAGATCGCTATGTATCAAATCTAACACTTTAGTTTCCCTATGAACATGTTGCATGAAAGGCTTTTCAGTAATCTTATTTAACTTGCAAATATGGCATTTATCATTGTTTATGTTAATAGGTGGAAGTAAGCTCATTTTAGACATTTCCTTAATCCTTTTATAATGTACATGTCCTAGTCTAGCATGCCATAATTCCGAATCAGTCAAGTTGTTACTATTACTAGTTGAAGCTATGTCATTAACATTACTAGTTAAAACAACACAAACAGATTCATTCATAAAAGAGACATCAACATTCAACATAAACATACCATTGCATAGATAACCGAAACCTACAAATGTACCATGTCTTGAAAATATATACTTGTCACTTTCCAATACTTGTTTGTACCCACAATTATTTAACACAATGCCACTCAACAGATTCTTTCGAACACCGGGCACATACAAAACATTGTTCAAAAGTAAAGATTTTCCACAAGTAAAAACAAGGTTCACGGTTCCAATTCCTTTGATTGGTTCAGTTGCAACATTCCCCATCTTGATGACAGATCCGTCTTCGATTGGTTGAAAGTCTTTAAACCAACGAAGATCCTTGCATACATGGATTGTTGCACCCAAATCAACCCACCAAGCAATATTATCATCCTGCACATAAAATGCCTCAGAAATTAGTGACACATAATTCTGAACCGAAAATTAATTTGTAGTAAATTCTGACCTTGCTTACCCGGGTCCTTGGACCCGCTAAAACCAGCCCCATTCTTATTCTTTGAACCAGATTTGTTATTATTCTTCATCAACTTACAGTCCCTTTTAAAGTAACCAACCTTAGCACATTTCCAGCAAGGGTAATTCGTCTTTTTGTTTGAACCCGAATTGTTGTTTCCTTGAAACTTTTGTTTCCCTTTGAACTTACTGTTTCCTTTGGATGATTCACCTGTCTCAACCATGTTCACAGAACTTGATCCAACCCGTTTCTTTTCATCATTGACCAACACATTTTCCTTTGCTCTCAAGCCTTCTTCAATTCTGAAGTGGCTTCCAAGTTTAACCAAAGTGAACTCTCCTTTCTGATGTTTCACATTATGTTTAAAATCTTTCCAGGAAGGAGGTAACTTGTCAATGATACTCGAAACAGAGATGGATTCATCCATCTTCATATCATGTTGGGCAAACTGCACCAGAATTCTTAACAATTCATTGTACAGTTCCATGACAGGCCTTTCATCAACCATTATGTAATTATTGACATTACTGACAAGAAACTTCTTAGTAGAAGAATCTTCTGCCATGTATTTGGCTTCCAACGTGTCCCACAGTAACTTTGCAGTTTCAACATTTTGATAAACATCAAATAAGGGATCAGACATACCATTCAGACTGTGGCCGAGACATATGTAATTGTCGTTCTCCCACTTTGACCTCTTCCTGATTTGCTCCAGATTGCCATCCTCCAATATCTCCGGGATTGGAGTAGTCAACACATACACAACCTTCAACGTCGTAAGAAGAAAGTGCATATTCTTCTGCCATCTTCGAAAATCCTGCCCTTCGAACTTCTCCAGTTTGTCAAAGTTGCTTGTCATATCCTTCATCGATCCGCTTGCCATCTTCACATAAACTAATTTGATCTTTGTTGGGGAATTATCAGAAAACCGGATGATCAAAGAGGCGTGTAATCACTCTCAGATCAAATTATTTCGGTGGTTCACCCGAATAATTCAATCAGATACAACTCTGATTTTTCGAGAAATTGAATCAGGGTATGTTGTTTTTGTCTGCGAATTTTCGTGAACCAGGAAGAAGATGATAAAAAAAACTGTATGAGAATTTTGGGGTGTTTTTATAGATAAATGCCTCTGGCAGTTATGTTCGAATTTTAATCAAATTGCATTAAGACTGCCTTGATTTTTTGTCTGAAATTTTTTGACGAATTTTCATAAATTTTATTTTCTAAGGCATTTTCCATAAAGCAATTTATTTTCTTTGTCCCATGGACCCCGCCAGGGGCTGTCGCCCCTTGGACCCTGTTCCCAGGGGCGCTGCCCCCGGACCCCCGCCAAGGGGGCGTTGCCCCCTTGGAACCCCCGTAGAGTACGGGCTCCGCCTGTACACTTCGAATTATAATAACTCAAACAAGCGTGTACTCCCGCGCCTCCTAACTTGCTTGATGTGTATTATTATTCGCTTTGATCACCAAGTCAATCCCGATTACACTAAAATTTCTAGTCTTACTGTTCTCATTATTTTCTGCGGCATCCAGGTGAAGGGGGAATACGGGTGGCGCTGGCTCATCTTGGGTGAGAGACGAGGTTTTACTGATTATTCCATTGTCGTGCCTTCGGGCTGGTGGAGGTCGGGTTTCCACGCATCTGGGAGAGCCAAGGGGTTGTCGGCATTCGAGTAGTCGATCTTGGCCACAACGCCCGGTGTCACGGTGGTTGGCACGTCGTTTCTTGCCGTTCAAAAAAAACATGGAAAAATATTAATTGTAGAATGCCGTTCAAAAAAGAAAATAATACTTGTAGAATTTGAATTATAAAAAAATAATTATACCAACATATGTGTTTGTTTTTATCATTTTTTTTAGATTATGTGCATTATAGGTGGGTGAGGGGCTTGGTAACGCCCTTAACACCGTCCTTATGGGTGTTGTATGGGAATGAAGAGGGTTGGGGTTTTCTAATATAACGCCAAATAAGAAGAAAAACATTGGAAAGTAGTGATTGAAAGGGTATTACGGGGCTTTAATCGTTACACATTTTTTGATTGAGCATTATGATAGTGACGTGATGAAAAACGCTATTTCGGAGGCATTAACCATTACAAATGGCCTAAGTAGAATAACTTCTTGTAGTATTTATTGCTTCATTTTTAGTTTAATTATTTTTTGTAACTAACTAATATCTTTCTTTAAATTAAAAACAATATATATAGGTTTTTTTTCAAGAACCATTTCTTACAAGTTACACATAAATATCACATAACCTTACACTTGTAAGGATTTAATCTACACCACTTTTGAAGATCCAAAAACTAGTCCTTCGGATTGACTAGCGGATTGAATCTTGTGGCAGGAAGACAACCTGTAAAACAATAAACCGTTAGACTTGTCGCAAAGGTAGGAGTGCAACTATTCGACCACCTTCAGACGTGAGGATAAGTATTTGTAGTAGAAAGAGAAAGTAGAGAGAAAGAGAAAGAGAAGGGCCGAAGGTTAGGAAAACGTACTTCCAGTGTACTTGGATTTTGGTATTTATACTCTTAGATTTAGATGACGCCAGTCGATGGTAATGGTTGGACCCGTCCTTATCTGGCTGATATATGGCTTGCTCCGATAGCTAGAGCACCATATTACTCCTGGTTCGGGTGATTGTTGTTTATGGTATGGTGACCGGACCTCATGGTTCGGTACTACTATATAGTCTCTTCAACTTTCATGGAGATGAGACACCATATCACTAGACTACTAGATTTTGTTTAAAAACAAGATAAGTACATTTTTTTATTTGATAATATTTGTTTTGTTTTAAGTTTAAATGTCTTTTAACTTCAACACAAGTCATCACTATTGACCGTTAATCGTCAATAACCTCCATTAAACATGCGAATTTTACAAATGACATGCCATTAAACATGCGAAGTTTACAAATGACATGTGAAAACTGTATCAAATTTGTAGGAAATGCTCTGGTTTCATCAGATCCGTTTTGAATCTTACCTGATGAGGAAACCAATTATTAATGTGCAAAGAAACTGAAATCCGGCTTAATGTATTTTTTTTAACGGCCAACAGAATCAATTCCGAGTACTCTCGGGGCACCCACTGGACCAAACGGAGTAACCCGAGTCCACCACAAACTTCAGGAAAAACCCGGTAACCCACCCGCCCATAAGCACGACCGTGAAATTACCGGTAAAACCCGTTTGGCTCAAGGATCGAACCCAGGTTGCCCTATGTCTCCTATCATTGTCCACCAGTGCCTCATTCTGCACCAAGTGAGAGTTGAACCTGCATCTTTTAAGAGAAATGCACGTCCTCTACCACTTGATCTAGAGATCATTGGCCCTGCTTAATGTATTATGTATGCATATTCAGGAGTTAATTACTGTTTCAGTCCCTGAGGTTTGCCAAAAATAACGGTTTCAGTCCATTAGTTTAAAAATTGTCATTTCAGTCCATTAGTTTCATTTTCGTAACCATTTCAGTCCACTAACTTAACTCCATCCATTTATTTTGTTAACTTTTGGGTGAAATTACCAAATTACCCCTGCTAACTTAACAAATTCCAAAAGATTCAAAAAAATTCCAAAAAATTCCAAAAAAATCTAAAAATTTAAAAAATTTAAAAAATCAAAGAAATTCTAAAAAATCCAAAAAATTCTAAAAAATCCAAAATGTTTCATTAAATGTTTAGAACCCGAACCGTTTTGAGCTGAACCGTTTCGACGCGAACCGTTTCGACCCGTACCGTTTCGACGCGAACCGTTTCGACCCGTACCGTTTCGAGCCGAACCGTTTCGACCCGTACCGTTTCGAGCCGTACCGTTTCGACGCGAACCGTTTCGACGCGAACCGTTTCGACGCGAACTGTTTCGACTCGTACCGTTTCGACGCGAACCGTTTCGACCCGTACCGTTTCGAGCTGAACGGTACGGGTCGAAACGGTTCGGATCGAATTGGTACGGGTCGAAACGTTTCGACGCGAACCGTTTCGGCCCGTACCGTTTCGAGCTGAACCGTTTCGACGCGAACCGTTTCGACGCGAACCGTTTCGACCCGTACCGTTTCGACGCGAACCGTTTCGACCCGTACCGTTTCGAGCTGAACCGTTTCGACGCGAACCGTTTCGACGCGAACCGTTTCGACCCGTACCGTTTCGAGCTGAAACGTTACGCGTCGAAACGGTTCGCGTCGAAACGGTACGGGTCGAAACGGTTCGCGTCGAAACGGTACGGGTCGAAACGGTTCGCGTCGAAACGGTTCAGCTCGAAACGGTACGGGTCGAAACGGTTCGCGTCGAAACGGTTCAGCTCGAAACGGTTCAGCTCGAAACGGTTCGTGTCGAAACGTTTCGACCCGTACCGATTCGAGCCGAATCGTTTCGACCCGTACCGTTCAGCTCGAAACGGTACGGGTCGAAACGGTTCGCGTCGAAACGGTTCGCGTCGAAACGGTACGCGTCGAAACGGTTCGCGTCGAAACGGTTCGCGTCGAAACGGTACGGCTCGAAACGGTACGGGTCGAAACGGTTCGCGTCGAAACGGTACGGGTCGAAACGGTTCGCGTCGAAACGGTTCAGCTCAAAACGGTTCGGGTTCGAAACATTTAATGAAACATTTTGGATTTTTTAGATTTTTTTGGATTTTTTAGAATCTCTATGATTTTTTAAAAAAAATTTAATTTTTAGATTTTTTTGAATTTTTTGGAATTTGTTAAGTTAGCAGGGGTAATTTGGTAATTTCACCCAAAAGTTAACAAAATAAATGGATGGAGTTAAGTTAGTGGACTGAAATGGTTACGAAAATGAAACTAATGGACTGAAATGGCAATTTTTAAACTAATGGACTGAAACCGTTATTTTTGGCAAACCTCAGGGACTGAAACAGTAATTAACTCCATATTCAGACTGCAGTTCAAACAGCCAATTCAAGCGGCCTACACCACACACCTCTAACTTGTTTCCTCGAATTGAGTTGTTTTTTCTTGTTAAAATCTTGTTATAATTCTTTTAATTTCACATTTGAGACTAAAAAAGATAAATAAGTTGAAAACTGAAAACTAATATCTCTATGTTACGAATATTATTTTTATAGCTTTCTCAAATGAAAGTTTGTGAGACCATTTGGGCTGGACTTACTCTCCAATTTTTAAAAAAAGTCCAAACAAAGCCCATAGCTATAAAAGGCTCTTTTGCATCCTAATAATTAATAAACCTCTTGTCTCGACCAAACTCACTCATGATAAAACTCAATGTTTAAAATATATGAACCGGCTAGTACAAAAAAGGCCGGTAAACCCCGAATACGGTATTTCCTATGTACCAGTGGTAAATCCAGTTTTACTGGTTCAAACCGTTGCACCAGTTTGCATTACCTTACAAATTGTTTTTTATTCTAATATTACATCGTTGTTGACACTATTACCAACCTCGTCCATTGTAATATTATTTATAAGTAATAAAAATGCTTAATATTTTAGAAGAACATAGTTGTATTTTATAAAATTATAGGGTCAACTAGTAACCTGGTTGAACCGTTCAGTACAACGCGATTCAACCGGTTAAACTATTTCAAAGCTCAACCCGATATGATTTAAAAACCGGTTTTTAAAACATTGATAAAACTCTATAAGGGGATCATCTCCTCTTTTCTTCCACAACTCACTGCGACAACATCTTCCTCTATATACCCTTCATTCATACATAATTACTTGTTATGAATATTGATGAGTAAATTGCCATTTTAGTCCCTGAGTTTTGACCAAAATTGCCACTTTAGTCCAAATAGTTTTTTTCTTGCCATTTTAGTCCAAATAGTTTTGTTTTCTTGCCATTTTAGTCCAAATAGTTTTGTTTTCTGCCATTTTAGTCCCTGGTAGGTGGTGATGGTGGTGGGGTGGGTGGGTGGGTGGTGACGGTGCAGGCAGGTGGTGGCGATGATAGAAGGTTAGTCCCTGCACCGTCACCACCCACCCACCCACCCCACCACCATCACCACCCACCATTTCCACCACCACCGGGCACTTTTACGCCACCCACGTCATTAACCAACATCACCGTCATCATCGTAAAACCAACAACCACCGCCATCATCTTCACTGTAAACTGGCACAACACCATCCCCATACCATCGCACCTGCAAAAAAAGAAAGAAAAATGTGGTTCGACCAAAATTCACCTAAGTTAAATAATTTTTTTTTAATGGAGTTAGTGGGTTGGATGAAAATGGCAACAAATGACAAAACTCAGGGACTAAAATGGCAGAAAACAAAACTATTTGGACTAAAATGGCAAGAAAACAAAACTATTTGGACTAAAATGGCAAGAAAAAAACTATTTGGAGTAAAGTGGCAATTTTGGTCAAAACTCAGGGACTAAAATGGCAATTTACTCAATATTGATTTAACCGTGGAAGGGTTGTCCGAAAAACTATGATCTCGAACACACCACTATACCTTTGTTTAAGGGACCAATCGAGTAGCCTTTTTATTAATAATCATAGAAAGGTTAGAAAGGGTCAATGTTTTCGGTCTTTCAACTTTGCAACCGGACCACATAGAGATTTGATACAATATCATATTTGGTTAGTTGTGTCAAACGGATAAATTAATCATGGTTCAATAACCGTATCATTTCATTCTCAAACTAAACTTATAAGTTGTTACCTTTACACTAACCTTTTACACAAATATTTTAAACAAGTTTTTTTGACTTTACTATAATAAAACAAGATATTAGCACTTTTTTATAACCTTATTAATCTATAGTTGAATGGTGAGTAGAGGTGTAAACATGCCAAATTACGTGTGAGCTACACGAGATCGGCTCTCTAAAAAATTTAATAGAACTAAGCTTGAGCTTGAAAAAAGAGTTCAATACTCGAGTTTTGCTTATCGAACTCGAGCAGGTGCGCAACCCTAAACCAACCTATTGAATATATAATTTATTTTTACTAAATTTCTCATTTTATAATAATTTTATTTATATTAAAAATTATAAAGAAAGTAATAAATAATATATATTATGTTAAATTAAATATATTATAATTAAACAATTTATAAATAATAATAATTGAAAAATAAACGAGTGAATATCGAGTTTTCGAAATATTGTACAAAACTAGCCGAGCTTGGGCTCGACTAGTTTACAACCCTAAATTCGTGAGCTTGGGCTCAAGGATCGAACCCAGGTTTCCCTAGGTCTCCTATCATTGTCCACCAGTGCCTCATTCTGCACCAAGTGAGAGTTGAACCTGCATCTTTTAAGAGAAATGCACGTCATTTACCACTTGATCTAGAGATCATTGGCCCTGCTTAATGTATTATGTATGCATATTCAGACTCCAGTTCAAACAGCCAATTCAAGCGGCCTACACCACACACCCCTAACTTGTTTCCTCAAATTGAGTTATTTTTTCTTGTTATAATTCTTTTAATTTCACATTTGAGACTAAAAAAGATAAGTTGAAAACTGAAAAATAATATCTCTATGTTACGAATATTATTTTTATAGCTTTCTCAAATGAAAGTTTGTGAGACCATTTGGGCTGGACTTACTCTCCAATTTTTCAAAAAAGTCCAAACAAAGCCCATAGCTATAAAAGGCTCTTTTGCATCCTAATAATTAATAAACCTCTTGTCTCGACCAAACTCACTCATGATAAAACTCAAACGTTTAAAATATATGAACCGGCTGGTACAATAAAGGCTGGTAAACCCCGAATACGGTATCCGGTTCTACCGATTTAAACCATTGAACAGGTTTGCATTATCTTACAAATTATTATTTTTTATTTTCATAAAATACAATATTAAGGTTGTTGACACTGTTACCTACCTCGTCCAGTGTAATATTGTTTATAAGTAATAAAAATGCTTAATATTTTAGAAGAACATAGTTGTATTTTATAAAATTATAGGGTCAACCAGTAACCTGGTTGAACCGTCCGGTACAACTCGATTCAACCGGTTGAACTATTTCAGAGCTCAACCCGGTATGATTAATTAAAAACCGGTTTTTAAAACATTGATAAAACTCTATTAGGGAATCCTCTCCTCTTTTCTTCCACAACTCACCGCGACAACATCTTCCTCTAGATACCCTTCATGCATACATAATTACTTGTTATGAATATTGATTTAACCGTGGAAGGGTTGTCCGGAGACTTCGATCTCGAACATCTTTTCTTAAGCTTCCTTTAGGTTGCATATCCATCTAACATTCAGGAAAGGTTAGATCCGCTCCCAGAAGTCCATGGCCCGGCCCTTAGAACCAGTGGCAGACCTAGGAAATATTTCTAGGGGTGTGAATGAGCGGTTTAACCAAATTTTGGGTGCAATTGGGATTTTGCCCTATAAAATACATTAAGTTTTTTCAGGGGGTGTGCCCGCCCACCCACCCAACCCACTACCTAGGTCCGTCCCTGCTTCTGGTGCTTAAATGCAAAGTAAACTCAATTTTCATAAAAAAAATAGTGTTACATATGTGTTATTTTTTGTATTGCCTTAATTAAACAACTTTATCGTATATTAGTATAAATTTATAATAATACCAATCTATCTATATAATAAAAGAAACCATGTTTGGGACACTTGTCATCATATTAGGCCATGTACTCTATGGATAATTATCATTTAGTTTAATATCTTCTAATTTAGATAATCTCCTACGAAATATTATTTAGTTTAATCTTTTCTACCTAATTATAGATAATTATTATTTATATCTATAAATTAATAATTAAAATAAAAAAATATTAATGGTAGCAATTATAATTAGAACATAATAATACAAGTAACACTACTAATAATGATATTAATAAGAAAACGATATTTTTGTCATATGTATATTAATAGTTATAATTAAAAAAAATATATAATATTTACTTATAACAACATTTAAATATAAATACAAATTAAAGAAACACTAATAAAATATAATCGATTACAAATATAAATATACTTTAGTCCCAAATTATTTCACTTGAACCATTAAAGTTTACGAGCATATAAGTGATAACAATGTACCTGTCATTTACATGTGCTCAATCTTTTTAGAAATTTTAAAAGCTAAACATTAATTAACTATTAGTTTTATTATATATTTACTTTTAGTCATTTAGATTTTAAAATCTTGATATCAGATTATCAAAGAACTTCATAACTAATACAATTACACTTCCTAAAAGAATGATGATAAACGTGGATTAAGTTATTCCATTTATATCTTAAATCAAACAAATTATATGTTTATTTAAGGCAAATTGGAAAATAATAATCCCACCATTGTGAAATTGGCCAATAATAATCCCATGTCAGGAATTAGCCACCAATAATCCCACCTCGTCAATTTTTGGAAAATAATACTCCAAATGCTGACGTGGCACTTTTGTCGTTTAGTGTCGGTGGATTATTATTTTCCAAAAATGGACGAGGTGGGATTATTGGTGGCTAATTCATGACTTGGGATTATTATTGGCCAATTTCACAATGGTGGGATTATTATTTTCCAATTTGCCTTTATTTAAAAATACAATTCGGATAAAGAGGAGTTTGATAAATCAAATTGGGATAGATAGGAAAATACTTGGTTTTAAAGATATAATATTTTTATTATTTAGTATATAAAATTACATTTATTCAACTCGCACAATACATATGATTTATATATGTATAACTTTTTAATATATAAAATTACATTTATTCAACCCGTGTAATACACGGGGTTATAAACTAGTAAACTATGTTGTATATACCACATGTGAAAAAGAAAATACCCAATCAATGAATGAATTAATGGACACGCGTTACCAAAGATAAAACCCATCAATTGATAAGTGTTAAGTGCTAACTTGTTTAATTTTTTAATCAGTAGAATTATATATTATATTGTATATATTTAGGGTCGTATTATTGGCACACCTTGGGAAATTAAATCGACACATTCAATATGCATCGTATAGGTCTATACGATGCGTATTAAGGTTGGTTCAAACTTCTAGGTCAGTCAAAAGCTGATAATGTCCCCTTATAAAAAAGTAATATGAATCGTATAGACCTATACGATGTGTATTGAAGGTGTCAATTTAATTTTTTAATTTTGCAAGGTAGCTTTCTGTCATGTGAACGAAGAAGCAGCACTTTGGACATTTGTTGGTCTTCAAACATCTAAGAAACTTTATCCATTATGTAAGTTAACGAGAAAGGCAATTCAGTCATTTTATATGGCCGAATTGCCCTTCTGGTTCACAGAGTTACATATAAAATGACCGAATTGCCTTTCTCGTAAACAGAAAAATTGATGAAATTAACCCAGTGGACTAAAATAGCAACGACGAAACTTTTTTGAACCCACAAGCGAAAAATGAAACCTTTGGACTAAACTGACAAAATTGTCCAAACCACATAGACTAAAATGGCATTTAACTCTATTTTAAACATGGCTTTGATTATTAAGGGACTAAAGTTTGTACACTGATTAGCAAAAACGTGTCAGCGTAGACTTTTTTTTAGTGCAACTTACAGAGTAAAATCAAACGCCTAAGGATTTTGAAACCTTTAACTTGGATGTGTATCCAAGGATCCGTAACTTATTTCTAGGATAGGAGGATTATGGGCCAGGTTGACCACCGGAGATCTAAGTTCTCCTTGAAAGAGTTGAACCCTTCAGACTAGAGAGTTAAACACACCACTATACCTTTGTTTAAGGACCATTTTTTTTTTTGCCTTTTTATTAATAATCATAGAAAGGTCAGAAAGGGTCAATGTTTTTGTTCTTTCATCTTTGCAACCGGACCACATATAGATTTGATACAATATCATATTTGGTTAGTTGTGTCAAACGGATAAACTAATCATGGTTCAATAACCATATCATTTCATTCTCAAACTAAACTTATAAGTTGTTACCTTTACACTAACCTTTTACACAAATATTTTAAACAAGTTTTTTTTACTTTACTATAATAAAATAAGATATTAGCACTTTTTATAACCTTATTAATCTATAGTTGAATGGTGAGTAGAGGTGTAAACATGCCGAATTACGCGTGAGCTACACGAGATCGTCTCTCTAAAAATTTAATAGAACTAAGCTTGAGCTTGAAAAAAGAGTTCAAAACTCGAGTTTTGCTTATCGAACTCGAGCAGGTGCGTAACCCTAAACCAACCTAATGAATATATAATTTATTTTTACTAAATTTCTCATTTTATAATAATTTTATTTATATTAAAAATTATAACGAAAGTAATAAATAATATATACGAGATTTTGTATGAAATTAAACTGGGTTTTCTTCAAAAAAAAAAAGCTAAAGAACACGTTGATCGGGTGTTTGAATCATTAATTGGTGATGAAAATCGCACTATAATGTAGTGATTATTGAGATAGAAATTGAAGAAATGGTTGAAGATGGTGGGTTTGAAGTTACTGGGTTTCGAAAAGGAAGAAGAAAGGGTTGGATTGACTAAAATACCCTTTTTCCTTATTTTAAATGTTGTCACATGTCCTAATCCTATTGCTTCCTACACTTCCTAGCCAAAATAAACTTCATATTTGATCTTTTCCCTACAATGGAGATATATATATTTTATTCAGTCTAATTGTATGAAAATATGTGGGTTTAGTTATAGTAAAAAGCATTTAAAAATAAGAAGTGTAAAAACTATTATGGAGTAACAAGTGTTTAGAGAGGAATTAAGTGGGAATGATAATTTTGTCCAAGAGAATAAAAATAATTTGCACATGCAAGCACTTGCTATTTCCTTCCATTTTTTAAACATACGTAATTTTTTATACATCATTTGTTTTAAAAAAAATTATACAATAAAATCGAGCGACTTTTTATCTTTAATATGAGTACCATATTGTTATAGTTTTCAAAAAAAATTGAAACCCCAGTTGCGTATTACACAATGTACATAACGTAAAACACAATGAGTATCAAACTAAAAAAACACGATGGAAAGTAAACAAAAAACACAATCGATGACAACAGATAAAAGACACAATGGACAACATATTAAAACACAATGGACATAACATAAAACACAAAGAGTATCAAACTAAAAAAAACAATGGCAAGTAGTTTAAAAACATAATTGATAATAGTAGATAAAAGACACAATGGACAGAAGATAAAAGACACAATGAACATCAGACTAAAACACAATAGACCACAACCAAAAAACACAATAAATAACATACTTAAACACAATGAATATCAGACTAAAAATACAATGAACAACATAATAAAACACAATAAAAAACAGATTAAAACACAATAAACAACAATTCAAAAACACAATAGACAATATATTAAAACACAATAACACAATGTATAGAAAACTCAAATATAACACCATCATTCATTGTGACAAAAATTGTGTTACAGGTTTTGATGAAAATGCGGTGGCCTGATGATGCGTGCGAAGTGTTATATATATTAGGTGTATATTTTAAGCCCTTTTTAACACTTATTTTAGCCAAGTTTTAAATTTATAAAACACGATATTTCACTAACACTAAACACACATATGGGCAAGTGCACCCATCGTTGAGCGTAGTATAGTGTTGGTAAGATACCGAGGTCGTCCAAGGACACAAGAGCTTTTAGTACCGGTTTATCCTCAACGTCTAATCAAAAATAAAAGTTTTAGAAAAATGTTTTAAACTAAGAAAAATAAAACTAACTAAAATGCTGAAAAATAAAAATAAAAGAAAAACAGATAGACAAGATGAATCACTTGGTTCCGACTCGTATCTAGTATAACCTTTGATTATTTCCGCACTTTTGCACATAATTAAGAGATTATCTTAGTTATTGTAGTAGGCCCCTCTTTTGAAGGTGACGTTACCCTCACCCCAGTAGTTTGAGTCAGCAAGGATACAATCCTAAAAGGGTGGATTATTGGAAGATAATGAATTAAGTTATTAATGCAGTATTGTGGTAGGCCCCGCTTTTGGCGGTGACGTTACCCTCGGCTAAGTAGTCTGAGTCAGCAGGGATACAGTCTTAAGTAGCCGGGTTATAGTATTAATAGTAGTTAACTTATGAGGGGATCAAAGAGTTTGGACCCCCGCCATCCAATACCGTGAAGTATTGAAGGAGGTCCTACTAAATTTGACCCAGGTCCATTGCAGGACCTCTAAACGCTGAACAATGGCAAGACCTTTACCAAACCGTTCCCTTAACCCCCGGCCAGGTAGCCAACATACCTCCATATAGACCGTGGAGATATGAATGGTGAAAATCCTTTATTTTATATAGACAGTAAAATAATGCCAAGACACCACGGACAAACGATAAGGAAAGAGCACCTTCAACATAAGTAACTAGTTATTAAAGTCATTAATACAAAACCAAATAAAAAGTGCAAAAGATTAGAAATAAAAAGTATTATACTAGACACTTTGTCTTCACCAAGTGATGTAAGAGACTTAGGCAAACATGGCCTTGATTGTCAAGAACTCTTACGATCAATCTTGGATCCCGAGATGACTCACACACTCTACGATGGACAATGGATGATGGTGGTGGATGATGGTGTTGTGATGGTGGTGGGTGGTGGATGAAGTGTGAGAGAGGTGGTGTGCCAAGGGATAAGATGAAATGAATCCAAGCCCTCCTATTTATAGGCTGAACAGAGAGCTGGACACGGCCCCGTGTCCGCTGGGCACGGCCCCGTGTCTGTCTGACAATCTCTCTCCTCATTAATTGTAATTCGCAATTACAATAAATGCGCCTGCTGTACTTTCGACACGCCCCCGTGTCCGCTGAGCACGGCCCGTGGTGGGCAATAGAAGCTTCTATAGGTTTGTCTTTTCTGCTGCTTCTTGGGCACGGCCCCGTGCTGGCTGAGCACGGGGTGTGTTCAGTCTTCTGATTTCTCTATTATGCTTTGGAAGGTGCCGTTGAGGGGTCGGGCAGTCCACTAATATTCCTTTTCTTGTATTTATGTTGGATTTAGCTGTCTTTTTGCTTCTTTTGCGTTTTTGAGCTCATTTAATCCTGAAAATACAAAAGGAAGACAAAAACACTCTTTTTCCAATATTAGTACTTAAAAAGGGTTAGTTTTATGCCTCATTTGATGTAATTTATATGTTGCATTTTACATACATCAAATACCCCCACACTTGAACTTTTGCTTGTCCTCAAGCAAAACTCTTTAATATGTGGCTTACACTCCCAAATGGAATAGGTAGAAGAGAAGGTTTTGGGCTTGTCGTAGAGTGTCGGGATATCCAAGATCTTTTTGGGTTGTATTTTTATTTATTTACAATTCTATTCGTAATGATTTATTTAGAACTTTTCATAGGAGAAATTACTTATTTGGGCATAACATGCCTTTTTAAAATTCCATTTATATACAAGTTCACATACCTCACGGGAGAAGTCACTCACACTCGGCCGAATGTGTATTTTTAGTGAATCACTCGAGAGCGGCATGGAACTTATTCCTACCATAGGCTTGCCAAGCAATCAATCCTCCTCCTTTTTAACTTTTATACCTTTGTAAATATCAAGAGGACTTTGTGGGTTAAGGGTTAGGCTTAGGTTAAAGGTAGGTGGTTGGGATAGTGGTTAGTGGTTAGTAGAAAGGGCAAAAAGCGTAACAAGTGTCGGTTTTCGTAAGACTTTCTATTTTTATTTTGATGAAGCATTTATTCAAACAAAGTTATTTTTGATGAACTTGTTTGTTTATTTACTTTTTGCTTCATCTTCAAATTTTTTTTTTTATACGAAAAACCGAACTTGTTACTAAAACAAAGGGAAAAAAATGAAAAAGGTTTTTGGTGGGTAAAAGGGTTTTTTTTTTGGGTGATGAAATGAAAAGGTTTAGGCTCAAAGGGGTTAACTAGGGGGGTGGTAAAAGAAAAAGAAAAATAGTGTAGAAATGAAAAGGGTTAGTCCTAATGCCTCCATCATTTACTTACTCGGGTTTAAGTTGATAAGGACCGGGAATGTATCGTCATGACAAGTTCTAGAGTCGTAAGAACCAAGCGGCTATTCACACAAGAAACGAAAAATGAGCATTTAGTCTAATGATATGTAATTGTGTGCTCAATAAAGGCTCAAAACTCACTTTTGTGGGAATGGGTTTTTATGTGATCAAGTATATATAATCAAATTTTAAATAAGTTTGTCATGCCTTTTCATAATTTTCTTATGTTGGTTCTTTTTATCACTACGCTATCGGTTGTAAATTTGTGAAAATATAACCTTTTTGAGAACTTGAATTTCCCGAGTTAAACCTAGACAAGTAAAAAAAAATGAAATTTTTGAAAAAAATTTGGGAAAATTTGGGGTGATTAGCGGTTCCAATAGAGTTTTGTGTAAGGCTTGTATTTAGGACTTGCAAAGTTCAAGGTTTTAGCATCCCCCCCCCCCCCCCCCCACACTTAAATTACACATTGTCCTCAATGTGTCCCAAAAATAATTTTTTAGGTTGATTAGATGTGTAAAATAGTGTTTAAAAAGCAAAAAATTGTGTTACTGGGCACTGAACACGGCCCCGTGTTGTCCGGGCACGGCCCCGTGTTCAAGTGCCAGTAACAGAATTAAAACAAGAGAAACAGAAGCCTGGACACGGGGGCGTGTTGGGTGAACACGGCCCGTGTCCAGTTACCTGAACTGGGCGTTTTCTGCAGGGTGCTCAGCACGGGGCCGTGTTGGTTGGGCACGGCCCGTGTTGAACCTTCTGAAATGGAGAGAATTGTCGGGTTGTCTTGTTCTTGTGCATGGGTTCATTTTTCTCATTCCCCTTTTCATCCTTTACCACCATGAGTGTGTTTTATTCATTACAAACCATCCAAACCTTAAAACCATCATTTCATTTCATCATAGAGAGAACTTACATAGTCCTAAATTAAACTAGATAGAATAAGGAAATAATAACCCATGGAGTCCTAGCCTTTACTTTATTTTAATTAGCAAAATTTCCAAGAAGCAATTAATCTTGGTTAACCAAGGCCTTTTTGAACTCCACCTTCCGCGTGCGGTTCTCCTCAAATGTCGGCGAGCCATTCTTCCACCTCCCTTGGAAGGAGAAAGGAAGGTTCATTGGCATTAGTTTGAGGAGTTTCAACTTCCACCGGGATCTCTTGTAGGTGTTCCACAGGAGGTTCTGCTGGCAAGTCTTCCCACCCGGTAGGGTTGTTGATTCCGAGTGCTAGGTTCCAATCCTGCTGTGGAAGGACTGGTTCCATCGGAGGTGCTACAAGAATATTTAACCTCTGGTGCAAGAGGTTAATTTCTTGGAAGCTGCTTTCAAGTCCCATCGTAAGATCGTTAATACGGTCAATTAGGACCTCCTCTACTGAAGTCATTTCATCGAGAGCCTCCCTTAATGCTACCACATAGTGCACAAGTGTAGCTTCAATAGAGGGTCTTCTTCCTCTTCGGCTGTTTGACGAATGCACAGAAGATGTTTCGCTGTTTTCACTCGACATTCTACGAAAAATAAACTGAAAGAGTTTATTTAATGAAACAGTTATCGGACACGGCCCCGTGCTCAATGAGCACGGCCCCGTGTTCATCTTTCTGCAGAATTTCGGAATAAGGAAACTTGGATTTCTAAGTTATTTTCTAAGCTTGTGGGGTCTTTTTAGTTGCTAATAACTTAAAACAAGGTTACAACATGTTTTTACCAAGATTCCTTGAACAAAACTCATAATTCCCTACCACAAAGTTGAAAAATTTCAAACTTTCAATGGTAGTTCTTGGAGAAAGATGAAGAAGAAGGAAATTGCTAAAAGAGGAAAGGACAAGATGGGTTGTTGGAACCTTCTTTTAGACTTACCTAGGATAGTTTGAGAGAAGATTCCTGCAAATCTCTGCCCCAAGTTGGTCCAAATGTGCAGGATTCTTGGCTGCATTTATAGAAAATGACAGCATCCTGGACACGGCCCCGTGTCTAGTGGACACGGCCCCGTGTTCGGGTGGAATTCTGACACAGTTTGTCCGCATTCTGACGTACTGATCAGAATGGAATCTTTTGATGGACACGGGGGCGTGTTGGCTAGACACGACCCCGTGTCGAGGGACTGTTTTATGAATTTGTCTAGTTTTTTAAGGAACTTGTTAGTATCGGGTGGCTCCTGACTGGTTGGAACAACCCCAAAGTGCCTAAGATACCTTAATTGTCCTAGACTAAGGCGAGAACGCAAGAGGTTGTCGGTGAGGGTAATTCCTATTTTCATTCTAGGTGGACAAGTCCAACCCTTTTCCGGGCTCTTGTTAAAGAAGGTGTATGCCGAATCGCTCAGGTCTATGTATGCACCGAACGAAGTCGATGGAGAGTCCTTCACGGCACAATCGGCACAGGGACGACTATCGTCCAAGTCTTTGCTAGGTACTAAGGCATTTTCGGGAGCAACGAGGTTGTCGGAATGCGGTTCCAACTTTTCTTCATGGTTATCGTCTTGGGGTGGATCAATAAAATCCTTCCTAAGTTCTTCTAACCAATTTAGAATTAGCTTTTCTAGGTGAAATAACTCATCAATGAGCATTTCTCCTAGAATATCTGGCTGGGCGCATTCGAGGGAGACATAGTGCTTATTTTTACTTTCGCCCCTCTTAAGGTTGTAAGAAGTTGGTGGGTCGATGTAGTGGGGCCTATAATTTAGAAAGTAGCATTTTACTTCTTCATGTTTGCCACCACATAATTGACACCACGTACCATAAGAGTGCCGAAAGTAAAAACAATTACTATCACTCATGTTTATGTCAGAAATTACCAACCGCCGGGATCTAACGGTTCTGTTTTCAGTAACTGAATCTTGGGCACGGGGGCGTGTTGGGTGAGCACGGCCCCGTGTTCAGCTTACTGTCTGACGTAAAACAGGATTGCCAGTTCCAATGATTGAGCACGGGGGCGTGTTCAGCGGGCACGGCCCATGCTGAGCTCTGCAGAAGCTGAAAAACTAACAAAAATCCTAAAAAGAAAAATAAAAAATGATTAGGCCGTTGATTCCTAACTTTCTTAAAATCCGTGTGTCCCCGGCAACGGCGCCAAAAACTTGATGCGTGCGAAGTGTTATATATATTAGGTGTATATTTTAAGCCCTTTTTAACACTTATTTTAGCCAAGTTTTAAATTTATAAAACACGATATTTCACTAACGCTAAACACACATATGGGCAAGTGCACCCATCGTTGAGCGTAGTATAGTGTTGGTAAGATACCGAGGTCGTCCAAGGACACAAGAGCTTTTAGTACCGGTTTATCCTCAACGTCTAATCAAAAATAAAAGTTTTAGAAAAATGTTTTAAACTAAGAAAAATAAAACTAACTAAAATGCTGAAAAATAAAAATAAAAGAAAAACAGATAGACAAGATGAATCACTTGGTTCCGACTCGTATCTAGTATAACCTTTGATTATTTCCGCACTTTTGCACATAATTAAGAGATTATCTTAGTTATTGTAGTAGGCCCCTCTTTTGAAGGTGACGTTACCCTCACCCCAGTAGTTTGAGTCAGCAAGGATACAATCCTAAAAGGGTGGATTATTGGAAGATAATGAATTAAGTTATTAATGCAGTATTGTGGTAGGCCCCGCTTTTGGCGGTGACGTTACCCTCGGCTAAGTAGTCTGAGTCAGCAGGGATACAGTCTTAAGTAGCCGGGTTATAGTATTAATAGTAGTTAACTTATGAGGGGATCAAAGAGTTTGGACCCCCGCCATCCAATACCGTGAAGTATTGAAGGAGGTCCTACTAAATTTGACCCAGGTCCATTGCAGGACCTCTAAACGCTGAACAATGGCAAGACCTTTACCAAACCGTTCCCTTAACCCCCGACCAGGTAGCCAACATACCTCCATATAGACCGTGGAGATATGAATGGTGAAAATCCTTTATTTTATATAGACAGTAAAATAATGCCAAGACACCACGGACAAACGATAAGGAAAGAGCACCTTCAACATAAGTAACTAGTTATTAAAGTCATTAATACAAAACCAAATAAAAAGTGCAAAAGATTAGAAATAAAAAGTATTATACTAGACACTTTGTCTTCACCAAGTGATGTAAGAGACTTAGGCAAACATGGCCTTGATTGTCAAGAACTCTTACGATCAATCTTGGATCCCGAGATGACTCACACACTCTACGATGGACAATGGATGATGGTGGTGGATGATGGTGTTGTGATGGTGGTGGGTGGTGGATGAAGTGTGAGAGAGGTGGTGTGCCAAGGGATAAGATGAAATGAATCCAAGCCCTCCTATTTATAGGCTGAACAGAGAGCTGGACACGGCCCCGTGTCCGCTGGGCACGGCCCCGTGTCTGCCTGACAATCTCTCTCCTCATTAATTGTAATTCGCAATTACAATAAATGCGCCTGCTGTACTTTCGACACGCCCCCGTGTCCGCTGAGCACGGCCCGTGGTGGGCAATAGAAGCTTCTATAGGTTTGTCTTTTCTGCTGCTTCTTGGGCACGGCCCCGTGCTGGCTGAGCACGGGGCGTGTTCAGTCTTCTGATTTCTCTATTTTGCTTTGGAAGGTGCCGTTGAGGGGTCGGGCAGTCCACTAATATTCTTTTTCTTGTATTTATGTTGGATTTAGCTGTCTTTTTGCTTCTTTTGCGTTTTTGAGCTCATTTAATCCTGAAAATACAAAAGGAAGACAAAAACACTCTTTTTCCAATATTAGTACTTAAAAATGGTTAGTTTTATGCCTCATTTGATGTAATTTATATGTTGCATTTTACATACATCACCTGAACCCAAATTAACATTGTATTATAAGTTTTGATAATAACACAATTTATAGAAACCTTAGTAAAAACGTAATGATCAAAACCCAGTTAAAAGACACAATAATCTGAACCTTTAACACAATGCAAAGAAAACCCAATAAAAATGAAAATTTTTATTTTATTTTTATACAACAATATCATACTCATATTAAAGATAAAAAAATATTGTTAGTATGGTGATTTTTTTCAATGTTATATGAAAAAGTTATGGACGTTTTAAATTGATGTGGTAATTCACATGTGTCTTGCATGTGGAAAGAGAAAGTAAATGAATGTGGGATTCCTTTTGTATCCTTACATTAGAAAAAATGCTTGGATAGTCCCTGTGGTTTGCCCATTTTCACCTTTAGTCCCTAACTTTCTAAAATTACACCTATAATCCCCAACTTTTTCAATTTCGTTCCCGGATAGTCCCTGACACGTAACTGGGTAAGTTTTTGGTGTTAGGTGCGTGTGAAATGACAAAAATACCCTTACTGACAAATAAAAGTTAAAAGAAATATAATTAATACCCCCACCCACTTCATCTTCCCCACTCCACACCACCACTACTACCACCACCATTTACCCCCTTCACCGTAACCACCACCACCACAACCACCGTCGCCGCCATCATCACCGCTGCCTCAACCACACTGACCAGGATTCCTCCTCCATCAACAACATCAAGTTACAATCTTTACACAAAACCCATCTCAGATTCAACAAAAAGACATGAAATTTACACAATTTAAACACATTACCCTCAACTTTGTATAGAATTTTCTTCACTTTCCTCTTACACCCATCACAGTGGATGTTCACCTTCAAAGAACAAGTTTGCATGCACAAAAAGTCAACTTCAAGATTGAAGAACAATTAAACAACATTAAATTAAAAAAAAAGGGTTATTTTTATTTTTTGTTTTTATTCACCTTCAAAGAACAAGCCTGCATGCACAAAGAGTCAACTTCAAGATTTAAGAACAATTAAACAACATAAATTCAAGAATAAAAAAGGGTGATTTTTATTTTTTTATTTCTTTATTACACAATTTAACATAAATTAAATGAAAAATCTTTAAGTACACTTTGACTAAACGCAAAGCATTGAAAGAAGCTATAAAACACACAATTAATACAACTTAAACCATAAATTTCAAACCTTTTTCCACAAATTAATAAATAAAAAACATGAAAGTGTGTACCTGAATCTTGACAAACTCTTCTTTACTCGTCTTTTCAAGCTAAAACAAACAAAGAAAAATAAAAAAAGGAAACAGGGGAAATGACTGAAAGATTATGCAGGTTTTATAAATCTGAAGTGACAAAAATATCCTTACTATCAAAAAAATTAATTTTGACAGTAAGGATATTTTTGTCATTTCACAAGCACCTAACACCAAAAACTAACCTAGTTACGTGTCAGAGGACTATCCGGGAGCGAAATTGAAAAAGTTGAAGACTATAGGTGTAATTTTTTAAAGTTTGGGACTAAAGGTGAAAAGTTGACAAACCACAGGGACTATCCGGGCACTTTTCTCCTTACATTATCTTTGTTTCTCTAAAACTAATGTTAACCCTCCAAATCTAAGATTAATGGACTAATTCCTTCTTACAATTCTTATTGATTTTCCACTTTGTATTTGATCATAATCCCTACTAATTATGAGGGTGTTTGAAATTGAGTTTGAAAATAACTTATTGACTTATTGTTTTTTTATTCAAAAAAAAAAAAATACCAGTAGGTTAAAAAATTATTTGTCATTGATAAAAGTGTTTTTTTTTTATTTTGGCTTTTTGAAAAAGTGTAAAAACTTGTCATTCTAAAGCTATAACACCTGACTTTTTAAATTGTTTTTTTTTTTTGTTTTTGTTTTTTTGAACGTAAAATTACTAATTTAACTCCATCCTTTAAAATAGCAACCGAACATAAAAACTTACCTCATTCATTTTGACGAATTTTACTTTTTTCATCACAAAAGCTAATCAAAACACTTATTTTGAAAATTTATTTTTTAAAAGCTACAAATCAATAAACATTTTTAACAAAAAAAAAAAACATTTTTACAGTTAAATAAGCAATCCAAAACTTATATGACACGCGGTCTCTTTATATAAAAGATATGTAACATCAACAATTTTGTTATAGTGAATTATACATCAACTAATTTGTTATAGTGAACTAGTGTTTTTCAATGACGCGCGTTGCGCGAAAGGCATTGGTGTTTTCGATCGACATCATCCTGCAACTCTTGTCTTAACT